>LQNS02277717.1:90845-118084 GCA_001587735.2 Parhyale hawaiensis | reverse complement strand
TTCCTTGATATATATGATCGAACCCCCTCCTCTGCCAGTTTCTGTAGGTCGGTCTATGTTGAAAAGTGTGTAGCCTTTTAATGCAACTTCTGCCTCCAGATTCTTGTTTGAAAGGTTGATACATTTGTTCATTGAGTGCGATGACATCATAGGCAAGAGTGGCTGCAATAGCTTGTAGTTCTTTCATTTTATTTGTTATGCTCTGAACATTGCCAAATAAGAATTGACACTAGTCTTTGCATTGCTTCTCCGGCCCACTGATATGCTGGGAGCGTCTGATTGCTGGGAAAAGATTGGGGTTGGGAGATCAGCAAAAGCAAAATGCTCGGTGACATTTATTCCCCATAACATGTCCACAAAATACACAGAGACTCAATATAAACTGCTAACACACGAGCAATTTTCACATGTTGCTCACATATAAACGAAGTTCAATCGCGTCACACACCTCAAGAGATAATGCCTATTAATTATCAGAATAAACTTCACGGCACGTAAATTGTGAAATTACATAGACGTTTCGAGGTATGCATCTGATTGCAACACCATCACCCTTCGCCCCTCCCACTGTGGCCGGTGACCTGCGACGCCATTGGCTGCCGTGAGACTGTACTTGCTGAAAGGTTAAGGAAAAAAAAATTCGCGACCCGGAAAGCGTAAGGGAGTTGGGGTGACGTGCCGTCTCATAGGTTGCAGAGGCAGACGAAACCCGCTTACAGTAGTGTCGCGACGACTAGGACTTATTCTCCTCAGGATGTCCACAGAAAGGGCGCTGGGTGCAGGTAACGTCCTTCAGGACGTAGCGTCATAATGGAGTTATCAAGGTTCCTGTAACTATTCGAGACACGTCAGCGTAGCTAGACTGTAGGTTCTCAATAGCCTGTAGAAGGTGTCAACACAGTGGTGCTGACTTAGTCCCCCATTGCAAAACTCAGTTGCCCAAAGGACTAGGAAACGTAGCTGTTCTCGATATAGAATAGACTTGCGGCTCCCAACCTCGCGGGTGAGGCAAAGCCGCCTCAGGATGCCAAGGTCTTATTGGCCCTTGGCCCGGCACGACGCTATCTTAACCTTGGATAGCACTCTTGTGGGTGCTTTCTGAGCCCTGCGGAGCAAAACGCTTGATGCTCATATGGGGAGGTGCTTGCACAAGGGGGAGAAGCTGGGGCAACAAGGATCCCATTTGTAGCGCTGATAGGAGTAGTAGCACACGGGTGGGTGGCAACCCTGGAGTGGTGTTGAGTGGACAAACAGAATCCCAAGGAGTTCTGGTTGGTTATGACCAAAGAGGGAATCCTTCTAGACTACAGTAGGTTGTTGGTACTGGTAGAGGCTCGAACGACCTGGCCGATAAACAGCGACAAACACAACAGGTACGGAAATACCCAGAAACCTGGTTGCTATGACCCGCTTAGTAGCGGGACAATCGCAGGTGGCAACACTTCGTCAGGAGATGCAGTCCGGAGCTCCACGCAGTATAACCCGAGGATTCGAGTAAAAAGAGCTCGAGCTCCACTACAGTTGAGAGTGTGGTACTATCGCGAGTTTCTACACCGTGCCAACCCTGACCAACACCTATAACAGGTGCAGAGCCACCCACAGGAATGGTTACCATAATCGAGGCTGTGCTCCGCACACTGCCTTTCATTTCTTTTTTAAAAATTTCTTTCTTCTTTTTCCTGCTGTTCGAGTGAGGCGCTGACGCGGACTTGGACGCTACGCCAAGTCCCTGACAACACTCACGACAGCCGCTGAGCCACTCAAATGTCTATTTGCCATGACCGAAGCTGTGCTCTGTACCTTGCACTGTTTTCCTGCTGTTGAGAGTGAGGTACTATAGCGGACTTGGACGCCATGCCAAGCCCATACTAACACTCACAACAGGTGCAGAGCCTACCCAAAGGCCTGGTTGCCATATACGAGGCTGTGCTCTGCACCCAGCATTTTTTTTTACGCAGCGATGCTCCTGTGGGAGCGTCGTGCTTTAGCGGACTTGGGCGCAATGCCAAGTCCTCACCAACACCCGCCGCAGGAGCTGGTTTCCACTCAGGCGGACGGTTGGAGCCAACTGTGACCTGCGCCCTGCAGTAGCCCGGTTCAGTGTTGCCCTGTAGGAGAAAACCCCTGTATGAGGGAGGCAACGTTAAAGGGCCTGCCCCTCCCACTTTATCTTAGCTGCCATGACCGCTTAGTAGGGGGTTACTTATGTATGTCAACACTTCAAAAGGAAGAAGGGGGGCTGCAGGCGGAGCCACTCGCATTCTAACCCCAGGCTTCGTGCTGAGGAGAGCTCAGATTTGACTGCTGTTGAGAGAGTGGTACTATTTGCAGACTTGGACGCCATGCCAAGCGCATATCAATACTCACAACAGGTGCAGAACCACAAAAAGGCCTGGTTGCCATAACCGATGCTGTGCTCTGCACCCTGCAGTTTTTTAAACTTTATTTTTTTCTACTTTTGGAAGTTTTTTTTTTTTTCATATACAATAGGACAAATTATATGGACGAGGCAGAGCTCGCTGGGAGAGTTGGTGTGGATGCAAGTGAAGCCGAATTGAGAGAGCAGGAACCAAGTGACATGCCCCGACAGCTTCAAAAGTGGGCATGGGGAGCGGAGCCAGCACACGCCTCGAGATAGCCTTGGCTGGCTGTCCCGGACGCGCTATCGTCATTCACGACGATTTGTGTGTACGCACACCAGTGTCCATTCGTGCAGCGTGTACGTTCGCGCGTGCAGGTGTTACCATCACCAAAAGTACTACCATGCACTATGCAGCAGTTGCCACACGTCGCTGTGTGACATAACTGCGCTTGTGTGCGCCTTAATTAACATGAATCGCTTATGATTATGATAGAATAATTTTCATATCACATTACACTTGCAACTCACAGCAATCTTAAATGACACATTATATAATTAGTAAGACCTAGATATCAGCACAGGTACAGACACATCAGGCATGTATGTATTGTATGTTGTCTGTCCCTAAATAAACCCATCAGGTTGCAGCTAACGCGTAACGATGATAAACTTTTGATGAAGATGCGTTCATCCATTAATTGGTTTGCCTCGATTTTTTAATGCCATAATTCAGAAAGGTATTCAAGTTTTGTAACATTACTAGCAACTCCTGTGAATCCCTTGAAAATCTATTCTCAACTTTTTGAGTTATTGGGCCCAACAAGCATAAAATGAAACACAACGACAAAGAGACGAACGAACCAACAGATCATCACAAAAATTTAACCATTCATAATATACCTAACAACTCCTGTAAATTTGATAGAAAACTGTATATAAATGATTGGACTTTGGTAATGATCCATTAGTCTGTTTGTTTGTTATAGCGTCACGTTGCTGTGACTAAATAGGTACTACTAATGGCGCTTGGATGTCACGCTAAAATTATGCGTCATTGCAACCTCAGACTGGCTCAGGAGTAGAAGGTGTTCGCTAAGTTCGACTATTGCTACACTGAGAGAAATTTTGATGCACTAAGATGAACGAAAATTACATGCACTTTTGTCCCAAAACCGAAACACTCAAGTGCATCAATTCATAGCAAGCAAGTGCACCATGATGATGCATGTAGGGTCTTGTGATGCACTTGGCACGAGTTGATGCACTTGGCGTGCTTCGGTTTTGGGACCAAGCACGATGATGCACCAAGATGAATCAAACAAGTAAAATTGATGCACCTGAAGAGACGAAACCTTGAAAAACAAAAGCGATCTGCGTGCTAGTAAGTGACTGTATCTCGTTCCGTATATGCAACAAAACTACAAAGCTTTTGTTCACTTTTTTTTACAGAAATATGTTTTTCTGACTGAAATTTATTTTGTGTCCGCGGCGATGACGCACCGAACTACGCCATGGAACACCTACGTGCATCTTGATGCTTCTCTGTGAAACATCTACGAGCATCAAAATTTTTCTCAGCATCCTTGTTATAACGTACAAACTTCAAGAAACGACCTGAACCTTAGATATTTTTTTTGCTTGCATAACAATATCCAAGTCAAAGCCTAGTGCGCTGAGACATAAGCTGTACTATAGAATTGCGAAACAATGTAATTTCATTGTAATAGTGCGCGCACCTTTGCTAACATTAGCTACCCAAAAAGTTGTCAACGGATTTCCAAGACAATTACTGAAGCTGTTAATATTTTTAAAGGGTACAAATAATGGCATGAAAAATATTGGTCCAGGACCAACTTGAATTATTTGTTACTGCTGCCTTATTTGGCGGAGGTATGCCATTTCAGAGAGCTCCTGTTCAAAAGCTATTATAAATTGGTCGTTAATTTTGACAATCAACAGGTGCTTCATAATGTACAATAAATAACGCCTAATGAAATGTACATTATTGTACTTCAATTAGAAAAGTCCACTGATTAAATATATGTGTTCATATTAGTGTGTCACTCCCCTCTCGTTTGAAATAATACGATTTTGGTCGTTGAATTCAACTGCGTATCACTGATAATACATACAGAGGTACCGTGCCAGCAGCTGCGGTGGTTGAGCGGGAAATCTAGTAATAACTATAGCATAATAACAAGAACACTCTCAGAGAGCCTATCTCCGCTAAGCAAGGCAGCGGTAACGAAAAATTCAAGTTGACTCTGAAATCGGGATTTTCTTAGTATCAACACCAAAATATAATCATTTGTGTCCTCTGACAGTAATAACAGCTTCTCTAATTTTCTGTAAGATCCGTTTCATTACCAGCTTCTCTAATTTTCTAGAAGGTCCGTTTATAATTTTTTGATTTATGCTGCTAACAAACGTTCTAACAAACAGACAAACTAATCATCCCCAACATTTACTCAATAATGTCTTGTAACATTACTAATAATTCCTGTCAACTTCATCATGATCAATCCTTAATTTTTTGAGTTATTATAACGATGCTTGTAGGCTATAGCACAGCTCACACGAGCGTAGTTATGTCATACAGCGACGTGTGCCAACCGTTACACACCGCATTGTCGTGCATTTTGTGATGGTGACGTGCACTGCACACCGATGCACGTACACAGAAATCGTCGTGAGAGACGATAGTGCGTCCCGGACGCCACTTGGCGTACGACGTAGCCAATCGGCAGACAGCCTGGCGATGCTCCGAATCAGCTGAAGCCACCTTCGGAGGCCCAACAACAGTGTGAAAAACTCTTACAGACAAACATCAAGTATCCTACAACGTAATGAAACGCTTTGCAAGACTAAGGAAATAAATTAAAATTAAAGAGATTTTCCTCTTGTGGAGCAGGAATCAAGACATAAAGGCAGCACAATCCACCTGGGCTAAGTCCACACGGTGTCAAGTGAGTGAGAGGTGAGAAAAATATTTCCATATCAAAATTTTTATGCACAATCAAAAATAAAATACGGCACTGATGGGATAAACATGCTAAAGAGGGTACAAGTGGGACATAGGCCTCCCAAATTCAATAGATTACAAGTGGGACAGCGACAGCTCAAAACACAAGTTGAACACACACATTCCAGTTAAATTTTTTTCAAATATTTTAGACATACAGCATACTTATGGAAACAAATAGATACCTACTGCATAGGTTTCTATTGATGTTTTTACAAAATCAACTGCAAAGATATTGTCATAAGCTATGATCACTCTGTAAATATGCATAGGGACATTTTGAAGAGCATTTTGACGCACCCCCTTCTTTCAGCTCTATCGACGCCACACTAAGTGATTACTTTCAAAACTACTACACTTAGAACCTAAATAATAATTTTATCGCAGAATTGACCACATTTCGACTATACGTATGACCATAAATTTCTGTGAAATTTTCACAGAAAAATAACGAGTTCATAAAACGTGTGTAATGGTTTGTTGCCCACCTGCACCAGTAGATGTGCGCGCACGCTTTTGTGTGCGGGTGCATAGATAACGAAATGGCAAGAATCACAGTAATATGGAATCTATTAGGCTATGAAATAAAAATAAGGCAAATGAGACATCACGCATGATGACCTTACCCTCACCAGAAAGACAGGCTTGCGTGTGAGCAATCCAGGCACCAGGGTCAATGGGATGCACAGGCTCTGCTCTTGGTACCGTGAAATATCCTTTGGGCGGGTGTGGGTCCCAGCACTTGGCAACAACCAACTTGATGGGCCTGTCAGTGTCAAATGCAGGGCCTGTTAGCTACAGTTCCACGAAGGATTGTGGCAGTAGGGCAAAAATTTTACGTTTTAGTTTTATAGAGTGCTGAGTAGGGAGGGACAAAATGGAGCTTTTCTTTTAGACATTATCTAAGTTGGTTAACAGGATTGCGAGTCAAATAGAAAAAAATCCGACTCCTGGATTTTGCTAGACTCCGACTCCTGGACCAAAAATTTACGAACTCCGACTGCACAATCCTATACCTACTTCAGACCTCCTCAGCCAGAGAGCAAGGGAGTGCTCCAAGAAAAGAAGTGGGAGGATAGAAATTCATCGCAGTAGCAGCAGCCTTAGGCCGGGGCCCCATCGAAGCAACAAGTGACGTGCGACGGAAAAAAATTTGTTGCATAAAAAAGTAATGTTCGAGTACAGCACACTACTGTCCTCACCAACGCAGCCCAGATCGTGCGACACACCGTGCATTGCTGTCGGTCATAGGTACCAAATCTCCCGCAAAAAATGGTTCTGCATCACTTGTGTCAGTGGGGCATCGACCTAAGGACTCAGATATTGACGCGCAAGCCGTGAGTTTAAGCCTCCTTGCTAATGAGGAAAGTTCTTTGCAGTGCTTAACGTGATCAATGAGCAACCGGTTAGCGTGCCACTATAACATTTGCCAAAATGTTATATTTTTAGTACGTTGAAGGTTTCTGCCATACCGGTTGGTCAGGGGCCCCGCTCACACTCCCGGTAGTCACGTAGAGCACGGGCGTAAGACGTGCCCGGTCGGGCCTGGCGGCTCTCCACCAGTTTCCTGGCCTCGCCGTAGCTAACGTGCTCTTTGGCCTGGGTAGACAGGACCTCTTGTTCATACTTGAAAACACCGCAAGTTGTTGAGTTTGCTGGGTGTGGTTTACTGCAGTTGGCACATCTGGTTGGTGCAGTAAATGGTTGTTGGTGTTGGGGTCTTGAACAATTTTGGCATATTGGGGTTGTTTTACGACACGTTTTTGTTCCGTGTCCATATTGTTGGCACTTGAAGCAGCGGCGAGGGCGGGGAATATAGAGCCGCACCGGGCACTTCACCCAGCCAATTTCCACCGCTGGTGGGAGGGTATGAGCGTCGAAGGTGAGAATATAAATGGGAGTCTCTACGTCTCTACCATTTTCCTTCTTCTTCACCCTGTAAACGCCCTTCACTCCGGACTCTGAGAGGGTCTGGAGGAGATCCCCATCGGTGTACTTTGGCTTATTAAATCGAAAATTCGGATCCTGGTTTTGCCTCAGCTGCCAGCGTTGTCGTCGCCGCCTACCGCCAGTGCGACCGGGGGGCTGGTACGGCAACATTTCATATCCAGGTCTTCGGTGGTCAGAGCTCAGCGCAGTGCCCGCACCCACACTCGCGGCCGATTGCTGCGACGGGGCCGGCTCTGGCGGCTCGGAGGTTTCGTGGCTCATGTCCAAGTACATTAAAGAGGTCCGGTCCGTCATTCAGAAGCAGAAGCAGGGGGACCGCAAGGGGTCCGCCCCTCCACGCGGACGGGGACCTCTCTTATATCAATAGGTCAGAAACACAAAATAAACAAATAAAAGGAAAACACGGTCTGGTAAGACCGGGCGCTGACAATCAGATTGTGATGGAAAAAGAAAAACATGTGTCTGAAGTAATAAAGAGAGAAGATGTCAAGTAGGTATACTAACGGTACCACTACGAGAAGGTGCAGTTCAGCTTGAATACAATTCTACTAATTGTAACCCAGAGATCCAATCCTAGTCACTAATATCAAAACGTGCCTTCACCAATTCTAACAAAATACTTCGTACGTACCAGTAAACACGATGGTAAAGGGAATGCTTAAAATCCTGCTACTCAACTGGATGACCTGAACTTCTGCTTCTGTATCAAGGGATTTGTTGCCTTCATCACTATAATAAGAGTGTGATTTCTCAGAAGTTTTCTACAGAGTCATCATGTTATTGCTGCGAGTTGAGTATGGCATTAGAGAGTCTAGGTTGGTAGGTTGTGAGACTCCAAAACTCCATACTGCTCCAATTGACTTGTCTTCATATGAGTCGATTCCACCTACTGCAGCTAATGTCGTTTTGAAATTCCTTGCCGTGTTTAGTGCACCACTATTTCCGTGTAGCTGACTGCGGATTTGGCAAGATTGACTCGACGGACACCTACCTGCTGCGATTCAGCATACATTTGAAGGTCAACACGGCACACATTTGAGAAACAACGACGTATAAACCGTATAATTACTTTCACGTTACCATTGACAACATAAGAGCATAATAAAAGAACTTTATGCATAATATTTGTTTGAGAAGGATAAATAATATTTACCACGCATAGGTATATGGCCGTGATCAATGCATAATAGCTAACAGCGACCTGCTGAAACTAAAGGTTAATAAACATTGGAAAGCAAGCTATACCGGTAGCTTCCATTTCTTCCGAAATGGAAGAAGCTGCTTAACAAACCTAGTGGACTTTTTCACGAAAGTTACACATATTAAAGATGAAGAAAAGGGTGCAGACATTGTGTATCTAGACTTCCAAAAGGCTTTTGATAAAGTCCTCCATCACCGGCTAATGAAAAAATTGGAAGCCCATGACATCCAAAGTGACTATTCATGATGGATCAAGGCATCGCTTACAGGTCGGTAGCAGCGAGTGAAGCTTGAAAGAGAGTCGAGCGCCTGGACACAGGTATCACCAGGGGTTCCACAAGGTAGTGTGCTTGGCCCACTTCTGTTCCCAATTTACATCAATGATCTCGATCTTGACATCCGTAGTAAAATCATTAAATTTGCGGATGATACTAAACTATGTCATCCTGCCACGAAAAGAGCCGAGCTCCAACAAGACTTTCACCGCCTCATGGACTGGAGCACAACGTGGCAGATGAACTTTAGTGTTGATAAACGCTCAGTAATGCGCGTAGGGCTGGTGAACCCTTCCATCCCATGGAAAATGAATGGAACGGAATTGGCTACTGTCACCCAACGACGTGACTTGGGAATCACCATAACAAACAAACTACATAGTCAGCAAGTTGACAAGAGTGTGAAAATTGCAAGCAGAGTGCTGGGATTCATCACCAGAAACTTTCTATACAAGTCAAAAGTCATCATCGTTCCTTTGTACATGGCAATAGTGAGGCCACACTTAGAATTTGTAGTTCAATTCTGGTCGCCATATCTCTGTAGAGATATTGATAACATGGGAAAGAGTCAAACGCAGAGCAACGAAACTGATACCTCAGCTGAGAAACAAGTCGCATGAACGTCGCCTAAAAGAACTGGATCTGATCTCTCTCGAGCAAAGACGACTCAGGGTTCAACTAATAGAAACATTCAAGTGCTTGAATGGCTTCAACGACGTACCTTCAACGGGACTCTTTGAAAGAGACTTTACTTTAATGATCGCTTGTAGAACAACAGTCAAAAACTCAAGAATAAAAGCTCGAAGAACGACCCTATGTCAGCAGTCCTTTCCCTATTTCATAGTCAGCCTTTAAAATAGATTCTCTTCAGACGTTGTTGGTGCGGAGTCGGTCAACTCGTTTAAAAATCGTCTTGATATACATTCAGGGTTGCGGAGTCGGATGGTTCAAGGTCCGACTCCGACTCCTGGCCCTCCAGAATTTCCAACTCCCGACTCCGACTCCTGGCCCTCAAGATTTTCCGACTCCGACTCCTTGGTCCAACAAGTAGATATTTGATGCAAACATTAAACATGTCCAAATAATTTTTGCTAGTACAAACATATAAAGTTAAAGATGCTAGGTGTATTGTACATATACAATGATATTTTGTATCATTTGGGAAATTAAATTGAGAACATGTGGACATTAAAAAAATTTGGGTAAAACTTTTGCACCTAGTACATGATGTGAAGGGGGCATGCTCAATTTTCTACCAATTGTTTTGAAATTTGCATAGTAGCCTATATATACTTTTGGAAAAGCAACACATTTTGCTCCTACAATTTTTTTGATTTAGACCTCAGTTTTTGAGATAATGGAAATCTATATAAATATATACCTACCCTATGACGTGGTAACTCGGAGCGATTTTTGAATTTTTTTCAATAACTTCTTACTATGAATGATTTTTGCAACAAACTGGGTGTCATTTTGTAAGTCTGAATGAGAGCTACAGAATGTTGTATAATAAAAAGTTCTAGCTTTCAACCATAGCTGGCGATGAACGAAAAACGAGCGTCCCGAATTACCCCGAGATCCGGGGGTACTCGGGACACCTGTAAAAAAAAAAAGTGTTAGAAACATGCTCTAAAACTATTTTTAGAAGCTCAGTTGTCTTTAATGATGATTACAGATGTTCACCGTGTATTATTTGACCATATTAGTATGTTCGACAAAGTTTTTGAAGTCATAAACACCTGTGGATTAAGATTGTTCAAAAAGTGCTAAAAAGTACAGCTATGGTTGAACTTCGTTCCAGTAAAAATCAGAGCTTCTTACAAGTTGAATTTCCCCCATCTTATATTGAACAGCATAACGTGCAGACGCATGGAGCCTCAAGAAGAATTATAATATAGATATTCCTAGTTTAAGCCTCCCTACCAACAGAGTACACAGTGATCTACAGAGAGGAAGAAAGAAGGGACAAAGAATGTCAAGAGAAATCTGGAACCCATTCACGAGTCAACGGGCAAAGGAAAAGCAAGTCAATGGGGAATGAAGCAAAGTGGGCACGGAAGACAGACGTCTCGAAGGCCTAACCTCCTGGGATCGCCGCCCCATAACATAGGATGGGCGAACCTAAACTAACCTAATCCTATGGCTTACGGCCCATCCCATGCCCTCTGAGGGGTTCTCGTAGGTATCCGCCTCAAGAAAAAAAAAAAAAAGAGAGAGAGACTACCATGTTCTGAACTCAGAATACAAACGACCAAGACTACCATTTTTTCTACTGCATTGAATTTCCAAGCCGAGACCACCACATACAAACAACGCTGGTCAGGCAAACAAGCTTAGACACAACACGTGTAATACCTGACGAAATGAGGCAATAAATGCCAAAATTTAATAAAGCCTTATACGAAGCTCATCGGGCTCTACCCTACATAGAGACTTGGTTAATCTTTTTATTTAGCCATAGCCAAAGATATCCAGCGTATTTCATTCTCGAAGTCAGCTCGGAGTAAGAGGGAAGATACTTTTTAATATTCTCTAACTAAGATCATCCACTGGCTCTCTTAACAATAATTATCTCCGCCAAGGAAGTTATATTTTCGTTGGGTTTGTCTGTCTGTCAGTCTCTTATTCTGTCTGACATCAAGAAAACTCAGAAAGTTATGGACGGATTTTTATAAAATTTACATGTGCTTTCAGGTATATCACGAAAAGTAAATGACCAATTTTTTGTAATGCTCCGCTTGTTTGTCAATGTTTTTTTTAATTTCATGCTTGTTAGCATAATAACTAAAAAATAATTAATTGATTTTTATGAAATTTATAGGAGCTGTTAGTATAGTTAAAAGACATACATGTAATTGATTCAATTTTGGTGCAGATTGGTTACGTCGTTGTTATGTTTGACTCATGTTTGTCATATTGTTTCTTAGCAGCATAACTCGAACAGTTATGAACTGATTTTTAAGAGAATTGCATTAACTGTTATTACTATTACAGGGAACAAATGTTTAGATTTTGGAGTTGATACAGAGAAAATCATGGTTTCAGGGCCAATTAGAATTTTTTGTTACCGTTGCCTCGTTTGGCGGAGGTATGCACTCTCAGAGTGCTTTAGTTATCGATTCTTTCTACTTCATGTCCTAAATACCTGTAGTATCAACACATAAAATTAGTAGACCCTCACACATCACCATTCCTAGGATTATCTACCAAGCAAACGTGCAATAGACTGCTCCCCAAAATTCAATACCATAAGACTAAGCGGGTTCCTCATTGACCTCAGATTAACCTTTCACAACGTCTGTCCACACGGCATTCAGAGCATGATTGACTTGTCGTTGGACTTGAATTTTTGCGGTTTAATGGAAACAATTTACATCTAGCTCCCGAGTCAGAGTAGGGGCAAATAATAGCTACTCTCAAACGTTCTGGGGACATGACCCAACCCAGGCACGCGCCGTGAGAATGTGCTCTGGGTAGGCATTATCAAAATATATGTATATAAGGATTGTGAAAATATTTAAGGTGTTGTGTTCACTTGAAAAAAACTTATATTTGGCTATTTGCAAAGGAAATCTATAGGTACTCTCTAAATAGTAGCAGAGAATCTGTTACTTTCTCATAGAAGTGAAAAGATGGATTTTGGCCCAATTTCTGTATTCTTTAGTCTTTCTGTGATTTAAGTCTTTCATTAGTCATTCTGCTACCAGTGTAACTTTTCATTTTTTTCACTGCAGAAGTCGACCTGTCTAGTAAGTTATATTAGTAGCAGAAACTTCACAGCACTGGGAAATGTTTGTTTGAGGCTGCATTCGAAAACCTAACTTAACAAACAAACTAATTTACCTCCCAGTCGCAGTGCATTCTAAATTTTGCTCAAATTTAGATTAGATAGGCGTCAGTAGACGAACCAAGAGACCCATTCCCATAGAGACACCGGGACTTACACCGCGGCCCGAGAAATTTTTTCCTGAACCTTTCAGCAAGTACAATCTCAAGGCAGCCAATGGCATGGTAGGTCACAGGCCATAGTGGGAGGGGCGAAGGGTGATGGTTTGTGATGGTGTTGCACTCAGATGGGTACCTTGAAAAAACTGTGTAAATTTACAATTTACGTGTCATGATGTTTATTCTCATATTCAATAGGCATCATTTAAATTGTGTGATGTACTTGAATTTCGTTTCGATGTGAGCAGCGTGTGAAAATTGCTCGTGTGTTAGCAGTTTATAAAGAGTCTGAGTATTTTTTGTACATGTTACAGGGAGTAAATATCACCAAGCACTGCATGCAATGCCGAGCCGATAAGTGAATTGAATCACTCATACATTAAATAGATAGGTTTGTTTTAAGCTATGTTAGACCACGCCAGGTTTTACTAGTTCAATGGAGGAGTAATGTTAAACAGATGCGTGCATAACTATACAAGTTTACAGCATTTACTCCTGATGTATTACATAGGTTCCTATCTATCCACTTATCAAGGATATATCAATAGAACAGACCAGCAGTATTATTAAAATACACTTACCCAGGCTTCTGAACAACATCTCTCAAGACTCTCACAGCTTCATCATTGCTCATATTTTCGAAATTGATGTCGTTGACCTGGAGGATCATATCACCTGGTTCAATACGGCCATCCAATGCAACAGCACCCCTGCAGACGATCAACACAGTCAAGACATGCTCAACAGACATAGTACTAGATAATTTTGATTATTGGTATAAGTGGTTTAGGCCTAATTGGTATTGTAATTATTAGCTAGCTATATAACAAGTAGAGGGAACCGTGGAAAGTAAATGGCTATACTGTATATAGTTTTGTTTTCTAAGTGCAATGAACTAAGCAACGCTGTAACACACTATCTTAGTTTAAACCTAACACTCTTGAAGAGCCTCATCCACCGCGAATTCAAGTGGCCGCGTACGACTTTTGTTGACGCTATCAGCATGGAGCAAACTCGATTAATCTGGTTACCACGCCGCAGATATGATCAAATTTCGTGAATAATTACACTGTCCCAAACTATTGTACGGTTTCAAAATGCTACACACTTTTACACAATTGAATAGTAATCGCCAGTGGTAAACTTTCGGCTGCTTCTCCAACTACTCAGTAAGTTATAATTCACAAGCATTTCACAGTTGTTTTTTGCGCTTTGTTCAGATACTATCAATTTTATCAATTACACACAAGGGGTGGTACAATAGATATGTTAAACATAGCTTATCACTAGACTTAATTAGATACAGAAAACGGTATACGCTACACTGCATTTCGGCAGTGGCCTCTGTTTGGTAAGAGTATGCACTGCCATCGGCTAAACATATTTGCCCCCTCAGGGGGCATAGGACGGACTATAAGCCATAGGGTTAAGTTAGTTTAGGTTTGTCCATCCTATGATATGGGGCCAGGCAACCCCAGGGGCCCGTCTAGGTTACCTCAGCCATTAGCGAGGTCTTCTGGACATGTATCTTTCGTGCCCACTTAGCCTTTTTCCCCGATTTCATACTCGTACTTGCTTATGCTTTGTTCTGTTCTTTCTCTTTCCCCACTTGTGTTCCCACGCGCGTTAGTCCTGTGCCGGAACATCTTTGTGCATAAGTTCCCCCTCTCTATTGGCATTCTATGTATTCCTTGCTCCTTTGTCAGTGACATCGTTCTGCTCAGAAACGGAGGCTTAGCTTCCTAAACATAACCAACTATACATATTTTACAGACTGTAGTCAGAGCCATCACAAACCACGTTTATCAGCAAATAAGCTAATTTTTCTATCCTGCTTTGGAGACTGAAAGCGCATTTCCTAGTTCTGACTTTAAAAGACAGTAGCTATATACCATGTATACTAATGAGCAAATACATGTACCACACTAGCCCTAGCTATATGATCTTGGAACATTTATAAGCTGGAGAAATATGTCATAAGCCCCATTCAAAACCAGAGTCAAAAACCAGAATTTTAAAAACCAGAATTTGATGGTGGGGCCATCCAATTCTCCAGATTTGAACCCGAATGAAAATCTGTGGTCTATCATCAAGCAAAAAATTTATACAGAGGGTAAGCAGTTTCCTTCAAAAACAGAATTGTGGAAGGCCATGCAAGTCGCTGCAAGATCCATCGATGGTACTCCTATTAAGAAAATGACTCATTCCGTTAATGACCGCATTTTTGAGGTAATAAACCATAAGGGATGTAACATTAATAAATAAGCTTATTGTTTCTCGTTTATTTGCCTTGTTTGCACTTACAACATGTTCCAAGTATTTCTGAAGTATTACTTAGTAAATAATATATAAACTGATAGTTAATTTGAGTGTTATTCATCATATTTAGCTAATTTTGATACCCGAGGCTAATATCGTGGTTCAGGAAATAGATAAAAGTTTCTAAATGGTATCAAGCAAACAGTTCCTGAAATAATAGGATTAGATTAGATAGGCGGCAGGAGACGAACCAACAGGCCCATTCTTAAAGAGATAAAGAGACACCGAACTTGCCCGGCCCTCTATGAGCTATTGCCATTATGTTAGTAGGATAAAAAAGACTGGGGAAAAGAGAAGGAAAAAAAGAGCACGAAGGAGAGTCTCAGCAGAAGAGACGATCATGAATACACTCAATCATGGTAAACAGCCGCTGATATGCGGAGTTAAAGATGTTAGACAGTGCAGTTGGAGCAGAAGAGAGAAGAAGACTGATTTAGGAATCCTCGGAGGCTTTGGCCGATAAAAGTGTGTGACTCCTGGAGGAGGAATTCTTAGCTGTGAGGGGTGTCTCTCCCAATGTAGCTATGTCAAAACGATTTTTAAACGCGTTGACTGATTCCGCACTAACAACGTCGGAAGGAAGTCTATTCCAAATGCTGACTAGGAAATACAGAAAGACTGCTGACTTAAGGTCATTCTTCGAGCTTTATGCTCGAGTTTTTGACCATTGTTTCTCAAGCGATCATTGAGGTCTCTCTTTCAAAGAGTCCCGTTGTAGGGACGTCGTTGAAGCCATTCAAATACTTAAATGCTTCTATTAGTTGCCCCCTGAGTCGTCTTTGCTCGAGAGAGATCAGACCCAGTTCCTTTAGGCGTCATTCATACGGCTTGTTTCGCAGCTGAGGTATCAATTTCGTTACTCTGCGTTGGACTCTTTCCATGTTATCAATATCTTTGCACAGATGTGGCGACCAGAACTGAACATTGTACATTATTACTCTGCGACATATAATAGAAGTATCAAGTTATATTAACAGGAAATAATAGTTTTACAGAAAAATCAAATTGGATTAATACGTGGGTCGCAGTGCACAGACATGTAAGCTTCCATCATGAGCCTATATACCTAGCTTACAAATTAGAAAAAAAAAGAGAACACTTATAGCAGTAGCTAATGCCTAGCAAGTGTACCGTGATACCAATATTTTACAAGCGTCGCGGTTCCTACTTTGGGTAGTAGTGAGGTATCTTCCAGCCAAACGGACAGAATTCTTCTCTGATGAGTAGCAGTAAAAGTTTGGAGGCAGTTCGTGTAGGTGCAGGTGGTTTTGAAGGCAGAAAATTGGCGGTTAACATTGTAAAGATGCAACTTTTCCACATTGAAGTTGGCCTTATTTAGCGGTGGCGAGATGAATTCTTGTTTGATGAGATGAGCCGCGTGAGTGGTACCTAGTTGTGATACGAACATGCTAGTGTTTCTGAGCTACTTTTGAAGGTATTATATTAGAGGGGGGTATGTCAATCTGTAGTCACATTTGCGGCTGATAACGCCAAAGAATATCACACCCCTGCATCCGGTTTAATGCACCTTATTTTTCCCCTAGGTCATTTCAGAATTTTGTTAGCCTGAAGGTAGCCTTTCTTGGATTTTTCATGAAATAATTAAATTTCCATTGTTTACTTCCCAGAGACGAACAAAAGCAGAGAAGAGAAAAAAATTGGAAGTGAACAACCAGCGTGCTTCTCTCGCAATATTCTCTTCTGTTCGCTTCTCGCGTTCGCTGCTCAAGACGTCATCACTCCCCCTCCATCCTTCAGGGAGAAGCTACTCTATATAATGCGGGCCTGGAGCCGAGGTACTTCAGATCGTCTTGGATCTTCATACAGGCAACGTCTCCTCCAGCGCAGCACATGTCTTCTATCCTGTGCTCAAGTTAGCCTCTTCTCATCTACATGCCCATTGATTGGATCGAATATCTTTTTTATTGGCTTTTCTTCTAGAAGGAGTACTTCGGAGAAGATAAAATCCGAAGTTTTCTGCCGTCACTTCGCTTCAACCCCACCGTTTTCTCTCACCTGAAGCTATTCCACAGCGTCTTAGATCGCTTCCTTTTGCTTCAGAAGCAAACAGAAGTGAACGGAAGCGAACAGAAGAGAATCAAAGCAAATATCAGATAGAACAAAGGCTTTCCCTTCGCTTCTCGTCGCATCGCTTCTCTTCGCTTTGAAGACACGAAAATTTCCAAGTTTACTGCCTTTACTTTGACACCATCATCTTCTTCTCTCACCCGAAGCTATTCCACAGCTTCTCAGATCCCTTCAGTTTGCTTCTGAAGCGAACGAAAGCGAACATCTGAAGTGTTCAAAGGCTTTCGCTTCCCGTCGCTTTGCTTCTCGCCGCTCCACTTCTCGTTGCGTCGTTTCTATTCGCTTTGAAGAAACGAAAATTTCGAAATTTTTAGCTTTCACTTCTTTAATCCTCGTTTCACCCAACGTCTTAGACTTGGGATAGGGTTGAAACCTGCTTTTGCCTTCGCCTTTCTTCGCTTAGTTTCTGTCCTCTTCCCGACTTGGACGCATCTCAATCTCAACCTAGTTTCGCCTCGCTTCTTGGCTTCACTGAGCTTCGCTCCGCTATATTTTCGCGTAATTTTTTCACTCTACAGCTTTTCCTTCTCCTGTTTTCACTAAGAATAAGCTTCTTCCATGTCCACGGTCCTAGCTTCAGCAGCTAAGACCGCGGGCAGGTTATTACCTCGGCTCTCAGACAGCGGATCAAATCTTCTCATTTGGCTCCTCGGAGGTTCCATATTTCTCGTGTCCTGCATCCAATTTTCCTGTCATATAATTATCTCTTCTTTTTTCAGAGAAATCTTACAGATACCACGTCAGATTCGAGCCACCAGTGCAAGATAACCTTGTTTAACCATCTCTGTTTCAAACATGCACTGCACTGTGCATGATGATCTCAAGCGGGAAATGAATCCCAGGCGGCCTCAAACGGCGCCCTGACCCTTGCACCCTATGCTCAAGTGGCTGGCTGATTACAGGCGAGAAAAGAGCTCCGAATCTTAACTCTCCTCGATGGTAAATCTGGCCAGAAACCATAGACGACGGTCCCACTTTCCAGGGGAGGTCATCGACCTATCTGACACGACCTCTCAAGAAGACGAATTTGCTTCGTCTCTCCACGAGATAGCAAAAATTCTTAATTTTTGCTTCGCTTTGCATCTCGTCGCTCCGCTCCGGAAGCAAACAGAAGCGACCAGACGCAATCGAAAGCGAACAAATACAAACATCAGAAGCAAACAAAAGTCTCCGCCTCGCTTCCTCTTCGCTTTACCTCTGGTCGCTTCGCTCCTTTTTGCTTCATGAAAGCGGAAATTTGAACGCCCTGCCTTCACTTCTACTCGCTTTCTCGAAGCAAATTCAAAGTTTTTACCTTTCCTTCGAATCTCATGCCTTCGCCCTGTTTGCTTTACAATGAGAAAGAGCTTCTGCTTTCGCTTCGCTTCAACTCCGCTCCCTCATTTGGAGCTATCCCACAGCGTCTTAGACGCTGAAAAGCGTTACTACCGACTTTCGTTTCACCCCTCTTGCGGGAGCAGCGAACAGAATTAAACGGAGGGAGCATGAGAAGCGACAGGAGGGTTTCCCTTCGCTTCACTCTCGCCTCCCCAGTGTCATAGACACTGGCAAGTCTGAACTCTATTTTCGCCTCGCACCGTGTCTGGGTTCCCAGACAATCACCCCTACACATAACATGCGACACGCACGATGCTAAGCACTTCACTCTTCACAGCCTATAGTATCCCCTCCTCGAGATTGAGACCTGGCTTCCAATACAGAGGCTTCTAGCTCTCCCTCTATCACAGCATCATAGACACTGGAGAGGGCTAGATAACCTGCTTCACTCCCCTTCGTAACTGGTCTCAGCATACTCCTCTGAGGTTTTACTACGACTAGCACCTTCCATGCCCTCGGCCCTAGAAGTCCAGCCCGCGGGCAAGCTTAGGCTCAAGTCCTTAGGTAACCCACCTACACTAGCATTTTTTATCCCTTGTAAGTTCCAAAGTTCATGTGTCTTATAATCTAGTACCACTTGTACGTAATGACTTCTTAGTTTCAAAAGAGCATAACAAACTCTCTCACCATGGCAAAATGATGCATAAACCTTGATTATCCATATCTGGAAAACATGTAGTCCCTACTGGAAAGGAAGTCCCAGGCGGCCTTTAATGACTTCCAGACCCTTGCACCTACCACCTCAAGTAGCATACGGCTCACACTGGACTCCGATTTGGAACTGGCCCCTATACTGTGACCGGCCATGAGCGGTCTCACCAATCGGGAGGGGAGCTCATCGACTCCTCTCAAACCAACCCTGAGAAAGAAGAGTTCCTGCTTCTATTCCCGCAGCCTTACTCCTCACAGCAGAGTGGCTCTCGAAGATCACACCTGGTTTCTAAGTTTTGGTAGACCCAATTCATCTTCTACAACTTCGAAGAAATAAAGGGTCCCTCCAAAGAGGGTTCCTACGCCATTTCAGGAACCGAGTACCGGAAAGCTGTAGCCCCTAACCTTCACTCCACAAAAACTGTCTCGCTCGCCCTTGCCTCAGGCAATAGAGCAAATGAATTTGTAACTAGTACCACAACGAAGGAAGTCCTGCCCACAGACAACAGGGCTGTCCTCCCCACCGATCAGGTTCCTGTTTAAAGATTGGAACCGGGACTTTACTTTTCTGGCCCTGTGTAGCAGGCACACCCTGCCAGTAGTAACTTTCCAGTCTTACCAAGAAATACTCAAACTCCATCCCAACTATCTCTCCAGCTCCGGGGAATTCCTCACAGCCCCTTCCCTGGCTTGCCAGAGCCATTACCTCGGGGACCCTAATGCCAACCCTTCCGTCGGACACAACATCCAAAAATATGGGCGCTCTGTTACACTTTAAAGTGAGGAACCACCATAATTGCCGGCGTCACTTGACGTCCTTCCTCTGTAGCAGAAAGAGTCAGGTATTAGTTTCTGCACTGCCTCGTTTTTTCAGACAAGTCTGCGTACTGTATACTCTTAGTATTTCTTATCCCTAGTTTTGGGAAGTTTCCTTTTTGGAATAGAAGGAATTCTCTTCACCTTTCTTTCATTTCCCAAATGACTGCTCCTCCTACCCATACTCTACCTCGGACGAAGGCGGGGTCTGAAATCACGAAGGCTACCCGCAGGCTAACAAAATTCTTAAATGACATAAGGGAAAATTAACTACTACTGACGTAAGAAATCGTAATATTTTTTTTGCATTATGAAATGAATTGTGTTAGCCGAGGACCTCCTCCTCCCGTACACGAACTCAAACCTTTGTTCATCATCACTCCTACCCGTACGAACTGAAATACCTCAGCTCCAGGCCCGCCTTATATAGAGTAGCCCCTCCTAAAGGGGTGGAGAGGGAGTGATGACGTCACGAGAAGAGAACAGAAGCAAACGGAAAATATTGCGAGGGAAGCACGCTGGGTGCTCACGTCCAGTTTTTCTCTTCTCCTCCACCTTCCATTATCTTAGCGACCTTTATCTTTGCGAAATGAAACAAAGGAAAGTTGATTATTTCATGTAAGATCCAAGAAAGGCTACCCGCAGGCTAACACAATTCATTACAAGATGAAAAATATTACTACTTCCTACGTCAGTATTAGTTATATACTCTAAGATACCCTTCTTTTACTGCAGTTCATCTACTACGCATCTTGTCTGCTCTGGCACATTTTGCCTGCAGTAACACACCTTGCATACCAAAACGCATGCACCTTGACTATGACATAGCTACAGCTACCTCTTATACCCTAACTCACCTCATCTACAGTAACACAACTCGTCTACTCTGACACACTTTGTCTACTGCAACACACTTTTTCTACCCCGAGACAAGCTCTCCATCCCAAAACACCTCATTTCATATATAGTATCAGGACTTAACCCAATGCACACCGTCTTAGATAACGCATATAATGTTACCAAGGTAAGGCGCTTACCTACTTGGAGCAATTACTATAACTATTGGCTACGGCTTGATGATGCAAATCGTAGTTTTGCAATAGAATTTCTTCAAGTTTTACTGCCAAAATTTTGATGCAATTAGCTTTAGTAGTGTTCTTTCCTCACTTTGAGGTGATACACGCAGCAATAATCACTTCAATAATTATGCTTTTAGGAAAATTAGAAAAAGCTGTGGATTTAGGCGTCCAGCATCGTTATGCGAAGGTAAAAAATAATGGTGTGTGCTGTTTCAAACGCTTTCATTCAACAAGTATAGAACAAAAATGAATCGAGAAATCAATAAACGAGAAGGTAACGTGAATACAACCGGTAAAATGCTCTTCATTTCGCCTCAGTAGTCCATAGCCTACTCCATTTTTGAGGGCATCCAGGTTGTTATATTGCTTTCCATCAGCATACATTTTCTATTTAATAAGGGCCTATGAATTTTCAATGGGGTGTAAATGGGACTGTTGGGGGCCAAACCATCAGATTGCGTACTGTGAAGCCGTGATCCAATAACCAACTCTTTGTACAATAACGGGAACTGTGCGCTGGTGCATTATCCTGCTGAAATGCTGAAGATTTTCTGTCCAACAAAGTTTGGTCTTCCAACTAGGGAAACTGAGTATTCCTGAAGAAGCTGGCAGTATCCATTAGAATCTATTTTTACCCCTTCTAGCACCCTAAACGGTCCAATAGTCTCATTTCCTTTGATTTCAGCCCAGAATATTGAATCTCCGCCGCCTTGCTGTCGGTGAACCCGGGTTCCTACAGGGCGCCCTTTCAATACCCAACCAAACGACAATCTGGGCCATCCAGTGTGGCGCAGCATTCATCGGTGAAAACAACTTATGAAATTAATTTCAACATGTGCTTCAGCCCATTTAACACTGAAGCAGTCCTATCTGCTTGGGTTTTCCCGTCAAATGGCACTTCTGATTGTTACCTAGTTTTATGTGGCACGTCATTGGTGGTCTGCTGTTCAAGCAGTAAGGGCGTGTGTGTGTGTGTGTGTGTGTGTATGTGCAGTGGTTGTTTTAGTGATATACTTTCTTACCTCTGCGCTAGCCTGCCTTTTCATCTATTTCTTGGTAATTAAATAGCAGAAATTAATTAGTTTAGTCCTATCTTTGCTTCTTGGTATGAGTTACTAATATAGAGTTTTGTTCAGTGACTATCCATTATATTTTATAGTTAGATAAATGCACCGGCCTTCCTCAATTTTAATTTTGCTTAGTCAATGGAAAAAAGCCAGTATAATATTGTAGTGTATTATGAAGACTTTGGGTCAGTCCGAGTGTTAACTAGACCGGTTCTATAGCTCCTTTTATTTCTATTGTGTTCCATATTTCAGCCGGTAATTTCAGTTATTGAAAAACTAGCTTCCAGGGTACTAAGTGTGTCTCTTAATCTTAGGTTAGCTTATGTACTAATAAGTAGTAAAGGGAGCCGCGCCTGGAAAGGTTCGACAGCACCCTTTTGCCGTAAGTGATCTCCCGCGACACCCTACTTCCAGTCTTTCTCAAAATTTTGGGTAATCAGGTTTGTACAAGCAAGCATCAGAAATACACTGCATCCAGGGCTAACCAATGGTCGCCTTACCCTTCCTTGGTTAGAACCTCGTATCGTAGTTCTATTGTGCATCCTCCCTTAGTGCCTCCATTACCTTTGATTGGTAAAGGTGAAGTTTTGGCAGATCAATACTGTATAGTGTATATGTAAGTAGTAAGAATCGTTCCTATGCCAGTGTTATTCTCCCAACCACTTCTATTCTCTTATCTTTTACTTCCTTTTCTCTTCATTTCAACCAGATTCTTCTTCTGGCGTCCCTTTTCCCGCCTTTCTTCTCTCTTTGCTTCTTCATTCCCTTTTCTTCCTTCTTTTGCCCTTTCTTTTTCTCCTTTCTTCCCTTCCTTATCTTTACCTTCTTTTTCTTCTACCTCTTTCCCTCTTTCATTAAATCTTTCTTCTTTTTCTATTATCTTATCTTTCTTCTATCTTATTTTCATTTGTGATAGCAAGAACTGAAAAACGTAAAATTTCTGACTGAAAATTCTGCTGAATTTTCAGCATACCAAAATCATTAGCATCTAATAGAAGTATAATATGGGATTACTTCCATAAATGCAAAACAGACAAAAGTAGAGCGATATGCATATTATGCACGTAGAATTTATCAAGAGGCAGTACAGACCCACATTGATGGATGTTAACAGGCTAAGGGTCCCGACTCTCCAGCCCTGATTAGAATCGTGTTGAATCACTTGAAAGTCTTGTAGAATTTTGAATTTGAACTGGGACGAGCGTGTTTCTGTATAATTTCTATATAAAAACTGGTGCAAAATATTTTCGAAATAAAACAATTTTTAGAGCTGCCTGAGTTAGGTCCAATTTGCGATAAATCGTAAAAACAAACATTTAAGAACACACTGTTCTACGTCTCTTGTGCGAAGAATATCACTTCAAGTTGGCCGAAAGGCGCAATTTCGTTTTAAAACACTTGCATACTTAGAAGACTTCATATGGTGCAACTCTGGAGCCCGCTCCAACTAGAGCAATAGTCCCTTAAAGGATGCGCGTATACGGTAATGGACGCTTGTTTCCCTCACATTGTTCCGTACATCGTAGAGGAAAAATGCATTTGCGGGAGGTTGGAAAACCACAGCCATGCATTGCAACCACTTGTAAGTGGGATTGCCTGTTATTCACAATCTGGAAGGGGGAAGGCTGAAGGAAGCAAATTGGAAGAGGGATTCAACGCCATCCCACGTTTTGCTAAGTCATCAACTACTTGATGGGCCAATACTCTGCACACGAAAGAAGTAAGGCGATACTGATGCACATAGCATTAAAAAAGCTCTTTTGATGGACATAATCATTGTCAACTTGACCGGTGTCTCTTGCTGGTGACCGACGATGTGGATATGTGTAAACGCATATTGATACGCCGTGGTACATACTCCGACCCATCCGCTTTCTCTATAGCTGTACTCATCTCTTTTTTTTAATGACCAAGGTCACGAGGCGCTTACTCAGTATTATAGGAGCCAAGTAAAGACAGCAACCATCACCTTAGCCACTGCTGAGCCGGCTAATATGCGGGGACCTGGAGGATAGCGACGTCCGCAGCTGAGGCCTTCGCCGGGAGCAGTGTTTCGTACCATGCCCTCATACAAATGGATTCAGTAAAGATAATGAACCACCCGTTTCTTGTCACATTGGTTAACGACAATCTAAAATTTCTTCAGGAATAAAATCCGTTTGACCTCGTAGTTGACTTTACCACCATGCGTTAGTGATGGAACGCACCTGGATATGCGAATCAGGCAATCCTTTTGTTAGGACAGTGTTGAAGTTGACCTTCCAGAATGGGGCTTAATTCGACAAGCAGGTCTTCGCGGGCGTCTTTCAGATGAAACAGGTATAGTTCCATTTTGAAAGACGTAGGCTTCGCTTGATCGATGAAGTCGCATTGGGCGGTCAGTCGTTATGCAGCTATAGCACGAAACTTCGGTCGTAGTGGGACAAATCTCTGTTTATTTGTCGCACGCTTTGATCAAACCATCTGTTTTAAAATTACGGTTGATCATATTTTTCGACGCGCGGCATCACTTTAACGTTAAAGGAGCTGTAGATGACTTTACAACTGCCGTAGTTGGGCATGGGAAAGATATGCTCTTTTTTTATGCTCGATGATGACGTCGCGACGGCGGCTCGTTCTCGCTTTCTCCTTGTGCTCCTCTTGTGTGTGTAGCGTCACGGCTTGTGTGGAGGAAATGCGGCTGCACGGCACCTCAATCGTTTGTCCCATCAGGAATTCCCTGTCCTCTTCAATTGTGATGATCAATACCGCATAGAATATCAATAATGTGATCAAGAGACGAGAAAAACTCTAACCGTTTCTGAATTTGGTTAAAGTGCGACGTTTCGAGTCGCTGATTCACGGTCTGCCAACTGTGGCACATTTAGTGGACTTTGTCCTTTGAACGTCGGTGCTTTTGTGTAGAATGTGGAATCGCTCTTAGGATTTCTTGACTGCGGTTACTGTCTCGGCTGTTGCTTAAGCTCTTATTACATATAATGCGACAGCTGCTGATGTCCATGCTGGCGCACGTCTCTCCCCTAAATTACACTCATTTTCGCGTCGGCGGCCGCTTTAGAGCACTTGCCTTTAGCCTCGCAGTAAACTCCGCTCACGTTGAAGCAAAAGGCAAGCGCTATGGGGCGGCCGTCAACGTGCTTTTAGGGAGAGAAGTGTCGCAAGCACAAGCATTAGCAGCTGTCCCATCAGGGGTCGGCATCGGAGATGATGTTACGATGGCAAAATCGATAGTACAATGGAAAATGGAATACCATCGCTCCTTCGTCATCGGAATCAAAAATCGCCAGTTTTTCATCTACGATGAAATAACCAACGGAGATAGCCGTCGTAGAGTAGAGAGTCTCACTTATAAGCGATCTAACATCGCATTAACAATTTTAAAACTAGAACGCCTCGAGACGTAAGACAATCACCCGCATTTCCCTTGTTTCTCCCCCTGTCAGATCGCCGTTGTAGTGGAAACGGAAGTTTAAACTATTCACTATAATAACATAAGAAAAATTGTAAAAAAATTCCACCGTATGGTGGGGTTTTCAAAGATAGTGTATAGGCCAGTAGCGGGTTTCCCTCAAGTCTGTTAAGGGTCGCTAATAGAGTTGAGGAGGAAGGGCAGATTTCAATTATCAGTAGTCTTTTACCGCCTTCAACCGCTGTCGTTCAGCCTCTTAACCTTACAGTTTAAATCTTTAGCCATATATTAGCCTCGATTTTACTGCTATGGCTGTTTTACGACGATAATTTTAGTACGGTGTCAACGGCCGTTTCTAATTAAACTATTAGCTGAATACGATCATGCGGTTATTCTAGTGTGCAATAGCAACTACGAACCTTTTACCGTAATTATTAAGTCTTTTTGAACTCAACTAAACTCGATTAACTGATTAACGTACAACGTGTTAAGCATCGCCGTCGCCGCGCAGTGGTGGGAGTAGTAGCTGATGAAGACTTCGTCCGCTGGGAGCCGATTTGCAGTCATTGCATCAAACTAATCTTACCTTCTCCTTTCTGTACGCCCGACGGCCGATTGACCTTTATTTGAATATATCTGGAATATGCAGGGTTTCACGTACTAATTAACTTTGACAGATGCCGGCTAACTATTGGGGAAAAATTCCCTCTTTGGGTGTCTATACCTATTACCTTTTCCTTATCATTTGAAACCCTATTCCTATTTATTATTTCTATTTCATCAGTCTGATTGCACGTACGTGTACTTGGGAGGCATTAAATCTCAAGGTGAGCAACGCAGTTAATTGAAATTGAGAATTATAGTATAACCCGCTCCAATTGCTCACCAGAGGGCGCTTCTTGGCGCGCGGCTTAAGCTAATCAAGCATATTCCTTTGCACTCCCAGGACTCCAGTCCGACGTCGAAGAGCCCGGCTAATGGCTGTCTGCTGCGGATGAGAAGTGTTGTTACCCCATTTGTTAGATTAGATTAGATAGGCGGCAGTAGACGAAAAATAGGCCCATTCCCAATGAGACACCGGAACACTCGCCCGGGCACTCTATGAGCTATTGCCATTATGTTAGTAGGGTATAGAGGACAGGAGAAAAGAGAGAGAGAAAAAAAGGGGGGGGGGTAAAGAGTCAATGCCCAAGAGACGATCTTGAATGCACGCAAACACGTTCAAGAGCCGCTGACATGCGGAGCTTAGAGACATCAAACTGTGTAGTTGGAGTGGGAGAGAGAAGGAGATGGATTAAGGTTGCCTCGGAAGCTTTGGCCGTTAAGTGTTTGCAACTCCCGGAGGAGGAGTCCTGAGTTGCGGAGGATGTCTCTCCCAATATACGTCAAGACGATTTTTAAACGCGTTGACTGACTCCGCACTAACAACATTGGAGGAGAGTCTATTCCAAATGCTGACTATGAAATACGGAAAGAACTGCTGACTTAAGGTCGTTCTTCGAGCTTTATGCTTGAGTTTTTGACCGTTGTTCCGCAAGCGATCATTGAGGTCTTTTTCAAAGAGCCCCGTTATAGATACATCGTTGAAGCCATTCAAATACTTGAATGTTTCTATTAGTTGCCCCCTGAGACGTCTTTGCTCGAGAGATCAGACCAAGTTCTTTTAGGCGACATTCATA
>LQNS02277717.1:44008-56147 GCA_001587735.2 Parhyale hawaiensis | reverse complement strand
CAAGCTGTTATTAATATAAAAAGGCACAAATGATTAGATTTTGGAGTTTATGCAAAGAAATTTATGGTTTCAGAGCCAATTTGAATTTTTGCTACCGTTGGCTCACTTGGCGGAGGTATGCGCTTTCAGAGTGCTCTAGTCATATATGTATTCATTTACACAATTTGTGCCACTTCTCTACAGGGATAAGACAGGTAGAACCTCGACCTTCAAGTCAACAAATGCAGAAGTTAATGAAATTAGCAATGAGTTGTAGTAGTAGGTATAGACCTATAAGATAGTTTAAGCCTTCCTAAATAAGTACTAAGCTTTTCTAAGAAGGAAATAGGAAGGGACATACAGTACGTTAATTGTCACGGGGAACCCATGCACGAAGGTGTTTCCACACAGGGTCAACGTGCGTGGGAACCGTATGTTAGGAAAGAAGATGAAGAACAGACGAAAGTAATACCAGGAGTATGAAATCGGAAGGAAGCAAAGTGACAGATGTCCCGAAGGCCTAGCTAACGGCTAAGGTAACTTGCAGGATCCCCCTGGGGTCGCTGCTCCCCATAGCAAAGGATGGGCGAAACTAGACTAACCCAACCCATGGCATTAGCAATATGTAGAATGCAAAATCCAAAAGATGCAAGCTAGCGATCAGTTTCAAACTACTGCTAAAAATGCAGAGATGATCAAACGACTATCCAAAAGTATCAACTTATGACCTTCCAAGAGCCTTTTTTTTCAATCTTACTTGATATTTTCGGGAGGCACCTTATCTTCAAAGATTTCTTTTGCGTAAAAATGTGAGAAATGGAAGGTATTTTGTTGACGGCTAAGGAATCAACGAAATACTAAGTCGCCAATATTTAAAAATCGTTCGTGATCAAGTTTGTAATCCCGTAATACCACAAATCGAATCAACAAGTAACCATATAGTCGACTGTGAATTCACAAAACTTAGCATCGAGCGAGCCATTAGCAACTTTGCAGCAACAGCGCAGTAGGAACAGATGATGTGCCAACAAAAATCCTTCAAGATGTCTAAGCTGAGCATCTTTTAGCCACAGCCACAATACCTTATGTAGCAGAAATCAATGAACGAGTGTCTACCAACCACATATAAATAATTATAACCATACCCTAAGCTGCAAATAGTGCGGATCTAATTGAGTATAGGATTGTAAACTTCACTAGCCACACACCATGTGAAGACGTTTGAACAAGTAGCTATTTAGGAAGCACTTAAAGCAACATTTGGAGAGCAATGACCTACTTGCACCAAACAACAATGCTTCCAACATAAAAGATCCACCGCGTCTCAATTGCTAAAGCATTTCAACTCTATTCTAGATTCTTTCTGTAAATGAAACCCGTATATGTTCTCTACTTAAATTTTGCCAAAGCATTTGATAAGGCTGACCACGGAATATTATGATTGAAGCTAATACGGAAATCTAAGAAAAATGTCTACTATTACTATGATTCACAGCATCACGGTCTTAGCATCGTAAGAATAGTATAGTCTTCCACTCAGTTTGACTTCTCGCGTTTCACCGCCCGGGTCTCCTTGACATGCCAACTTACGATCCCGAGTTCAGTTCATCAGAACTCTGTGTAAAATGAGGGTGTTGCTCGGCAATCAAAACACTCTTTTGCAACAGTCTCACAACGAGGCGGAAGCCAACTTTTCGTAGATAGCGTTTGCGTCATTTCGGGATGGCTCTCTGAGCTCAGATGACGAATGGGATAACTTCTACCTTCTTGCTCCAAATGCAGTACAGCTCCAACTTCAGGCACGGGACTGAGTCCTTTTTCCACGCTTCTTTGCATCTATCCTGACGTCACATGGTACGGCCACATCGATAAGTGATACACTGTTCTCCTGTTTGTCTATGAGTGCTAATTCTGGGCAACTTGCCTGAATGACGATCTCAATTTGTACAAGATCCCACAGCAGCTTCACATTATTATGTGCGCAGACGCATTCTGGGAGGTACTTGTACTATTTTTCTCCATAGAGAAATCCACTGGTTTTTGTATAATTGCTAAAGCAAGACTCTAGCTACAGCGTCGCGTGTCTCGTATTGGTGCAGGACCATTAATGATCACTCACTATGTGATCCACGGTATTATCCTTTTTATTACTGACTCTGCATCAAACAGTTTCTCTGCTACCTTTCTTATATAATCGCTGTTTGATATAATTAGTAGGTAAACTCGATTCTCGTGCAGCGAAAATAGTCCTTTCCATTTCCTTCTTCAGCTCTCTCCGTCTCGACTTCCCGTGTTCAAATATTCTATATCACGGATACAGGGCTTTGCAAAAGTCCTGACCTGTTTTAACAATTTGCCATCCGAAGTTCATAAAAGCTTTGTTTACAATGAAATAAAACAAGATTTGTAATGTATTAGTTTATTATGATCTACACAACATTGCTATTCAAAAGGATCTCCATTGGCAGCAATGATGCCCTAATCGTGGTCGGCAGTCTTTACACACAGTACGGACGTAGTCCTTCCTCATCTGGGCCCAAGTGCGGTTCACAGAGGCTTTCAGCTCCTCAACGTTGATGTGGCGATCTTTGCATGCTTTACTCTCAATATGCGGCCACAGGCTGTAGTCCAGAGAATTGAGATCAGGCGACTGTGGGGGCCAGAAGTCTTTGGGTCGGAAAGTCATGTTTTGGCTCATCCAGTTTTGGACGGTTTTCGACATGTGCGCTGGTGCACCATCTTGCTGAAACACGTAATCTCCATCTTTGACGATTTTTCTGATGCAATGAAGAACTTTTGTGGCCATGATATTCGTGTATTCAGCCCCTGTCAACCTGTAACCGCCCTTGAACCACAATGGTGGCATCTTCTATCCATTGGAGGCCACAACGCTAAGCATCATCACAGAGGCCGGATTGCTTTGTTGTGGAGACATAACGAACATCACAGATATCTTGGCCAAAGCTCACAACTCGATCGTTCAGTTTGTTCAAGACAGGATCCACGGTGAAGGTTTTCTCATCTGAGAAAATGAAGACTCAATTTCCATGACTTTTCACGTCGTTAAGAAGGAGGGAACACCGCTCTTAGCACTTTTTAATCACGTCAGCAGCTAGCAACGGTCTTTTCTGACGCTTCAAGCTCTTTCCACCTTCACTCTTTACAGTTCTTGACACGGTTGACACAGAAATCTTTTTCTTCGCAAACTCAGTCATATTGAGTTTCGGATCATTTTCAAAGGCTCTTTGAACATTCTTCCGCTGATAAACTTGTGGTCCGTCTGAACGTGATCGATCTTTGAGGCTTTCATTATTCTTAAGGCGGTTTTAGACCCGTTTCACCGATGATAAACGGACATTTTGCAACCTAATATGTCCGCCTTCTAGTGACCCGCACGAAGGAGAGCTGCTATCATTATACTTTTTGTTTCCATTACCTACAATGCATAAAAATTAGCACTGTTACGAGTTATTATATTATCTGAAACAGTTTAGGAATGGTGGGTGTTGCTGATGGAATTTCTGTGGTGCCACTCCTGCTGTTGATGTCGTTTGTGTGTTCCCATTTAAGAGTTACCTAACTTACTTGGGCTCAACTGTGGATGCTACCCTGATACCCCTACATTCTAGTTGTGCTTGGCGGCTCTCGGCTGTGGTGGTGCTTGCTTGGTGCCACATGCTGTAGAAGTGTGGGTGGTCTTGGTTTTAAGGTGTTCTGTGGGGTTGGGGTGCCACTGTGCTGGGGACTTGGCTACTGATAATGCTTGACTTGCTGCAAAGGTGGTATTTGCACTTGTGGCTTTTGTTGTTCCTAGGGACCATCCATGTGAGTATGTATTTGCTTGTTGGTGGCTTCCTGATGGCTAACCGTGCACTTGTCCAGATCGTTAATGGTGCATACTCTTGCTGGTGCCGGCGTGCGGGGCCGTGCATGCCTCTCTAATCTGGCTGTCCTACTCTGGGCTGGCCTAGGCTTTGGGAGTTGCAGAGGTAAGTTACAGAGGTAAGGAATGAACGGACTTTGCAAAAAAGTAGTCACACTCCCAAAGGTTTATATATCGCATTTCGCTATGAATAAAAAATTGGCTGAATCCACGAGTAGCTAAATGTTTATAGGAATCTTATGAAAGTTCATGCATTTGAATAATTTACTCTAAGCCTCTGTAGGATTCTGGGCATTTTTGGAAAATATCTGGACATCTGTAAATCAATGTCAAAATCTGCTGATCTACATATAGATATTATTATATATCTGTAGATCTGGCAACACTGGTCACACACGATGAAAGACTGCGTCTCAATGTGCGCAGCACGCCTGTGCTGCGCTTTGATGACATGCTCAATGAACGCCCGGCCTGAGTACTGTGCAAATAATTAATAGCTTGAATAATGTAATCAAAGAAAATTAAGAACGTTGCTCTTTTACGTGCATGCCATCAAAATCTGGATATCGTCTAGCGCCTGAATGTAAGTTGAATCCCAGTGCACAGAGTTGCAAACAGTTTGAGAAAAGTTGAAACCTCCAAGAATCGACCTCGCAAAGGCAGATACAGAGTTGGTCAGATAGAGACCATTAGAAGAGCCTGGAATTTCAATCATAGCTGTGCTATTTTCCGTTCTAGAAAAAAATTCAGTCAGTTTCAAAATGAAGACGAACTTCACTGTACTGATATAGCTACAACAATTTTTCACATCCACAATGTAATGACTGATGTGCATTGCTCAGTTTGTTTCGTCTTTCATCTGTCCATTTTGCATCACGCCTTATGAAAAACTGTGATAATTAGGCGAGGTTGGAGGCTGTGGTCATCCTGTCAAGCTTCCTTGAAAACTGTTGGATGGAAAATAGACCAGGACCAGATTGTAGATGATGGCAAACGTTTGGTAATGTTATATTTGAATGCACTTCTTACTTTGCCAGCAGTCAAATCCAATCAATGAAGATATACATAGCTTCTTATGGCAGTCTCTTTCATCGTGATTTCTAAACTTTTCTGAGTTTTCTCACACCCAAACTTCAGCTGCTCTGAGTTTGCACACAAGCTCAAATTGAATAATGAACAACTCCGCTTATTGAAAGATTTTCTAAGGCAGTCAAAAATATATACATTTATTGGCAGCAAATACTATTTCCAATTTGATTTCTAGATCCCTATATAGAAATAGATTTTGAGAAGTCTAAAAAAAACTCCAAAGTTCTCCTATTCCATCTTCTTCTCTTTCCCGCTCCAACTAGACATAGTTTGACATCTCTAAGCTCCGCATATCAGCGGCTCTTGATGGTGCTTGCGCGCATTCATAATCGTCTGTTTGGCAGGGATTTTCCCTTTTTTTTCTCTCTCTTTTCCAGTCCTCTATATCCTACTAAGATAATGGCAATAGCTCATAGAGGGCTGGGGCGTAAGTTCCGGTGTCTCCTTGGAGATGGGATTATTGGTTCGTCTACTGCGACCTATCTAAACTAATCTAATCTAAAACTGTGACGACTAAGAACTATCCTCCTGAATTGTAGAAATTTCAGGATGCGATCGATGTGCTCTGCCAGAGCAAGCTGCAGCTCAAATTGTTACGACTCCATGCACTCTGAAAACCTACGATCATCTGGACAATTACAGTGTAACTCACTAAGCAAGGGGTAATTAAGACTCATGTTAACAAAAATTAATGCTCCACCACTGTAGTGGTAAGCTGCGCATCACGTATTTTGAACCATGTGATGTCTTGATACTCCTATGAGTAGCTACTTGATAAAAGTCTATCATTTATTGCAATTAAGGTAGCAGATCCGGAGACACTCACTTATCCCAGTAGTCTCAGTCAGTGGAAATGGGATTAGCTTGTTTAAGAATAGGCTGAATGTTTCAATGAACACTTTTGCAGTGGTAAGCGAAAGGCAGAAAACCTCTATCGGATAGCACCACGACTCGCGTTTTCACAGGTTACTCCAGATCAGGAGGACTGGTCAGTCGTCACATTTTGTTATTAACAGATAAGTACTCTTGCGGTTTTTTTTTTGTTGCTTTTAAGTATGAGAGCTATCCTCTTAGTTGTTCTTCTGTAGTTTGTCTTAGTATCTCAGTGTAGACTGTAATACTGTTATAAGACCAGACTAACTCTTTGCTTGTGCATGTTAGTATAAGAACTACTAAAATCTGTTGACTCTGAATTTGTACCTTATCCAGGTAATAGACTTCATCTTTGATTTTTTTTTACTCAGTCACATTTGTGGGGCAAGCTCTTGTGTAGGTATAAGCCCTGCCCCACTCTGCCCACACTCTCTGACCCACAGGTATATAGGTAGGCACCTGACACCCTGGCCCTCATTCCAGAACGACGAGCGAGAATCTCACCATTCTGAAGCCCAGAACTAAAGGTTTTGGGATAGGTTTGACCTCCAGGGGTACTCTGCCTTTTGCTTACCACTGCAAAAGTTTTCATTGGAACATTCAGCCTATTTGCAGTGGCACGCTTCCGGCAGAGTACCTCTGTCAGATAGCACCGACATACCAACAGCGTAGCCTGCGGAGCAGGGAGGGATTCTGTGGCGTCTCCTGATGTGGAGGGTGCCGTCGATGATTATCAATCTTACCCTGATCTGTTGTCTATTATACTTGACTGTAGAGGTCTTCCGATTGACCTACCACAGAAGCCTGTTTCCAAACTGTGTATTATGTATCTTCGTTCTTTTATATGAACAACAGAACTCAAATTGCTGAGAGCCTACACTCTCTCTCCTGTGACTGCTACCATAAGGGACCTAAATTCTTTGTCCCACTGATGTCACTGTCTGAGGGTAGTGACTTTATTGTAAAGATCAGGGCAAGGTTTTTTTTTTCTTTTTTTATTTGAGCTGCCTCCTTCTCTTTGGCAGCTTCCTTGAACGGAGCAACTGATTTCTATTTGCATCTTTATATATATAAATGTATTTACATACTGATTCATCTATACCGTACATCTCTGTATACATCTCTTATCACTTTTATTTATACTATATTATTCCTCTCTTTGTGGAACTTTCCACTTTAGGTTCCTATAGCCTTATGCTAGCCTTTTGCTTGCTTCTGATAATCAGCAAGGAGTAGCCCAAAAAGGAGAACTATGTTCAAGTATCTCTTGTGTAGAGGATTTCCTTCCTTAAGAACTAAAGAGATTACCCTCATCTTCAATTTTTGATTCACCTTGATGGGTAATTCCCCAACTCTTTGAGTCATTTAAGCGGCTATCCCGAAAGCTGTTAGGATAAGCCCCTTTCTATTTTATCACGCTGGAAGCTTCAAAGATTTCCAATTATAGTCTATGTCCACTGAATCTAAGTGCCTGGCAGCTCTGGGATCACGTCCAAAGGGAGGATTAAGTATCCCATGCTCTTTCAGGATTCCAATGGGGCGTTAGTCCTTGAGTAATTTCAGAAGCAACCGAAAACCCTTTTCGGATTCCGGTTACGGTTCAACCGTTCTATTGCTAAGTGTCAAATGTGCCTTCGATTCTGAAGTTAAGAGTCAAGAGACATTCCATTCAGTGATAATATTAATAGGCCTACTTTCTGCTGCGACTATTCTTATACTGAGATTAAGTCGAAAGGGCTGATTGAGAATTTCTTCTTCTAAATTCTTTAAGATGGAAGAAAATCCCTTCAAGTTCACAAAAAGGGGTCCTAGTTAGCTTGGGTTAAAGTCCCACAGATGGGGCCCAATTTGGGATTAATGTAATGGGCATTGAGGCCTTAAAGGCTTAGTTCAAATGTCTACAATGGAGAAGAGTCCTGGGCTCTCCTAGGTACTAATGATGGGACTCGAGAATCTTAGAGTCCGGTACTGTAGGGAAGTAGAGTTTGGTTTAATTAATCTTTAACGGTTTTCCCTGGACGATGGAATAACCCGCACTCTTGACGCTTCGTCCAAATAATGAAGTCCTGCTCTGACAACTCCTAAGCTCTGGACAAACCACCTTAAGTCCGATAACTCTTCACCAGTTTTCTACTGTTAGGTGTTAAAACTAACCAAAGATCTTAGGGGTAGCGCCCATAAAATTATTCTGTCTCTGCCTCTAAGGTTTCTCTCCGAGTATCCTTGTAATTGAGATTTTTGTGCCATGTAGCCTCCCTTGATATTACCTGGCGTGCCCCTTTTTCCCATATATATGGGATCATTAACTTGTGATCGCTCCTATTTTATCTCATAGTGTCCAGGGAGCAATCTCTGCGACGATACTTTTGTCCGAGTCATTGTGTTTGTGGTAAATTAGGAAGCTAAGACTTCTCTTTTAATGTCTTAGACTTCTTTGAGAACACTAATACGGACCTGCGAGTCTTTGCAATCACTCCGATTTATTGAGGGTCTTCATTCTTCTCTTGTCCTGCCGAAAGGCGAGTAGATCTTCGTACGGGTCTTGTCGGTAAGAGAGATCCTTTAATTCACGAGTCAGCCGTACGGCCCGTCTGTCACTACGCTTCGCCTTATTCGTTGCGAACGTAAGAGGGCGATACCTCAACGAAAGTTCAGAAGATCTATTTTGTTATGCGGCGAAACTTACGAATGGGTAAGGTACCACTCGTATTAGAGGTTTCCCGATACCTTCTTGGCTGTGCTCCTAGTTCATTGTTATATTTTTGTTACATTTTTCGACTAGTTACCAGACGAGTTTATCTCCGAAATGAATTCTTAGAGGAAACTGTAGTCCCTTCTTGGGAATTCTGGTCATGAAAAACTCCACCGACTTACTAGGGAGGATCTTCGACCGTCTAGGTTGCCGATCTGGACTGGTTAACCCAAACTTATTGCCCTGGAGACACTCTTTTTATTGTTGCCTACTTCAGCGATCTAGGCAGCGATTATTCGCCGCTAGAGCCTCACCAGTCTCTAGGCGGTATAATGTAGTAAGTAATGCTGTCGTTCGCAGGCGTAGTCTCCCTTATGGTCGACTATCTGGGCTGTGTTTCTGTCATGGTGTAACAGACTCTCTTTTAGCCGCTTTGCAACCTTCTATTCGGGTTTCGAGAGAGACCTATAGCTTTCGGCATATAAGAGATTGTTCTAGAATGGATTTTTAGAAGAGAGTGGGCTATGTTTTAGCTTACAAAAACTGGCAGCCGCCTCGTTTAACGAACAGCAGTATTTGACTGAAAGGAAAAACCCGTTTTTTATTAGTTAGAAAACGGAGTTGTCCCCGAGGGAAGAGGTCGCTATAAACTCCCTGGACCTATTTCCTCTAGCAGTGTTACGATAGTCTACAGGTGACGGATTCTTAGTACCGTTATAATAAGCTGGCTCTTGGCTCTACCAGTCCGCGTATAAGTCTTGCGCTTCGAATCTTTGTAACTATGTTTACGTCAGTTCGTAAGTTCTTAGCTGAACAATTCCGCCTCGCCTATTTACGCTGCTTAGGGTGTAATTTATCGGAGCTAAATATGAAGTTTGTAGGCTTTTCGAGGACGTGGCTCTCTCTTGAAAGTAGCTATGTCTACAAGGTCTGTTCTGTAGAAGGTATCCTTGAAGGGACTGAATAGTTTCCTGCTGTAATTACCGGAATTAGTCTACCCAATTTTAGAAAGCATATCGTTAAGTCAAGAACCTCCACCTCACTGTATTTGTTGAGAACTGTACTGCCTTCTGACTGGCCTGAGTTCTCTCTAGTCTCTGAGAATGTTGATAGTTTATAATTCTCGCATTCGCAGAAATACTCCTTATTAGAGTAGGGCTATTACGAGTAGTTAGTCCCTTCCTGCCTCTACTGTGCACTCTCGCAATACTGACAAAGTTCAAGTAGCTGTCGGTCACGGTGCTTAGGCTTTGGTTTGATTCATGTCGTCAGTGGTAATCTGACTGAAGAAGTGGCTCTGTTTCTGGGATTTCTTCCGTGAATTCCTGGCCTAGGTTCATCTGGCTTGATCGTCGACCTGCCTTAGTCTAAAATTCGTAGGCCTCTCAGGGGCTCTGACCTAGTGGCTTAGGAGTGAAGAACGATCCCGTATTAGAGCCCAGGTTTGTGCTTGAGCCATTACTTTCTATATCTAAATCAGCCAGCTTCCAAGGCATGTGTCGGAAACGCCCTGCTAGCGATCTATCTTTTGTCTACGTCGGTAACAAAATGCGGTATCTTAGATACCCATTGGTATTAGTGGGACTAGACGAGAAAACGGACATATTTATGATATTGTTATAAAGTCTCTCATATTTAGTGCACTCTGAGTTAATGTCATGGATAGTCTTAATCATATTACAGATCTGACTTGTCTCTATTACAGAGATTATAACGGGCGTATCCGCCTGCTTCGGAACCAGGGATCAGAAAAAGGTGTACTGGTCTTATTCTCTTTACAGATCCCCTATCGGTACATAGATCGTGGTTATGCCATCGCTCTAGGATTCGGAACCAGCTGTTTTCCGCAGCTCTTTACTTATTTGAGGTCAGAGCTATGGGTGGTTAGTTTATCACTGGTCTTGCCCACATAGGGTTTTCGAAGGTATCGTAGCTCACGTAGTCATTCGCCTCTTCTTGACGACTGAAAGACAGATCGATAGCATATGCGCCGCTCTTCAAGTTGGTGCTTCGATCATGGCGGACTCCTACAGTGAGGAGTCCGACATTGCTCACCTAGGTAGTGTCTTTCTGTTGGCGGACCATCCTCCAACTGCATCCCTACAAGGATCACTTGAAAGGTTGGAGTTCCATCGTAGGGAGAGCGACCTAGTTAAGTACGGTATTCCCCACTGTAGGGGGAACCGACCTGATGTTCGATATCATCCAGACAAATTATCCATCGTGTATGGAAATTTAAACTGATTTCCGGGATTTCGAACGGGAGAACTCCCAAGACCGAGATAGTGACCCTGTTCGCCTCGGTAATTTCCTCTGCTAGCAGTCTAGCTACAGCTAACCTATTGGGACCTCTTTGTATCGATACCTTGGTGTACCTGTTAGCTAGAGCAATAGTGTTTCCCCTCATCCTTGAGCTGGAACCTCTCAAAACGAGGCGAACTTTTGCCGATGGGAGTATCTTCTTCTCCCCTTCGGTCTTAACGTTTGGTAGAGGAGCAGTCTAATCACTGATCCTCCGCAGGTAACCCCAGGGAAGCGCCAAAATTGTGTGACTTCCTACCATCGGGAAAAGCTTTTTTTTTCCCGTATTCTCCGACGCTAGAAGACAGTATATCAACTGATACCCCGCCCCTATTGTTTTTAAGAGACGAATTTATTATAGGAAGTATAATAACTTGCTCCCGTTGGGAGATGCTAGCTAGAGACTAGTCTAGTCACTCGTCTTCCAGCTAACACCCGACTGAAAGTGCTGAACTTTTACTTTCAGAGTAACCACCTAGCTCTCTCTTGGTTTATCGGAAGCTACGGGACAAGATAACTGATCCTTCAGCACTGTCCTCATCAAGCGTGGCAAATTTTACCGCCTGGATATTGACACATCTTCCTTCAAGTTAATGGACGGTAGAGGATCCTGCATCAGAATATACTCCAGTTGGTACTAGTAGATCTAATCCTAATCCGAGGGGGCAGAGATGACGGACAATAGCCTCCCAATTGTTCAAGCTCTGTTATTCCTGCCCTGTGGTTGACTCCCACAATTGGAAGTACAGTAGCGGCCATAATGGTTCGGACACCTAACAATATATAAAGAAATCATTAATATTTTCGAAAATTGGTAAAATACCTCTTTCAAACTTGGCACACATCAAGTAGGTAACATATCATATTTGCATTGTGTCAAAATGTCACTTGTAAAGGAGAAATGAAACCAAAAATACAAACGAACAAATATTTAGTTTGAAAAATTGGCGTGGACAAAATGGTTCTGACATCTCAATTATTCTAGATTTTTCTACACGTATCAATAAAATTTACAGAAATTACATTAGCTACGTCAATTGCTCCTAATAGGCTCCCAGTCAGTTTCTCTGCAACCTTTGCACTGTCAACATGCCTAGAGGAGTGCCTACACCTGCTCCTGTCCGGGAGTTAATTGTCAAGTTGCGCCATGATGACCACATGTCCATACGGGATATAGCCGAACACGTAAAGCGGCGTAAAATTGTTGTTAGTGACATACTAGCTAAGTACAACAAATGTAATTCTACCGCTGCGGGAATTTCTTCAGGAAGACCTCGAAAACCGATGACAATACTCTGGTCAGATTATCAAAGAAGGATCGT
>LQNS02277709.1:53499-71702 GCA_001587735.2 Parhyale hawaiensis | reverse complement strand
AAAACACATATAAATATGCTGGTTGGGCCATAAATTAGGTACAGGTGTCAATATCTTTGTCTCAAAAATTCACCGTCATCCGGTATTTTGTTTTAAAGTTATTAACGAAAAACAAGGGTACACTGCCGGTGAAATACATAATAGGTTGAATTGCGGGCTTGTTTCTGTAATGCTTTTTTCCACCTTCAAACATGTCTAGAACTTTTAGTTCAACTGAAACACAAATTTCTTTTATCTTTGACTATGTAATTTTGTCTACTTTTCAGTCTTTTAGGAGGCATGTTCCAGGTAAATCAAGAGCTGTGTAAGTTTCCAGGCAGAACTTGAGGAACTGACTACACCGGATGCAATTATCATGCAAAACAGAACAAAATGCCGCATGATATTTTTTACACTTAGCAATCGCGTATCAGTAATTGGCTGTCACATATCAATATTCTTGGGAAAAAACGTTTTACGTGCATCATTGTAGTATCGTGTATAAACATCTCGCGGGTGAAGGATATGGCCTGTACTATCAAAAGACACAAATTATCAGCTTTTGGTGTTGATACAAAGAAAATAATTGTTTCAGAACCAATTTGAATTTTTCTTTGCCCATGCTTCCCTCACTTGACGGAGGTATGCGCTCTCCGAGTTCTCTCTAGTTTTTTATTGAATTTAAAATTTCATGCTTATCATTCAGTGAAGTGGCATCGGCAATGCGGTAAGACCACGATTAACCCTAATTTCCGGGGAAATGTAACATTTTTTGGCTATAATATACAACTAATGAATGGGGTTTGACACATGCTCTTGCATGAACAAGTTTTCAAAACTTATGACCGCGTAGTTTATAATTGCTTCCTGAACCGTGTTTGCCATTTAATACTCGTCAACTTAGCTATTTAATTGAAAGACCACGTGACGTCACCGCTCCATCGTACGTCCGCCGCGTTTCGCAGTGCGCTAACCTGTTATGTATCATCCTTGGATTGGAGGCCATACCGGATCAATGCAAGATTCGTTGGGACATAGGCAGAGTTGCGCCTAGCGGCGCTAGGTTTTTAGCCAATGTCAAGAGCTAGTCGCTAGTTTTTCATTGTATAGGGTGTTGCAAAATCTTGGTACAAATTTCGGCTACTAGTAGAAAATTTCAATATAAACACTGATAAAAATCGAAAAAAAACGCTTATTTTGTTTTAGGTATTGGGCTTAGAAAATTTATGGGTATTCAAAATCATACTGCAGTGTGGCGTGTATTGAACCGAAATAATTATCATCCGTATCACTTACATAGAGTCCAGGGTCTACTTCCTCGTGAACGATTCGCCCAGTGGTTTTTGAATCAAGAGTTAAAAGATCCCCGTTTTGCAGAACATGTGTTGTTCACGGATGGAGCTTCCGTCACCCGTGATGGACTTTTTAATGTTTAGAGGCTAATTTTCACGTATGGCAGCTGAACAACCCTCATTTCATCCATCAACATCGCCAGCAGCATCGCTACACTGTCAATATTTGGGCAGGTATCGTTCACAATCAAATCATTAGCCCATACAATTTACCAGAGCGTCCACTAGGAATGTTTACTGAGCTTTTCCTGAAGAAGTCCTTCCCAATTTATTGGGCGATGGGCCATTGGGTATTCGTACAACACTGGTTTCAACACGATGGAGCTTCGACACATTATGCCCTGAATGTGAGACGTTTTCTCGAACTTCAATTTCCAAATCAATGGATTAGTCATATAGTTCTGGATCCTGGCCACCAAGATCACCTGATCTGTCTCCGCTAGATTTTTTTTCTTGTGGGGGAACATGAAAAGTCTTATTATGACACACCTGTGTCGAATTGGAAGAAGACCTTGTCGCCCGAATTGCAGTTGCTGCTGGAGATATCGCTGAGATCCATGGAATCTTTGACGAAGGTATAGTGCTTGTATCAATGTCTATGGTAGACATTTCGAACAATTTCTGTGGTGAGATCCTTGCTAATAGACTCTATCTCTTGTTATTGAGTATTTGAACTACTCTCATGTGTATTAATGAGCAGAGTGCATGTAGCCTGTGTAGGTAACTAATAATCAGTGTTTATTATTTACATGATTATATCACAAGCTAAGAGTTTTCGAGTTTTTTATTGACGAAAAGGTATTTTAATAACATTTTTTACTAGTAGCCGATGTCTGTACCAAGAATTTTGCAACACCCTGTCTACCATAGTATAACGTACATTTTTTATTTCCATGAATCTTTTTTTTATATGGAAAATCAATAATCACTTCCTTAATTTCTTCCATTTGCAACGCAATTAAAATTATGTTTTATTTCTATCTTGCTCGTTATGTTTTTCCTAGCGGTAAAAAGATGTTTCCAGATTTTCGACTAGTAGTAGATATATATGCCGCAAACTAGCGCTAGCGCCGCTAGGTTTTGAAATGTGTAGCGCCAGCGGTAGCGCCGCTAGTATTTCACAGGTCTAGTGTTGTCGCCGATAGTTTCTTTCACTAGCGCGCACAACTCTGGACGTAGGGAAATCGTTTGATTGCGTCGCTAGTGACGCCAGTAACTCATCACCAGAGACCGGATTTATTGCACTTTAAATATTGGAGTTATAGCTCCTAATAATTGCTCCTATTGCACCTAAAAATAGCTCTTATTGCACCTAAAATTTACTCTTATTGCACCTAAGAAATAGGGGTGAAAGAAATAAGAAACAAAGAAATAACAAATACAGATAAAAATTGAAGGGACCAAAAAAGGTCGGATAGCAAACGGGAATAGCATGTCAGAAGATCAACGGATACTTATAGCAGTTCCAAATACGGATTATTAGTACACATTAAATTTATGCAAATTGACAATTCTTCCCTATGGTGAGAACGATTCTTGTGAATATCTCACTTTACCTGTTCCCATGATGTATTCCCCGAACGAAAAAGGTTACAAACAAAAATTTAATCTTCAGATTTTGCAACTGAATTCTATTTTACTCCTACAAAACATTGAACAATAATTTATAAGAGAATCAGTTGTCATAGCGTATCAAGTCTTGCGACACGTGGCATTTATTATCAATGATAATAAGTGCCACGTATGACATGACTTCATACTACAATGCAAGTTATAAATGCAATATTTTATGTTATCTAAGGGCGAGTTCAGACGCCCCATCATCGTAGCGCGTTCAATCACGAAAAATTAACACAAACTGTGCGTCAACTTTTTCTGTCTCTGTCTACACGGAGAAGCGTTCATCATTCAAATGAATGATGAAGCGCGTTCAATTATGATATCGTTTCTTTATATTTTCTCTTATATTTTGCGTTGGTTTGAAGTCACATTCGTAACCCGTATTCTAATAGTCTAATTTTGATAGGAACAGCCTAATTCCATAATATTTACAGCCGATTTTCGGGTTTTCTAGTTTTCTCATCTCAAACAGAGTACAGTGATTCTGATCATTAAAGTGATGATAAAAAACATTTTTTGTTGACTCGTTCATGATCTATGAACGCTGCAGAGGATAAATTTACTATTTATAAGTTCTGTTCACTGAACTTGAATGCCGCAGCGCTTTCTAAAAAAAGACATGTTTCATCCTTCAGGCTCCCGCGTTTGCTGCAGCTGCTTCTATCAAATCAGCGCGACGCTTCCATTAGTTTGACAGAATGCGTTACGATTAGGGACGTGTGAACAAGGCCTAATCTGTTGGATTTATAGATTTCATTGCAGTTTTTGCACTTCTAGCTTTTATAGCACTTATTGCTTTTATTGTTCTTACGCCGTAAACTGCAATAATATAAGAGCTCTACTCATCATTGCACCACACGCAGCCACCTACCTTCTCCGGGGGCTCATCGGTGAGGTGCAGTCTCCAGTGACGAATATTGTGAGTGATGTCCCTGAGAAAACGTGCAAACTGTTAATGAGGTCATCAGCGCACTAGATGGGTCAAGGACCGCAATACACACCACTGGTGTTCCCTTGTAGCTGGCCCATGTCCCACACAAGCAGGTGATGTCTTTCACGCAACAGTCAATGTTAGCCCAATGTTTGGCCTACCATATTGGAGGCAACGTTCGCCCACAGTTCATTTTTCTTTTAAGTCAGTCCAATGTTGATCCTAAGTTTCGGGCAAATGTTGTCACTAAATGTTGTTGAGCTAATGATGTTACCTAGCGGGACCCGTGGTAATTCCACGGTTAATGAATATCTTTATTATTTTAGTAGATACCCTTAAGCTACACTATTACTACTTTTCTTAGTCCGGCCTCATCTAGATCTGCAAACATAACCCGTTGCTTGTAAACTAAAGTACGTCTCATAACCCATAACGCACTACGTTTAATGTATCGTAGTCCATCTACCCTTACCCATGTCGATGAAACTAACGTCATTCGTGAATTCAACTGCTGGATGACTATCACGAAGTAAATCGTAAAACCTAGCGTTCCACATCTAATATAAGACAATTTAACATAATGCTTCTCACCTTATCTACCTCGCCGTATCTAATCCAACCTTAACAACTAATCTAACACTTGTAATCTAACCTCACAAACTTAATGCTGTCCATTCAACACTGTTCTCTCTAACCTAAAGCTCCTTATTCAACCTGCTGCACCTCGTCTAACGGGTGTCATCAACCTATACGATCCTCATCAATGAAACGCTACTCATTTAAAATCTATCGCCGCTTATCCAACTAAATGCTCTTCGCCCTACTGATGCACTCCATCTAATGAAGCCTAACGCTCAAGATGTAACCTGCTCATTTGTTTCATCGCTTCTCATCCGTCATAAATCACTTCATCTTACCTCACATAGGGTTTGTAATACGGCCCATTGCTCTTCCTGTAACCTATGACTGCTCATCTAACCTATCATCCCTCATTAAACCTAAAGCTTACATCTAGTTTACGGCACTGCCTCAGAGTTCCGAATCTAAAGTAAAACTATTCGTCTAATTTTTCGCTTTTTACCTAACCCAAAACGTAGTCTAACCTTGTAATCTTCATCTATATATATAGCCTAACGTTCAACCTAATAAAACGCTCCAAATTTGCATAAAGCTTAGAAGGTCCCTTGGTAATTCCTGGATTATCTATTTTAAACTACACTGCTACACTTCCTCTTTGTTTAGTCAAAACTTACTTTGTGTGACCTACCACTCATCATACTTTTTATCCACCTCAATGTGTCTCATCTACTTTAACCCCCAATGTTTACCGTAAAACACCTCGTCTATTTAAATGACTAACACCCAATGTCTACACTAATAGACCTCGTCTATTTACAACGATAAATTTCGTCTATGCCAGCCCACTTGGCCTACTTTAACAAACTTTTTCTTCTAACGAAACTTAAATAATTAACGCCTCGTCTGCTCGAGAACAAACTGTCTGCCTCAACGCACCTAGTCCGAAATAACGCACGTGGCTCATTAATTCAAACACTGCGCAGCAGACACATCCAAACACCCCTTATTTAATTCTAGAGGACCTAGACGTTAAAAATGACGGCATAAATTTTGTGATTGAGTTTCTGTTACTGTTCCGGTGCTCAGTATAGGCTTTGCTGTATTATAAGTCTCATCTCTGCAGGCCTGATCTGCCATTAGTGAAACTCAAGTTCTACAGTCATGAGTTTTGCAATAGGAAAATATTCCCGCTGCAAGATAAGGGGTGAATATCAGCTTGAAATTAGGCAAACGTTAAGCTGCACTATGAAAATATAGTTCAGTCAAAATAATTCACTGGAAATGCCTTGGGTTCATCGTATCGTGGACACCAACAGAGTGTTGAACGTCAAGCGTTGAAATTTGGCTGCAATGCAATTCAATATAAAAAGGCGTCTGCTCAGCGTGAAGATTGAACTACAACGGTATGATTTAGCTAATGAAAGTACATATAAGCAGAGTGGATTATGCACGAAAGAAACGAAAACTCCAAGACTGAGCTTCTTTAACTGCTCCAACTGCCGGGGATCCAGAGCCCAGGATATAGAGCTCGGGATCCAGAGGACGGAGATCCAGCGCCAGGGCTCTCAAATTTCCGACTACTTTATTCACATTCATCGGATCACTACGCCCTTGACTTTAGTCCTGTCTTATCCCATTAGAGCGTAACGGAGAGACGGACCAACAATGGAACAAGCAAGCAACCAAGCGACCAACAACTGTGTTTTATAATAAAGCGGATACAGTATCGCGCCAAACCTAACCCACCTCGACGAACTTAATACACTCAATCTAAGCTCACATTCCTTGCCTTACCTAACGCAAGCACCATGTGAGCATCCCTATTAAACCAAACAATTTTATTGTTAAAACTGTTTCTGCACCTACATGCATCTGGTCTGACTTACTGCGCCTCCTGTAACCTTATAATGAGCCTTGTCATAGCCAAAACACTTTGTCTAATCAAACAAGTTTTATACAACATACTGCACTCCATCTAATCTACTAAACCTTTAACGCATCGCAAATCCGCTACTGTATGCAGATTGGTGCAAATTAACCAAGCAGAAAATATTAAAGCTGGAAAATCATACTGCAAAATACATGGCGTTTATCACCCGCGAACGAAGTGAGAGAGGTGATAAGGTTTTCGTTGAAGAATTAAGTATGTATATGTATAAATATATATCTGAATGTTTGTCTGTCCACCCAATAAGTGGTCGAAGGAGTTGAGCAATCTTTATAATTTTTTGTAGGGAGTTTAGTGGGTTGACCTAGATTTGACCCATGCAAAAAAAAAAAAAAAAAAAAAAACTAGGCCTAGATGGCCGTAAAAAATGACAGGGTAAATTTGCCTACACTGCAGCATATCGTCTGGAGCACGAGGCGTTCTATTTTTTTCTATTTTTTATTATTGGAAACCTACTATCATATTCACTAGCTTTATGCCTCCGTTTCCCGCGGGTGATGGTATAACGCCCTCGAACGAAGTGAGAGAGGTGATAAGGTTTTCGTTGAACATTTAAGTTGATATATTTAAATATTTGTCTGTAGACCCAATAAGTGATCGAAAGAGTTAAGCAATGTTCATAATTTTTTGCAGGGAGTTTGATGAGTTCACCTAGATATGACCCCATGCAAAAAAAAAAACTAGACCTAGCTGGTCATAAAAAATTACGGCCTTCAATTTTCCTCCACCAGGGCGAATTTGCCTCCACCGCGGCAGATCGTCTTAAGCAACGAGGCGTTCTATTTCCCCCCCCCCCTCCAAGTTATTATGAAGAAATCTCAAAGAAGGGGGGGAGCTCTGCCCTAACCTTGTTGGACACAGCATCCATATGAAAACTAGGATTAGTTGGCCATCAAAATTAGGTCGTTGAATTTACCCCTACCGCGGGTGATGGTCTTACGCCACGAGGCGTTCCAGTTTATTTTATCTTTCCTCGTAGATGAAAACAAAATTTCAACTTCCTAGATTGACAACCTCAGTATTGCTCATTTATTTCCATACCTCGGATATAACTTAGTGGAATTATAAACATATGCTTACGTCGTTTGCATGGTATTTATGTTGTTCAAGGTTATAAGTTCGCTGTGTTATTTTACCGGTTGATATCACAAGCGTCTCTACTGCTGGCGTTCACAATTTCCTCTTAAAACAGTCCTGCAGATGATGCAAAGGAAATGCATGTTATTATTAGATGCTGGTGGACCCGCGCGTGAAAAAATTCACGCAATAATCGATATATTTGCTTTATATAGGCCAGTGCAAAATCTTCTCTTCTTTGACTTCCCTCTTCTTCATCACAAGAAATTTGTGATGACACTCCTTCATTGACTGTACTTTCCTTACCAAAATACATATAGAGACGCTGCGACGTCCAACTCATTATCGTAAGAGATGCGTGCTTTCTTAATTCTGAGCAGTACGCTTTAACCCTTTTAACGCGGATCTGTCAATAGTTGACAGAATTTGATGAAATCTGAAATACAAGATTCATTTGACCTCATTAGAATATATTTCAACCCACTTAAAAAAATAATCATCATATCGTAGATTTTATGATGTTCCCAAAATGGGAACGTTGGCGGCTTGGGACCCTAAACATACAACACTGTAAAAGACCGAGTTAGTGAGGGTAACATGCTTGATTTGAGAAAATGACATTCGCTAAACGTGAGGAACGAACGAAAAGACTGCCCAAATGCACATTAGTGCTACGAACACATTGAAACAAGCATATAAAAAGATGTAAACTGTGAAGATATTCATTATAGAGTTGTTTATATCACTGTTTTTTGCGGGTGTTTTGAGTGGAACGCATCAGTACACGCTTTGTGAGGCTTTTTACCTCCTTTTTAGCAGCTCAATCCCGAATTTTTTGGCATAGGACACACCGTCCGTGGCTGCACAATTCCAAAACGTCATTTACACCATCGTATCGAACTGATTGCGTCGGTGTTCCAGATGGACCCCCTCGAGCTGTTCTGTCACCCTGCCGCGCTACAAGCGTATGCACCACTTCTCTTCTGAAGTGCAGACGATTCATTTTTGAGCCAGCATGGACAGTTCCCTGGATATATAAGCAGCAACCACAGACAGGTTCAGAGCATGCGTGAAAAGGTCCTACCACTATTTCTTCCATCCAATCCTCGGTCTATATGCAAGCCGGATATGGTCGTAGACGCCCACACCACCCGCACCGGCGTTATACATGCTGAAAAGGTTAGGTCGAGAGACAGTTATTTTACCTAGATTTTCGCCCTCCTCTCCCCTTTATGTACCGAACGGCCGGATCGACTTCATAGTAGTTGCTAACAACAGTTATGATGCTGTTGTCACCCCATTTTGCGCACAGCAGTGTCATCGAACCTGCATCCTAGTCACCACGTCTCTTCTTTTCCAGCAATTTAGAAGATTGTACCGCATGCTCGGATGTTTTTCTTCGTTATACCTGCCAGAAGTATACACCTAGTTAAAAGTAATAGCGAACTCAATGTGCGAGACAGCATCAGTTATTGGTTCAAGCATGGTATTGACAACAAGGGTCCCCAATGATGTCTTTCTTATGTCATCTTTACCACTATAAATCGCAAAGTTGTAAGGATAGCCATTCACGCTGCACAACATCCATAGTTCATAGCCAAATTTGACAAGCTTGTTCTTGAGATGCTGCTTGGCACTATGAAGTCCGTAGTAAAGCACCATTGCCTTATCGATACAGAAACTTTCACGGAAAATACCAAACTGAGGGCACTGGTCTCTCAGCATGTCGAATAAGGGCAGCCCTCTTATTGTTTTTGACGGGGCCAGATTATGATTGTCTGCGATGTACAGAAACTTATTTATAGTTCTGAACCTCTCTCGGCTCATCACGTTGAAATATATTTGAGCTTCTATAGGTCTTCGCGTTTAGACCACTAATTATTTTCTGATAGAATATGATGATGATAGCCACTGATAAAAATTAGGTCCAAACTGGGAGATTACAATTTCATCGTCGCTCACTGGGGAATTTTGACGGTTTTCATCTCTGGTGACATACAGGCTCGCTTGCATAGCTACAAAACCAACTTCGACGCATTTGAACTCATTGCGCCCAATTCCCCCAACAGTTAGAAACCTGTAAAGAATGCTACAGTTAGCCTCCAACGTTCCCATTTTGGGAACATGGTTCTCTTTTTATAAATTTACTAATAAAATGGAACCATATTTCTGATTCAGTGAGTTCATATCAAAGCCCTACTATTGAAAAATGTATTTCCAAATGGATTTTAGTTTTCGATAATCTTAGATGTGTATCAGCATGGAAGAAATTAAGAAAACGGGAAAACAAGAAAAACCGATTGCTTAAAAGTCGTAATAAAAGGAATGAAGAGTAGTGGCTCAAAAATTAGGTTCCATCCAGGAAGCAAAGAGCGTAACACGAGGACTCACGAGAAATTAGCACCAAAAAGTGACGTCATAATCGACGAATCTATGGCTGAGCAGCCTAGGAGTATTATAGCTAATTTAACCAGGACAATCGTCTTAAATTGTGGAATTAATCTCGAGCGTAAAAAATAAATTATGATAATATATACTTATTTAGCAATTATCTATAGAAAATTGCAGTCTATGCTGGTAGAAACTTTCACAGCACTGGCGCCGAATTTTGGTCCCTTTCGGCGACCTGATTTGCCTTTTTTTTCTTGATTGAAGCCTTATTTACACTTCATATTCAGTTCACCGGGCTCTTCACTGAACATAATATTTATTCCTTGCCCACAAATATAAGTGTTGTGCGCGTTTGGTGGATTTGCGCGATCGATCGATCGCGCTGCGCGTTTGGTGGATCGTTCAAATTTTTAAATGGAAAACAAAAAAAAAACAGTCCTTGCCTCCCCTAACCTACCCGACATTAAACCTGAATATAGTCCAACTTACCCGAATTTACGGTCTAATACCTACAACATCCACCAAACACGCAGCGCGATCTATCGATCGCGCAAATCCACCAAACGCGCGCAACATAAGCACCAATATTGCCAATTCTGTACGCGAGAGAAGCCACAGTAATAGTTAGCCTATTGCTCGAACTTTCTGTACTTGGCGAAAACATTGCAGCTCACGTAGCTGGGCAGTTATGAGCCGGAGATTGAATGAATTAAATCTAAAAAATACGGTTATAAGTTAAAAAGAAATAAATATACGAAGGCTTGAGATCTCACAACCAAATACATCTACTCGTCGATGTGATGCAAATTGGCTCCGTGTGGTCAGGGCTAAGTTTTATTTTAGTCTTATTGAGTCCTCCCGTTGCAGTCTTTGCTTCCTGGTTCCACCTGTTCACAGATTCCTAACGCAACATAATTATGGAAGTGTTCCATGCACTGCAATGAATTAAAAATATATCTATGCGCAATTATGTATATTCCCAAAATGGGAACACTGGCGAGTAAAGGGTTAATCTGTCTGCAGCACACTCCTTCCCTCTCTTAGATGATATGCAAACATTAACTGTATTAGTAAGCATTGAAACATCACTGAATTTCATTTCCGTGGAGTATCCAGAATACACAGTGAGATAGTTTCAGGACTAAATTTTCGCTCACAAGAAGTTGTAATAAAGAATCACTACATCTACTACACCGGAAAAAATCGGTTTCTCTATGCTTACCTGATTTTCTAATAGATGGGCACATCTTAAACCAGAAGAAAATATAATTTCGATGTAGTGAAAAAGTAATGAATACCATACTCCACGGGAACAGCAAGAGAGCTGGGAAAGCAAGAACTGCATTCAATGTTAACTAGCGGGACCCGTAGAAATTTCACGCTTGATGAGTGTCTTTACTAGTGAAAATGTACCAGACCTATACGCTGTTACAACATCAATTCATTTTAACCTAATGTAGCTGTTCTAACGGAACCCACCACGCCAGTCGCTTAAACCCTGGTGAACTCTACATAACTCAACAACGTACGTTTTTCTTAACATGTATCGTCAAAGCTAAAGCTAGTCACACATACATTGCTCCGTATCAATCCTAGAACAGGTCGTACGACCTATACCTCACATCTACCTTACGAACTTTATCTAACGGGACGGTTGTCATCTAACCTACCGCACATTCTTCAACCTAAGTATCCCATCTAATTTAGCGAACTTGTGGAGCACCTCATTTAACATGACGTACCACAGCTAATGCAACCCACTTAACCTAATCGTACCCATCTCTTCTAATAAGCTCCCGGGACAAGAAATTAGTCACCTGTTACTAATAAGATGTAGGACCTTCACGAGCACTTATGATTGCAGCAATTCTGGAAAACATTGAGGCTACAAGATGTATACATGATCCATTTTGAACCACTCTCACATCAATCTATTCCTTAAATAAGCTAAACCATGTGGAGGATCTTCTCGACGCCTAACGTGTCCAGGATGGTCCCATGAATTCTCGACTAGGTTCTTGTCTGCAAACTTAGCTGATCATTCTAGGAACCTTACGTAGCCAGAATGGTTTTCATGCCAATGCATGACCTATCTAGCCCGATCTAAACGGCAGTTGTCATCCTGGAAGTTTGCCAAAGTAGTAGTTCGATCCTCATGCAGACACTGTGCAAAACTGCAAAGCACGATTTGGTCATTTAACAAATCAATGTAGCCTTTCTGATTCAGTTTGATGGTTATATCAACCAAAGCGCCCACTTTCGAGTAATTAAAGCAGCCCCAGAACATGATCGACAGTTCAATTCAAAATCATGTATTTCTCCCCGTAGGAAGGCATTCATACAGTAGTTCTATTACAATACATGTTCAGTACACTAGTGTAAAACAATAAGCAAGGAGTCTTACTCGCTAGGTTAAGAATTTACTGTACAATTTTTTATAAAATAATTCTATTAAAATACTTGTTGAAGACACTAGATTAAATATCGCAATGAGCCTTGCAGATTAGGGAGCAGAATTATACATTCTGTACACCGTCCTATGATAGCAATAGGTTCACAGTTCACACACAGGGATATTGTGAATCAACTACACGCAGAAAAATATGTTCTTTACGATAAAAAAAAACACCTGATTTCTTATCACTAACGACGTAATATTCTAGCTAGGAAGCAATAATAGTTAATCGTAAAAACACTTGTTGGAGCAAAGCACATACCAAGTTGCGGTTAATACTTCGACTGATGTGAGTGACCAGATATAGAGAAGCATTCATGTCATAACAAGTTTTCTAAATCTTACAGTGAGTCATACATTGAGGTAGGGCTAGCTCGGTGGCTACACCTCGGGAAAAATGTAACAAAATCATGCTTCTATATATTAAATATCGATGGTGCTATTTATCAAATCGAAGCTAAGACACGAATAGTTGTTATTTTGCACGACGCATTACTTTATAGGAGAGCACACATACTTCGCTGTCTGGAGGTTCCATGATGCTGACTCAATGATACTATATGTGTAACGAAATCCGTTTACATTCCTTCAGTATTAATGGGGCGCTAATACCCTAACGTCACGTGATACGCCGAATTCGAACAAAGTCAACTAAGCAAGCATTAATACATTTATTATAAAAAGATTTTCTTTAAATGTGGCGAGAATTATTACAATTTTGACTTCTTCAGCAGTTTATACAAAAACATACTTCGTTAACGTTCGTTCAATTCTCGTTTTGAGTTGCTGGTTGTGCGTCGTCCCTACGAACCTCTACACGGCACAATCCTTCCAGTGATTTTATTACATGTGTATAAGCGTAGGCTGTACCACAATTTAAGTAATTTTCTGCTATATCCTGTGCCTGCCACCATCTAGTAGATTGCTTCAAATTTGATTCTTGGTCGTAGTTTCGATTACAAATGGGAAAAATTTTTTCTACTTCGAAACGACCATGTTGGTTGCCAGTGGTCGCCACACGTTCCAATATTGTGTGGTATTCACTGCCGTCTGGCTGGCGTTGCCACAATGGTGTTCCGGTAGTCTTACTGCTCGTGAAATATTGTTATTTATTATTCTAAGTGCTGGATGTGCGTCTTGAAATTGCTCTGCTAACGTTCAAAATTGGCCATTTGTTCTTCAATATAAGTTTTTAATGGGAACACTGCGTGTGGTATTTTGTTTCTGCTTGCATTCCGAATTGGCTAAGCAGAAATATCCTATGTGTTTCTGCTAAGACGAACCAACATGGCCGTCATCGTAAATTACAATTGAAGTAAATACTTTCAGAGCTAGTTACGCTGGTTTTCTGCATGTACTAAATGACATTTTCAATAGCCTTGATTGTGCATTGTTGCTAGCCTACTTTTGATGTGAAGATGAAGACACTGTACTCACTGTAGGGACCATTGGCTACTCTCATAAGAATTGAAAGATGAGGCTCGCCTAGCTCCAAACTCAGCTCAGCCCCATGTGAAGGTGTGTGGAAAACTGCGCTACCTACTTTTCACTATACATGAATATATATCTAATATAAACTTCTAAAATATCAGGAGGGACTCTTGAACTCCGGACTAGGTACCTATCATGACTGAAAAAACTGACTTGAAAACCCTATCTATAATTTGCATCAAGAGGTTCAAGTTCCCTAGTCCTAACATGGAGTCTAGCCAACGATAAAGCTGATGTCATTTATGTCAACAGCTATAGTAGCCAGTAGGCTAGCCTAGGCTAACTCAGTTCTCGTAGCCTACATGATATTCTAAAAACCATTAAGAATTTCTGTAACTAGAGCTAACCTAATTGGGCTGACGTAAGATTTTGCTTTGGCATAATTTGTAGGCAAAGTTAGGCTGTGCTGCAACTTGATCTAGGCAAACTTATAAGGGCTGCAGTGAGTAATTTAGGCCGCAGACAATTTGCAGCTAGGCTAATGTCATTTCGTGATTTTTAGAATTTCGTCAACTTATTTAGATGAATGACATGAATTGAGTAATTTAAAACTTTTTTTACGGATACACTTCAATGCAAATGCTTGGTTTATGGATATTTGACATTGACGATTGACTCAATGTTCCCATTTTTTTCCTATGGGGAAAATTACCACACTTGCACTGTGTAACAAAAAATATTTTTATGGTTTGTTTGGGTGTGGTTAGGTTAAGCCGCAGGTGAGTTTAGGTTCCTGTGGGGAGGCCTGGTGACTAATATTTGTCTTATCCCCCACTTGAACTTGAAAATCATATTAATATACTTAGCCTATTTTGATTTGTTGAAAATTACTGATTCAGAATATATAACTATATCTTTATTTGTGGAAATTTTGTTTTGATATAACAAATTTTGTCTTTCCAGCTTCTTAATTGACCCGTCGAAGCGCGCTGGTGCTTTAGGTTAGGTAACATACGTAAGACGTAAGAGCCAAATTCACCCCTCTTTAGGCCGCACTGTTGGGTAGTTAGGCAAAAACCCATTCATAATATCGGGCAGGTTAGGTAAGGCATAGGTCTGGTTTGCTTAATTTCCACAAAAAATGGATATCATTTTTGTTTTCAGCACCACTCAATTATGCTAGAAATCACTTTCTTGTCCGATTACTCGGGTGCGGGATAAGACGAATATTTACCGTAAAAGGAACCATTTAAGCATACTTCATGAGAATACCATTTTGCTCGGAAATGCTAAGTTTATGAGATATTTGACTTGGAAGTTCCAATTGTCCCGAGTTACCCCAGGTTTCCCGAGTTAACCCGTTGTACCCTATGCATTTCTTCTTCTAAGTTTCAATAGAATGAATCTTGAGTTTTCATGTTAGAACAGTAATGAAAGTTTTGAATCTTTGAAACATTTGTAACAAAGCTATAGAGCGGGATTTTTCTATTTTTGCCCTCCAATTTTTTTTATCACGGCTCAAAATAGATTTTTTCCCTATATTTTTGTTAGTGATCAGATGGAATAGAAAATGGAGAGTCCAGCTCTGTAGTTTTGTTAAGAATGTTTCAAGGATTTCAAAATGGCCATTGTTTTTATTATAGCATGAAAACTCATTGAGTTCTATTCTTTTGAAATAACAGAAAATTACACATGTTTATTCATATATTTCTCATATATTAAAAAAATAAAGATTATCAAGAAATTTGTAGAAGCAAAATGTGTTTATTTTTCAAAAAAATACCTACACTGTGCAAATTTTAGAACAATCTGTTTGAAATCAATAATTTTGCTACCCCATGCCCCCCTCTCAAAATGTACCAGATTCAAAAGCTTTACCCAAATTTTTTTAATGTCTTCATGTCCTTAATTTTATGTCCAAAATGATGCAAAATGTTATTGTATTTGTACAATACACCTAGCATCTTTAACTTGATATGTGTGAATACTAGCACAAATTATTTGGGCATGTTTAATATCTACATGATATATCTATTTGTTTGATCAAGGAGTTGGAGTTATAAAATTTTGAGGGTCAGGAGTCGGAGTTGGAAAATCTTGGGGGCCAGGAGTCGGAAATTCCGGAGAGCCAGTAGTCGGAGTCGGACCTTGAACCAACCGACTCCACAACCATGCTTCAAAGTCAAATATCTCGAAAACTGAGCATTTCCAACAAAAAATGTTATTCAAGAAAAAAGTCTTAGAATGCTTTTTTCTGCCTAATTGTGTCAACAAAAATATATGCTGTTTTTTGAGTTCTGGAGGGGTAACATAAAAAAAATCTCACCCGCTCTAACCTAAACATTTAAAACAATTTTATCCTAGATATTGACACCGGTGAATGTTACTTTTTATTCCGACTAATTTTTTCCATCTTTGTTTACCTACTTTCATAGGTAGGCAAAATGGGCCAGTTTGAGACTTTTTTCATGAATACAATTGTTTGGAGCAGATGCGTAGTTTTTAAGATATTTAGGAGCCTAAACTAGCCTAGGCTAGGTTACATAGTAAAATTACTACAAAAAAATCCTACTTCCACTATCAATATTGCTTTTGCCCTTTTTGCGAAAGCAAAACATAGGTATATATCTACCTAAAAAAAAATCTACCGCGAAAAATTTTCATTCGCTATTAGATAAGGGAAAATAGAACTTCAAAGTCAAATATTCCAAAAACTAAGCTTCTGCCCAAAACATATTAGGTAATAGTGCATTTTAAGGGCATCCAAAAAGACCCTTTTTTAAATTGATCTATTTTTTGATGTAGAACACGAATCTGAAGTCTGTTTGTGGCGGTCGGACCTAGTTTTTGAGATATTTGACTTCGAACTTCCCATTGCTTTCCTATGGGGAAAAATACCCGGCGATGGCAGAGTGTAGTGCAATTGCTTTTAAATAGGTTTTGAGATAGGTAAGGTTAGGTTTGGTAAGGTAACCTAACCCAACCTAACCTTACTTAACCTAATTTAACCTTACCTAACCTAATCTTACCTAACAAACCTAACCTAGCCTACCCATACCTAACCTAAGACAAATACCAGTACAACACTAAAAACCTATTTCAAAGCGGTTCCACTACACTCTGCCATCGTCGGGTATTTTTCCCCATAGGAAAACAATGTGAACTTCAACGTCAAATATCTCAAAAACTAGGTCCGACCGCCACAAACGGACTTCAGATTCGTGTTCTACATCAAAAAATACATCAATTACAAAAATGGTCTTTTTTGGTTGCCCTTAAAATGCACCATTACCAAATATTATTCATGGAAAATGTCTTGGAATAGCTCATTACACCTATTTTAACAAATAAATCAATAAATAATAAAAAAACTAGTTAGAGTTGCAAGTCACATTGACCTTGTTACTGAATGCTGGACATATCGAGTATGAAACTAGAAGAGGTATGAAAATCAATAAGGAAAAAATCTATGATAGTATTGATATTCAATATGAGGAATGGACCTAATGAAGTTGTGGGTATAAGTAGCGATGACATTGTGCAAATACAATTTCTTTTAATTATTATCAAAGATATGTGTCGAACATGTAAAATGTTCATAGTGAGTTAGTGCACAGGTATGTTGTAACTATAAAAACAATTAGAGAAAAATAAAACAGAACCATTTCTCATGTTTTTGCAACATTTGCTTATTGCACGGGGTTCTGCTGTTACCCCACATTTTGCAACATCACTCTCTAGTCAACATGGACAAGAAAAGCAATCTAACCTGTGAAGAAAATATCAGTGTGACCTCGTTATTGGCTTCTGGTAAATCAACATTCGAAGTTTCCAAGGAATTACAGCGTGATCACCGAACAATTGAAGCTAATGCAATTGAAGGTAAGGGCAACCGGAAAACTCCAGATAGAGCCTCTGCGAGGAAATTGACTGGTTGGGATATGCGATATTTAGATTAGATTAGATAGGCGGGAGTAGACGAACCGAAAGGCCCATTCCCAAAGAGACGCCAGGACTTACACCCCGGCCCTCTATGAGCTATTGCCATTAAGTTAGTTGGATGTAGAGGAATGGACAAACGAGAGGAGAAAAAAATGGAAGACAAAAGAGAAAAAAGAAAGGAGAAATAAAAAAGGAGAAGAATCTACGCCAAAGCAATGGTCATGAGTGCCTGCAAGGAGGATCGATGGCCGCTGATATGCGGAGCTTAATTACATAGATGGAGCGGAAATGAGAAGTCAGCTTAAAATGGCCTGGGAAGCTTTGGCCGTTAAGTGTTTGCGACTCGTTCAGTAGAAGTTCTTATCTGAGGAGGATATCTCTCCCGGTGTATGTCAAGACGATTTTTAAACGAGTTGACCGACTCCGCAGAAACAACATCGGAAGGTAGTCTATTCCAAATGCTGACAATGAAATAGGGAAAGAACTGCTGACTTAAGG
>LQNS02277709.1:30356-43949 GCA_001587735.2 Parhyale hawaiensis | reverse complement strand
TCTGAGGGGTTCCAGCTGCACCCACAGCAGCGTAATCAGAAGGGTAGAAAGTAACGTTCCCATTTTTCGATAGACTGAATTCGTCAGGATTAAGTGACTGGCGTTATTTATGTGGTAGGTTATGTTAAAGGAGCTTTGTTAGGTTAGGTGCGTTATAGTAGTGTATTGCTAAGATTGCTACAGTTTATAAAGTGGGAGCATTAACTAATCGGTGAATTCTCACCGGTCACGTTAGTTTATCCAACTTAATTAGGCTGGATAAACAGACATTGTTGAGTTGGAATGAGCGACGGACGTTTACTCAGACGAGGTGGGCTACGTTATAAGAGCTGCATTAGGTTAAACTGAGGTAAATTGCAATAGTGTAGCGTGGGTTGGTTTATTTTTGAAAGTATAGTTTTTATTGAACCGTGGAATTCCACGGGTCCCGCTAGTATATTATTAATACGCTTGTACCTTCCTATGTAACTGCGATGTGTGTCACACTTTTCATCTCTAGACGGAGCAAATTAGAGATTCGATGACTTCGGGAAGTTGGGTATCTATGATATGGCGGGGTTCAGCATTACGGTGCAGCTGGGCGAGGTCCTTTTAATGATTATTTTTCTTCAACTGAGCTCTCCTTTATGTATAAACGTGTATTGTTGTTTGCTGCTGGAGTGGGAGTTCCGCGCGTTTTTTGTTAGAGGGAGCAGCTTCACTGGGAATCAGTAACGTAGCCAGGAGTACCTCACCCTCGCCTAAAAATTACACGTAGCCAATGATCCCACGGTTAGGTGAGGGCAGGTCTAGTTTTTCTAGCCACCCGTTTATTCAATTTCGGGTGCGTCAATTTTTGGTTGGTGGTGAGTCTAGGTTAGGAAATTTCCGTGAGGGGAGGGTTGACGAACTGCTTCGCAAAACAAGCTAGGCCCTAAGCAATGCAACTGTATTAAAACCTCATTTTCAGAGGGTGGCGGGGGGGAGGGGTTGAGACTGTTTTGAGAGGGAATGCGTCCTTCCACGCTCCCGGAACCATGTCTACACCACTGCTGAGAATTATCAGCAAAAATAACAGGATGCTTTTAATATATCAAGTCCCAGGGTTGTGGAATAAGTGCGGTATTATCATGCTAAAACATGAACGTTTCACGGGTCCGTCTGAACGGCCTGGCAAAGCCGTGAAAGTTTCACGGGTACAGCTATTATGATATTATCACTCATTTCGTATACCGATGTCGTAGCCTCATTCTGCATTGTTTACATTCCACAGTGAACAATCAGCTATTATTTTGAACTTTTGTTTCTGAGCTAACGGCGGTCAGCAAGGTTCAACTTCTGCTGAAAGAAGCGTCGGATTTCACTGCTCTTCCCATGGTGAGCCCCAAAGTAGCCTTTAGAAACCTTGTATCGATCTTCCAAACGCATTAAAATTTTTGCTGGTGTCCATATGGTAATTTCTGTGATCAACTTGTTCCCATGCACGTTGATCCTGTAAGGAAATATCTTCGTGCATAGATTTCACCTTTCCATCGGCGTTCAATACATGCCCCTGATTCTCCCTCTGGTAGAACACTGTTGTAGTGGGAACAGAGGCTTAAGCTATCAAATAAAACAACTAGAACCCTCTGAGAGCGCATACCTCCGCCAAGAAAGGCAATGGCAACGAAAAATTCAAACTGAGTCTAAAACCATGATATTCACCGCATCAACACCAATATTTAATCATTTATGCCTTTTGATATCACTAACAGTTCATATCAGTTTCTGCAATTTTGATGAAAATTCGTTCTTAACATTTTGAGTTATGCTGCTGACAAATATGGCAAACATGAGACACACACGAATAGGCCAACCGATCTGAACCAAAATTTATTTATTTATGTCTTTTAATATTGCCAACGCCTCTTGCAAGTTTCGTAAAGATCCATTTGTAACTTTTTGAGGTATTGTACTAACAAGCATAAAATCAAACACAATTACAAAGGAACAAACAGATAACAAAAATGTGTTCATTTACTTTTCTAATAAATTTAATAACATGTCTAAATTTATTGAAAATCCTTCCATAGCTTTTCGAGTTTAACAAAACTGAAGCAGACAAACAAACGAATGAACGAATCTTCACTAAAAGGTAATCATATGTTCCTCCTAACATACATAACAATCCTTGTAAATGTCGTCCAAATCCGTTCATGCCCTTTTGAGTTATTTTGGTGACAGATAAACAGAATAACACAGACCGATTGACAGTTATAATTCCGACGAAAACATAGCCTTCTTGGCTGAGGTAATTAGAGCACTCTGAGAGCCCAAACTTCCTCTAAGCAAGGCAATGTCATTAAAAATTTGTATTCATCATTAAACTAGGATTTGTTTATGTATTTACCATCACAAAAATTTGATCATTAGTGCCGCTCGACAGAAATAGCAGCTCGTGAAATTCCTCGAAGACCCGTCGGTATTCTTTTTGAGCTACAATATGGTACGGTATATTGTGGCTAAGATTTTGTCAAATCTTGGTACAACAGACAAACCCATCAACACAAAATTTGATCATTTCTTCCTCATAACATTTAAAATACGCTCTGCTAATTTCAGGAATATCAATAGCTACATAGCGTAACGGGGCACAAACCGTTCGCACTAACTATCCGTCTGTAACTTCCTGAGTTAGATATGTCCTGAAAACACTAGTCAAACCAGCGAGCGAACTGGTCAAAACTCAAAACAAAAATTTGATCATTTTTGTCTTGAAATATTTCTTGCAATTCCTGCAAGTTTCATGAAGATCCGTCTGTAACCTTTGGAGTTATGTTTGTGTCAAACTTGAAAAACACACAAAAAAAAAAGAGAAACGGATGAACAAAAAATTTGGTTGTTTGTTCCGAATAACAAACCCAACTATTCCAAAAATTTTAATAACCATCCCTCAGTATTTTTTGTTAAACTAATAAAAAAGGGATAGACAGACCAACATTCGATCTTACGGATATTTACCACACGTTAATAATTAATTTTGTCCATCCTTTCATACCGAACAATCCTTGACTTTGGTGACAGACAACGAACCTCGCCCAACAAAAATATAATCTCGACTGAGGAAATAATGTTTTGATGAAGCTATTCCAACGAAATTGTTTCGATTTTGCAGGTGCTGTCACAGCCTCGAACTGCCGCCAAGGACGCGGGGTAGCTAAGTCTACTGGCCGTCTGAAGAGACTTGCATCTTTGAGAGTCCTATTGCAGCATTATCGGTCAAGCTACTGGTACATTGACTGCAGCTCTCCCAGGTTATGCACTCGGACTCTCCGCTCACTGTTAAGAAGCTAAGGTAAGCGATCAGCATCAGTTGACTGTAGCTATGTCGTTCATTGAAGGGTAATATTGTTGGTGCCTCATCATCAAAGAAATGAGATTAGTAACATGTCTACCATCTAATGACGTAATTATGCATGAGCATATGTTGTAATTGAATAAAAATATGATATGTCAAAGTTTTGGTTGAGGTTGTTAAGCATAATCTTCTCAGGAGGCATAGAATGAGTCGTCGGGTTAATTTAGATTCGCTTTCCATGTGTTATGAGGAGCAGCGCCCCCAGGAGAATCTTGTAGGTTACTTTAGCCGATAGCTAAACCTTCAGGATGTTTGTCTATCGTGCCCACTGTGATTCCTTGCGATTCCATACTCTTACTGATCTTTCTTCCATCTGTTCTTCCTCTTCTTTCCCGACTTGCTGTTCCCATGCACGTTGATCCTCAGTGGGAACGCCCTCCTGCGTGGGTTCCACGTGTCCATTGCCATACTACATATATGTCTCTTCTCTCTTCCTCTGTAATATCGCATTTGTTATGGAAATGGAGGCTTAAACTTATGTATATAGCTAATGGAAGGCACGGGCCCTTAGTTGCAGTTTTAATCTGTTGTTTTCAACCTTTTTCAATATTGGTACTCCCTGAATGCGAACTTAGTCGCCTGGTACGCATTGTGTTAACTAGGCTATCCATTCATTGCTTATTACCTCCGCCAAGAAGGTTATGTTTTCGTTGTGTTTGTCTGTGTGTCACAAAGATAACTCGAAACGTTCCGAACCGATTTGGACAAAATTTGTAGGGATTGTTAGGTATGTTAGGAGGAACAGATGATTAACTTTTGGTGAAGATATGTCCATCCGTTTGTTTGTTTGTCTGCCTCATTTTTCTCAATGCCATAACTCAAAAAGTTATGGATGGATTTTTATGAAATTAACATGAGTTGTTTGGTATATAACAGAGAAAACGACCAAATTCTGGTAATGATCCGTTTGTTCGTTCGTTTGTCACTGTTTTTAATTTCATGCTTGTTAACAGAATGACAAAAAACAATGAATGGATCTTTATGAAATTTATAGGGGATGTTCGAGGAATGTTGGAAGACATTAATGATTGAATTTTAGTACAGATCGGTTTGTTCGTCTTTATGGTAGACTCATGTTTGTCATAACGTTTGTTAGCAGTTATGACTCAAAAAGTTATAAGCGGATTTTCAAGAAAATTGCACGAGCTGTTGTTTCTATCAAAAGACACAAATGATTAGATTTTGGAGTTATTACAAAGAAAATTATGGTTTCAGAGCCAATTTGAATTTTTTGCTACCGTTGCTTCGCTTGGCGGAGGTATGCGCTCTCAAGGTGCTCTAGTTTTCCTTCTTTTTTTGCGTTATGTTGGTTGCCAATAATTAGAAAGTACAACACTTCGATGTTCATTATATTGCTTCAACTTCTATAGGGGTATGTAACTTACGCTCGCCCATCCTATATTATGGGGAGTAGCACCCCCATGGGGTTTGCGTAGGTTACCTTAGCCATGAGCTCTAGGCCTTCGAGACGACTGATCCAAATGTCTATTCTTCCTCTTCTTTCCCGATTTGCTGATCCTGCGTGGAAATACCTACCGTCGTGCGTGGGCTTCCCGTTTCTATCGACACACAATATGTCCCTTTTTCCTCTCTTCGGATTGCTTAGTACCTACTTATTTAGGGAGACTTAAACTTCCTCATACTACTGCTACTATATATAACTTGTGTACCCGAACGGAAAAATGACGGCAAAATTTGTGCTGACACTTCGTGATTGATCATACGAACTTGATTGTGAGTGATACACTGCAACTGAAAATAATATAGAAGTTGTGCATCTCAGCTTAAATTGGGAGTGGCGTAGTTCTTCTTTTCTATCAGGGATACGCATCAATGTCGATTCTTTTCTAGCAGCTCGGCAGCCGTCACTAGTAAGTTTCAGCTTAAGCTCTATTTACTTATTTACTCCTCCGGGGCCAGTTGGCCTATATCTGCAGCACGAACCAATGCATGTGGGTTTCCCATGAGAGAGTACAGTCAAAGTTGACTTGACCTTTACCTTCATGTATACGTTACGATATGTGTATTATTATTTTTTTTACTGTAGTGAGAAGCTACAATGTGTTGCCAATATTATTATTATTATTATTATTATTATAATACCGCTCCTCATCCAAATTGACGCTCCTTACCTAACCTACCGCTCATCATCTGAGCTAAAGCTCTTCATCCGACATAACACTCCTCATTAAGGGGATCACCCCAGATTTCAGCCAACTTTTTCATTTGTTGACCGATTGTTCCGAAATTTGCACAACATATGGAATTTGAAAAAAAAACACACTTTGTTCGTATTACTTTTTTTATTTAGGCCTTATTTTTTGAGATAATGCTAAATATATATATATATATATATATAGGTGTATATATATTTTTGGAAATTTCAAAAGAATAGAAGTCAATGAGTTTTTATGCGAGGAAAAAACAAAGACAATTTTGGAATCCTTGAAACATTCCTAACAAAACTACACAACCGGATTTTTCATTTTCTATTTTGTTTTCTTTTTATATGCATTTTTTGATCGCTAACTGATATGTTCAAAAATAGCCATATTTTTGGTTTTGAGCTGTGATAAAAAAAAAAAATATGAGGGCAAAAATGAAAACATCCGGCGGTTTATTTTTGTTAGGAATGTTTCCAGTATTCCAAATCTGTCTTTGTTTTTATGCTAGCATGAAAACTCATTGACTTGTATTCTTTTTAGGGGGAAAAGTTATACTATACAGGAGAGGCAAAAACGTAAATTATTGTGGTGAAATGTCATATAAGGCACTTTTTTGCACAATGAATGAAATTTGAATGCTGTAGTCATATTGTGTCAGCATCTACAAATAATATGCATGAATCATTTCATGATTTTTAGTCGTCCCCCATCGCCCCTCTGTTAGGAACCCTCTTTCAAGTCCTATATTACGTATATATGTAGTTATATCCAGTATATATGTTGTGCGCGTTTGGTGGATTTGCGCGATCGATCGCGCTGCGAGTTTGATGGATCTTTCAAATTTTTAAATGGAAAACAAAAAAAAAATTTTGTCAGGAACGGAGGGGATTGGATGGGCTGTAATTTGGGCTTATATCAGGTTGAATGGGCTTTAATGCCGGATTATGGATGTTGTAGGTGGTTTGGCGCAGCGCGACCGCTCGATCGCGCAAATCCACCAAACGCGCGCAACATATACATTTATTTCCCATTATCTCAAAAACTAAGGCCTTAATTGCGGAAGCAAAATGTATTTATTTTTCAAAAATACATATAATGTGCAAATTTCAGATCAATAGGTCCTCAACTGATAATCCTTGGACCCCTCTTTGGAGGGTTTTGGTGCTCCCAGTCCCATAAAATTTCAGGACATACTTTCCAACTACCCAGTGACTCTTTTTCAGCCATAAAGAAAAAAATGATTATTTCTGACCAAAATCGCTGGGTTTCGCTGGGTTAACCCCTATAAGCTATAGCTTTGCAGTCAGCTTAACGCACTTTACCTTACCCAACGCACCCCATCTATCTCAGCACTCACCATCCAACACTGCTCTGTCTAACTGAACGCTGCAAGTTCAACTGAACGCTGCTAGTTCAACTTAACGCTTTTCGTCTATTGTAACGCTCCCTACTTAAGTCATTGAAGTAAACTTTCCTCACCCCACCAAACGCTTCTCACCCGACCTAACACTTCTCATCCAAACTAATACTCATCAATCATCATAACGCTCTTCGGTCGACCTAAGCTCCTCATCCAACCCAACGCACCTCCTACAACAAATCACTCGTCGTCTATTTAACAACACGATCCTCGTTGAAACTAACGCTCTGCACCCAGCCTAATGCTTCTCATATAACTTGCGTAACACTTTTCATGTAACCTATTACATTTCTTCTAATCTAACACTCATCATTCATCATAACGCTTGTCATTTTACCTAACCTAACATCCCTCCTCTGCACACAGAGAACAGTTTGGTTATAGTCACCGACATTTGGTTGATTTGATCAAGCTATTTGGTCAGCTATAAGCCAACCAAATTTTTGGTGAAAATGACCAATTTTTTTGGTTAAAAAATTTAGTAGTATTTACGAATATTTAGTAATAATTACGAAAAAGAGTTTCGTAATTCTAACCAAGTTCCTAAATTTGTTTGTATTTACCAAAATCTAGTTACAGTTACCATTCTATTCATCACATGCACCAAGTTTTGTCATAATAACCATAAATATCAACGTATTATTAACCAAAACAAGAAGTAACTACAACAAAGCATTTTTCCCCATATGTTGAGAATTACCAAAATATTTAGTGGCTTCAAACAAAATGCCGTAACTAAAAAAATTTAGTCAATATTACTACCCTTGTTCTCTATGTGTGACGTCACGCTTCTCATCGAACTAACGCTGCTCATCTAATCAATCATCATAGCTCACATGCACTCCATCCTAACACAACTCGGTCTAACGCAACGCTCGTCGGCTAACTGCACGTTCTTCGTTTAATCCAACGCTTGTCGATTAACCTAAGGCACTTAAGGTACGTACCTTCTATTCACAATCATTTCAATCGTAGGAGCTCACCTTTCCGGTTGAGTTTTTCAAACGTGCGCTTACTATCAATGTCTCACGAATTTTCTCTTCTTTCTTGATAATTTTTTCACTTATTCGATCACGAGAGCCACTAAAATTTTTCGGTAATGACTTGTTGGCTTCGCCAAGGAGGTTATGGTTTTGCTCGTAGTTTGTCTATCAAAGTAACTCAAAAAGGTTTGGGCAATCCTTATAAAATTTACAGTACATGTTTGGCATAGCAAGAGAAAGAGATGATTAACTTTTGGTGAAGATCCGAAAGTCTGCATATTTTTTTCTTGATATCATGACTCTAACATTTGTAGGAATCTTCACAAAACGTGCAATAATTTTTTGGGAATATTACGAAGAGCAGCTGGCCGAATTTTATTGATCTGTCAGTCAATTTGTGTGTTTGTCTCGATGCTTGTTTTTACCTATATGATAAAGTGACTCGACCAGTTGTGTACGGATCTTCATTTAATTTACGTGATTTGTTCAAAATGTTAGAAGGTAAAACTAGCTTCTGGATCGGTTGAACAGCAACCCAAATGACCAACCAGCTTTCGAATCCAACAAGGTACGCCAGAACATCTATATCTAGAGGTCGCCAAACCGCTTCAAATTAGTCTACACGTCCAGAACACCGATTTTCTTCGTCTGCACCTCTCACTTGGCCTGCCTTTTGCTTACATCATACCAGCCAATGCCTGAGGATGACCGTAGGAAGTGATCAAATCGCGTTGCAAGAGCAAGATATGGACTCCCTTAACTTTGGACAGCTAATACACCGCACAGAACCATCAACCACAGGCAAGATTCGCATTTTAGAGAAATTTAATACATTTTAACTAAGAAATACGGTGTGTTTTTAACCAAACATGCATCAGAGAAGGGCTGTTTCCCAAAACACGAATATATACATATATGTATCAATATAAACACAAGGCCATTCCTAGTGTTAGATTTTTTATATATCTACTGGCACTGATTCCATTGTTATCATTAGAGCCCGGATTTACTGCGCTTAAAATATTTCAGTTATAGCTCCTAAAAATTGCACTTATTACACCTAAGCAATAGGAGTGGAAGAAATAGGAAACAAAGGGTAAACTGTGTTAGTGGTAATTGACAATTCTTCCCAATGGCGAGAATGATTCTTGCAAACCATGATTTTTTTTACCTGTTCCCATGATGTTTCCCCCGAACGAAAACAGTTATAATAATTTAATAGTCAGACTTTGAGAGGCGCTCAACTCGATTATATTTTTACCCCAATAATTACATGGAACAATAATTGATAAGGGAATCAATTGTCATGGCGTTTGAAGTCTTGTGACACGTGGCAGTGATAATACGTGCCATGAGTTTACACGTCCTTCATCGTAACGCGTTCAATCACGAAATGGAACATGAGCTGTGTGGCAACTGTTTTTTTTTTTTTTGTCTGTCCACACGTAGAAGTGTGCTTCATTCACATGAATGACGCTGCGGGTTCAGTTATGGTGTCATTTCTTTACATTTTTGCTCATATTTCGCGTCGGTTTGAAGTCACATTTGTCCCCCATAATCTTATGAACTGATTTTGATAGGAATAGCCTAAATTCAAATAGTTATAGCCTGATAAACCGACAGAAGAGAACTCAGCACAGAGTAATCAGTTGGACTACCAAATCAAAGATGGCGTCCTTGTTCTTACAACATTTCAGGTTTTCTAGTGTTCTTCTCTTAAACGGGAGTACTGTGCAGTGATTCTGATCATTAAAGTGACAATAAAAAAAATGTTTTGCCGAAGTGTCCATGATCTGTGAACCCTGCAGAGGATAAATTTAGCATTTATAAGTTCTGTTTACTGAACTTGAATGACGCAGCGCGTTAAAAAAAGGAGGCATGCTTCATTCTTCAGCCTACAGCACTTGCTGTTTACTGAACTTGAATGACGCAGCGCGTTAAAAAAGGGGGGCATGCTTAATTCTTCAGCCTGCAGTGATTGCTGCAGCTGCTTCTCTCGCGTACATCAGTTTGAGTGAACGTGTTACAATGAGGGCCACGTGAACGCGGCCTAATATATAGTATTTATAGCTCTCATTGCAATTATTGCACTCATTGTAGTTATTGCACTTATTGCACCAGACGGAATTGAGTATTTTGTTCCTGAGGGGTTTCTTCCCTCCTGAGTTAAGTAGTTATTTTTGTTTCGTCTCTTACCGTGGAGGTCCATTCAACTCACACCGCTTACCCAATTCGCTCCCAGTGCGAGGGTCCTTTGCTTCCCGCCGTCCTAAAGCCTCGCCGGTGCAGGTTCGGCAATAACCTCTGTCGCACTCTCCTGGCTAGGAGACAGTTGTCAAACTCTACTGCACTGAACCTGCGGGAACGCCACACGGTGTTAAACCTTAGAGCACAAGGGCAAATATCTGCCTGCCTACCTGCAGTACGGGCGACATCCAGACATTTAGTCAATACTCACGTTAAAGTATCGGGAGCGAGGCGACAGATGATCAGTTCCATGAAATCTTCAGAGAAGATATGCCTCACCTCCAGCCGCGGGGGCGGCGATGCAGGCAGGGGGACTGCGACCTTCCCAGCATAAAACTGTGGGGTTACACATACACCTGGGGGAAAACGACGTTGTCACGACTTAGTAGTGTGTAAAACATCTCCCGTTTCATATTTCAGGCATCCGAGTTTTGGTACTTCTATTTCCCGGATTGCACTGGCCGTGCTCATTGTGGAAGTTGGAAATGTCCATGAAGGTCTTCAAGGGTTCTTTGCCCAACTTCTTTCTAATGATGCAAACGCCAACAAACGTGATTAAGACTATCTAGCCATCCAGGTGTCGAGGGCCCGCCAGTGCGAAAGTGGCTAGTCAAGCAAATCATAGTGCGGAATAGCTCGGGAAGTGCGTGCAAGGATAGGTGGCTGTGCTAGGAAGCCCTGTGGCTAGATCCTATCTCGCCTGGAAAAGGCGCTCAGCCTCTGCTACTTTTTGACTCCACAAGATTTATCTCCTCCGAACAGTTTCTCACCACGCCGCCACCCTGTGAGTGTCCCTCACAACTAGCCTCTCAAGCAGTGTTGTAATCATTGGGTGGTGTAACCCAGTGTTACCGTTTCTCGAAACACGTGTATTGAGCAATCTTCTGTCAACGACCTACGCCAGTGTTACTTTAGCGGTGGGTTGCGAACCGTGGGACCCAGTGCATTTGCGGATTCTCGTCGTATATCCATTAAATATTCGAGTCTATAATTACGTTTTCTGGCCTGTGAAGTAATTTTTTCTTATATATACATGACAAGTATTATTCAGGTTGTAGTTGATATTCATCACAAATAAATCCAAATATTTTTATTATTTACTATGTGATTAGATATTTCGTTTGCATTGGTAGGTGCCCGTCGATTTCTTAATGTCCCCCGGTCTCAAAGCGTCGATCAAATATACATTTTTTTATGCAGAGTAACCTATGACTTGTATCATCAAGTAATCTATCATAGACGAATTATCTGTACGGACTTTTTTTAGGAAACCGTCTTTATGAACTTTGCTGTTACGATTAGTTATTACCAGAATAAACAGCTGTGTTAGAATTTTTCGGGACTGAATTCAGATCCTGTCAATTTACTTTCATTCAGATTTTGTGTGCCCGCACACAGAGACAACGCGACGTCAACCTATTTTGTGTCTGCCCGTACTTTTCCATGCATTCCTAAGCAAATAATGCTGACCCCCGCACACAGAGGCAACGCCCCAGGCAACATGAAAATATTAGTGGAACATCCCCTGAACAATCTTGACAATCCCTACACATCGCACATCCCATAATGATGCAAAGAGAACATTCCATGTTGTTTCGCATATTATCTCATCAATATCTGATGTCAGTCGAATGTGCCAGGAGTCCCAGCAAAGGAATGCTAGGACTCTGGGTTCCAACATGATATTGAGCGAACGCTCTGTGCGGCAAGGAAACGAAGCCCCAGTAGGAAAAAAAATTACATTGAAAAAAGCCACTCTGGAAAAAGCTTAGGCAGGAAAAAACCCCACCTATCATTTAACGTATACCTATTGCCTATATTTAGTTATTTTGTAGAAAGTTTTAATAAAATAAGTAAATAAATCAAATTGCAAGAGGTTACCTAACGTAACAAATTCTAGATTAGCGTAGCTGCTTCTAATCGCACCTAATTTTGCCAAACTTAACTTATCTGCAATATTGTTAAAAAAGGATGTCACGACATTAGAAAAATACAAGAACACATCCCGCCCGTGGAGAAATAAATTATGAATAAATATCCACGCCTAATCTAACCTCACCTCACTATATAAGGAGCGATTACGCCCCATAAACTAATGCTCGGCACAATTTAGCTGATCACAATATAATTCAGTTTACTTACACATACAGTACTTTCAAACATAAAAGTAGTTGTGCTCCTATATATAGCTTCAGGAAATTGGCAGCGCTTTTTTTCTATCGGGAAATTTTCCTATAGCCAGGGCTTTTTTCCTTCCGGAGTCGTTTTTTTTCTGTTTACTGTTCTGAGATGTAAATCGACTGATCGACTAGATACGTTCTGCATTCATGACTTTGCACTAAATAGCGATGTAGGCCTGCCCTGAGAATTCTCGCTAACAGCGATTGCACGAAACTTCGGAAAACGGCTGGAATATAAAAAATCCAATTATAATTACCTCCGCCAAGGAGGTTATGTTTTCGTCGTGTTTGTCTCTCTGTCTGTTTGTTTGTCTATCTGTCTGTCTGTCACCAAGATAACTCAAAACGTTATGAACAGATTTAGAAGAAATTTACAGGCATTGTTAGGTATGTTAGGAGGAACAGATGATTAATTTTTGGTGAAGATATGTCCATCTGTTTGTTTGTTTGTCTGCGTCATTTTTCTCGATGCATAACTCAAAAAGTTATGGATGGATTTTGATGAAATTAACATGAGTTGTTAGGTATATAACAAAAAGTAGATGATCAAATTTTGGTAATGGTCCGTTTGTTTGTTCGTTCGTTTGTCATTGTTTTTAATTTTATGCTTGTTAGCACAATAACTCAAAAAAATAATGAATGGATCTTCATGAAATTCCTAGGAGTTTTTAGTAATGGTAAAATACATAAATGATCAAATTTTGGTGCAGATCGGTTAGTTCGTTTGTATTTTTGACTCATATTTGTCATAACGTTTGTTAACAGTATAACTCAAAAAGTTATGAACGGATCTTCAAAAAAATTGAACAAACTGTTATTAATATAAAAAGGCACAGATGATTAGATTTTGGAGTATATGCAAAGAAAATTATGGTTTCAGAGCCAATTTGAATTTTTGCTACCGTTGGCTCACTTGGCGGAGTTATGCGCTCTCAGAGTGCTGTAGTTGCTTATCCGGTAGAGCGTTTTTGTCGTTATTTTTCTGTAAACCATAAACATCAGAATGTTGGGAAGGGATCTTTATGAAACTCAAAGGTCCTGGTAGCAATGATACGAACGACGCAAGATTGAGTTTCGGTGATATTCCGTCAGTCAGTTTGACTCACTGCCTACATATGATCAAAGGCAATCTGTTCGCAACATACAGTACATCTAACAGTTAGTGCTCGTTATGAAATTTATGTTAACTATTGATAATCTCACGGGGGACAATTATTCATAC
>LQNS02277695.1:134269-148418 GCA_001587735.2 Parhyale hawaiensis | reverse complement strand
ATCAGTTCTGTCGATACTTCGTGCCATGGTCGGCTAAAATTTGGAATTTGTTGCCGGCATCGGCTTTTGGTCGTCTTGGCCTGCAGGCGTTCAAGTCAGCAGTTAATGGTATTTTGCTGGATTGCCTTTGGCAGCGCTTTGAGCTTCCCGGTGTTGCAAGATGCTTCATTTGGGTTGTATTACCTGTCCGTGGGAGCTCAAGCATGAAGTTTTAACATAATAATAATATCCACGGAAGATGGATGACCATGGAGGGTCCGCCCCTCCACATGGGTGCGTCAGAAATACAATATAATCACATAAAAGGAAAACCACGGTCCGGTAAGACCGGGCACTGACTGCGTCGGTTCTACCCACACTTCAGATTTTGATGGAACAAGAAAATAAATATCTCTGAAGTAATAAAGAAGAGAGACGTCCAGTAGGTATACTAACGGTACCACCACGACAAGGTGCAGTTCAGCTTGAATACAATTATACTAATTGTATCCCAGAGATCAAATCCTTGTCACCAGTAGCAAAACGTCCCTTCACCAATAATAACACTTCATACTTACCAGTAATTGTGTTGGTAAAGGGAGTGTTTAAAATCCATATTATGGGTTAGCATCTAAAGTTGAAATGTCCCTCTGAAGTTTTTACAAAACATCAGGCATACAGAAGATATACAATGTACAACACCGAGAGAAAGACAAAATTATATGAACTAAAGCAATAGAATGAAATCAAAATACATATCATAAACGCTTCAAACCTCTTGAACCAATTCGGGGTTCGTTGACGTGTGAATCAAAAGCGAATGAGTGGGTTCCAATCCCTCAATAAAGGAACTGCTGGGCAAGAGCATAAGTTGCTACAAACTAGTAAATCTGAGGAGATACTGAGACCTATGAGCGTCCGAATTATATACAATGAGTTCATATCAGTAATCAACATTTCAATACCTGGCAGCAATATGGTCATGCAAATGGCATTTCTCAACGGCTGAATAATGACAGTCAGAATACTGAAAAGCAGCATCCTACCGAAAGTCAGATTTTTAAGTATATGAATAAGGATTATGAGAACTTTAGAAAAGTTTAACACTTGAATGCTTGGCAGCAAGATGGCGATGCAAATGGGATTTTTGAACTGTTGAATATTTACAATACGAACACTTGAAAGGCCTAACATTGGAATGCTTGGCAGCAATATGGTCACGTAAATGGGATTTTTGAGCAGACGAATACTGGCAATCCGAACACTTGAAAGGTTTATCACTCACATGCTTGGCAGCAATATGATAACGCAAATTGGATTTCAGAACAGTTGCATACTGACAATAAGAACATTTCAACGGCACAACATTTGAATGCTTGGCAGTAAAATGCTTGCGCAAGTTGGGCTTTAGAGCAGATGCATACTGACAATCGGAACATTTGAAAAGCTTCGCACTCGAGTGCTTAGCAGCAATATGGCGACGCAAATGGGATTTCTGAACTGTTGAATAATTGCAATCACAGCACTTGAAGGGCTTAACACTTGAATGTATGGCAGTAATATGGTCACGCAAATGGGATTTTTGAGCTGACGAATACTGGCACTCTGGACATTTGAAAAGCTTAAGATTTTTATGCTTGACAGCATAATGATATCTTAATTTAGATTTTAAAACATTTGAATACTGACAATCAGAACATTTGAAAGGTTTAACACGTGAATGTTCGACAGCAACATGATAACGCAAGTTGGATTTTAAAGAAGCTGTATAATGACAATCAGAACATTTGAAAGGCTTAACACTTGGGTGCATGACAGCAATATGGCGGTACAAATGAGATTTTTGAGCGGCTGAATATTTACACTCAGAACATTTGAAAGGCTTAACACTTGAATGCTTGGCAGTAATATGGTCACGCAGATGGGTCTTTCGGGTCGCAATATATTCACAATCAGGACACATAAAAGGCTGATTGACAGCTACAGGACAGCGAAAGTTAGATTTTTCAGCGGATGAATAATGACAGGAAAACAACGTGGAAAGCTCAGCACTTGAATCTTCGGTGACAATATCGTTTTTCAAGTTATAGTCACGATCTATTGAATGCTGTCGCTCTCCACAGTGACAATCAGAAGAGTTAGAAAATTCCCTACTGGGACATTTCACAACATTCCCATCTAGGCCGTTTTGTTCTCGGGCAGGAGCGTATTTCCCATGAAAGCGGGGAGAAGCGCTGGCCAGCGCTTCTTCGAACAGGGAGCCGTCATGATTAGAGACAACTGTGTCATGGCTCTTATGTTTCTCGCTCATTGCAATGTTCGAACTCCCAACAGTCATGCAAGGCTCACTAACGGAGTCTGCAGTAGTGCAAAGAGACTCCAGTGCCCTTGGCCATGTTATTTCTGATGTAGCATCAGTCCTGCTGACGAATCTCTTCTTCATGAAACACATTTCGGCCCCTGGTGGATGAGTTTCCTGGTTGCGCACACCGTGGAGTCTCGAAGTGAAGAGGCACGAAGGTTTAGTAGGCATGCAGTCTGTAATAAATATGAGCAGTTGTCAATAAGTTGGTTCGGTACCATTACGGCGTTTGCTGGAACTTAGTTGTACGTCGCGAGCAAATACGTTCATATCCTAGTAAGAATTATCCGTAAAAGGGTAAAACTGGCCTGCGTCGTAACCGAGCAGCACAATATAGAACTTGACAGCAACTAATGCAACAACAATAATTTGAACATCTTTTCCATCTTAACATCATGCAAGCCTCTGGTTGCTCCAGCCCAAAGTCAACCTACCAACATCGCCATCTGCGGGAAGTTTTTCTAAAGAATGTTTTTTCTTCACAATGTCTTCGCTCTTGCTGGTGAGGAGATCGTCCTCAGCAGGGGCTAGGTGGACAGAAGCGACAGTGCCCGACGTCTCACGAACTTGGTTGCCTGGAAGGGAACAGAGCCATGGCTTTCAATGGGCCTTAAGCTAATGGGTTGCATTACCTGTCCGTGGGAACTCAAGCGTGAAGTTTTAATAATAATAATAGCAAAGAGCTTCCGATCAGAAGTTAAAAAATTACATGACCTAATTTGCCATGGCGTATCAGGGTAGGACCAAGAGTTCCTTAGAGCAGTTATGTCTCACCTACACAGCAGACAAGCGCATCAAGCGAACTGGCGGAGGTTACGGGCTCAGAATGAGACTTTCCTTGGTCCATTTGCATCTCAGGGAGGATGGGTACATCTGCCTGCCATTCTTCTTCAACTGATGCGAATTCAGGCTTGCTCCCAGCTCCAAAATTTGTTGACGAAAGCTTGCTTTGGGCATCATACTGATAAAACAAAGAGTTCAAGAAAAACAAGAAGTGTATAGTTATCTCGGTCAGAAATGAGGCAATAAATCACATAGCCTAGAAAGAAGAGACATAGAGCTCACCTTTCTCTGTGACTCTCACGTCTGCAGCCCCAAAGACAGGGCAGTCCAAGAGCAGGACACCCAGATCGGTGATGTAAGCAAGGTAAAGTTAAAGTCAACTTAGACCACACTTTCACCTGGGAAACTCACATGCACTGATTTCTGCTGCGGGTATAGGCCCACTGGTCCCAGATGAGTAAGAGTAGTTGCAGTCGATCTCGGGTCACCAAGACCTAATTATGTACCAGCCCGCCAGTACCAGCAAGAGAACTCACCGGTACGCACAGCAAACGAGCCGGAAATGTGCTCAGTGGTCCATCAGGAAGCCACCAACAAAATGCACTCACTTAGCTAGTCTCCCCAAGACTAAACCGTGGCAAAGAGTAGACCAGCTCAAGCCAAACAAAAGAAGCCCGACGCCACCAATACGCCAGACCACCAGAAAACACTCCAGTCTGGCCAGCCAGAGTCTCGCGAGTCAGAATTGGAATGATGTTCCGCGTGGGCACTGAAGCGTCAACTATCCAGTGAATTTATGAGCTTCCTGCTAATCCATTTAAAATTGCTCACCTTCCTCCCCCACCAACCCAGAGTAACGTGCACCACCAACGGCACCCACATCAAGGACAGGCGACACTGAGAACACACAATCATAGCTGAGAGCACGTGCATCATGAGTTTACTTTCCACTGCGAGTCTGCGACGGTACCCAGACACCACAAACAACACATAGATAAGTCATAGTCACACAAGACCTCCCCACATGACATGCAAGTCAGCTCTACGACACCTAGAGACTGGGACAATACGATTTACACCAGCCAAGAGTTCCAATAAGTAATACCGATAAGTATGTAAATGCCCTAGTGCTTGTTTCAGCACCGAAGTATGGGCGAAGTAGCCTCAGAGGATGACTTTGAGTCACTTCACAGTTGGCGCGACCAAACAAGCCCTGCATCTCAGCACACCCCACCTGCCCCACCAGCATCTTCAAGTAATTTATCAAATCTGCACGCGCCGACCTTCCCCGCACTATGAAAAGGTTAAGCTGCCTCAGTCAAGCCCTTCAACAACAAGCCTTGTCCACCTCCACTGAACAGATTTCAAGAGATGCCGGTCACCCAAGTAGCCAGTACTCCAGACAACGGAACAATAAGCAAAGAGAGGTCGGATGAGGGTTCTAAAAAAGTTACCAAGAACTCAGGGGAGCTGAATTATGGATAACACAAGCAGACCCGTCCACCAAAACTGGCGGAGGAGACATTCTTCGAGTGTCTAATTTGCAGATGAAAAGACAGCTACATAGCGTACAGTGAAACATCTGCTAATTAGCACGAGGTCAAGCATGGCTTACAATGCGGACTGCATCAGTTTCTATATGGCAGTTTCCATCATCAAAGGAAGAAAGGCACTGACAAAAATAGCTAAAGTTCAGCGAAGTTTTTCCTCGATGCTAATGCTCTAGGATGAATATATTACCTATTTCTTAACTGATAGATATCTCCTAAATTTGTGGCTAACAGAGTAAAGCTTTGACGCTGAAAAAAATTGCAGCCATTAGAGTGATACTGGGTACTTCAGACGTTTGCAAAACCTATACTTGAAAATTGCAACACAAAAAAGTCTTCAAATTTCAGGCTTCGCTACTTCACAATATCTTCAGTAAGACACTATTGGAAGCAGTCAAATAATGAGAAGCAGCACTGGCAACTGGGATTCTGTCATAAGAAATGGAAAAATCATAACATGAGTGCGCCTGCTGCTCTTAGAAGTGACGTGGGGATCACAGAAGAGACAACAAGCAGCAGGCTGTGTCATAGAAACTGCCTGCATCAAGTACTCGACATATGTTCCCAATATTCTCATTAATTAAGACTTTGCTTAACTTACACAGGACGGCTCCCTCTTCACGCAATCGCTCAGATCCGCGACTGGCTGCCGAGGACCCCGAAATGTTTCCTGTTGCTCACCGCGGCGAACTGCGGCATCGGTGGCACTTGACATCTTCTGTTCGGCTGAGCCTGGAAAGTAAACATTTCTTTAGCGTTTTAACTGGGGGAAAGCAAGTGAACGGAAAATGGCCGGTGGTACTGCACCACACAAATAGAATGATGGCACTGGTTTTTGTTCAACAAAGATGTCCGCAAAGAGTATCATGAATCCAGGGCCTGTACACTATAACCTTTTATCTGTTGAATGCTTTTCAAATATTTCCAGGATATATAAGTCAAATTAAAAAAAAAATACTATACAATCATTTATCGCATTCTTATAGGTTAACAGAGGGATTACTGTTCCAGGAAAGAGCAGAGTAATGTACACATATAAAATAATGCTTATTTATATGAAATGAATAAGACCAAAAATATGCTTCACCCTTAGTCCATCGCACTTCGGACAGCACAGGTCTTATCTTTCCCAATCAACAACTGTTCATCTCTCTCGAACACGGCCAGGCCATAAAATAGAAGCCTTCTGCACAATAAGAGGTAGGCCAACATTCAAGTGCTATGGCACAAGGTTCACTCTTATCCACCACTACGAGATTTATTAGTATTTCATCTACGACGGTAGAGGGGCAACAGATATTTGTTGATCACGTGCTAAAAGAACATTCCGTCAAACATTTACTCAATATTATAGACGCAAAATTAGTAGCTGCGACCCTTACATCAGATTTACTTGAATTCCACTGGAGAAAAACACGACAGGTTCATCGGCTGATGGTAGTTAACTCAAGTAATAATGTTAACAGTAATCGAGCTGAACAAATAACTCTACATTGCTGTAGGTGAGCAGCAGCTAGCTTGCTTATGATTAGGTAGACAACAACTAGCAATGGTTCCTAGCTAAACAGCAAAGCGAGAAACTGCTGAAGTTTGTCTCGGACGCACATCGACATCCACTATGCAGGTCTGGTGTAGGTACGTTTCTGGTGCAGGTCTTCCCCTTAAACAACAGTAAATGGGCACAATGTGTATCACTGCGCGTACCAGTGATCTAGAGTAGTAGAATAGATGCTTTAATATATATATATATGATGTATGTATAGTACTGATATAGCCTATTGAGGTTGAAAGCGTTATAGTGAAAACTGTGAACAGTGAAGTTATGTACATAGGTCATACTACAGTCCACAATTCTCGAACAACACTCGTCCATCTTTCTCGAATAGTGGTGTGCATCCACCGAAAATTACTGGTCTACTTCTTTTGATCAACACTGATCAGTCTCTGAAACTGAACACTCATCTATCCTTCTCAACCAATACAGATTTAGCACTTCCCAGACGAGTGCACGGTGAGATTCAGTCTATCACTTCGACTCCAGCGTAATGCCAGCAGCAGGCACACAGATCAACACCGGTCTCTGCTGTTCGTCACCAAGTACAAGCAACTGCTGACTGTGCCGCTTACCATCTGCAGGTTCCAATTTAATATCTGAGAGCTGAGCAATCGTACAATGAGGCGCATCCTCGGTAGTATCTGACGCAGCGGGAGCGAGAAACTCACAGGCCGTCTCAGCAGGACTGGCAGACCGGGAGTCAGCCGCAGCAGTCAACTCACTGGCCACCATGACACTGGGTGGGGCAGACTGTAAACAAAACATAAGGCACAACATAGACTTCAGTAGACTACATTCATCATGTGGTCGGAGGAAATTCAACTGACAAGACACTCAAATTTTGGCGGGGAGGTCTTTAACAAACGCCGCGTTCTTTTTTGCTTTTTAAAACGTGTTCAGTTTCGAAGTCAAGACCCTGGGTTTATTTTATTTCTATTGATTTTCATTGTATTTTCAATGCGATATAATGTTTGCTCTGGTGGTCTCTCAAAACCTTCCTAATGCGAACAAATACATGTACCTATAGCTAAGATACTGTACAGGGCACATGCTCCCGTCTGACGCATTTTTTCCAGTAAAAGCGCAGTATCAAATGTAATACAATAACAACACAGAAACGATCATTGCAATAACAATAATAGGCAGTTTCTTGAAAAACTGACCTATTCTGTTGTTTTTTTTTTCATAGATATCATCCAAAGTAATGTACTGTTCATCTCAACTTCAATACTATAAATTAAAAAAATAACGAGACAACTGTTCACTGAGAAACTGAAATGCTTGTCATGACGTAAAAACACGTTCCCCTAAAGTGCTACGGCAGTTAGGTTTTGAGCCTAGCTGCAAATTAATTCATGATTACCATAACCAAAGGCATGGCATAAGCGCCAGAGAACGACTCAAGCTGGGGCTGAATCCCAGCCCTTCATAACGGAGACTGCACGGTGCCTCGCTCGTCAGTTTGGCACGTACTCCAAATACCGATGTGTTGGCATGGCTGCCACTGATATGCAGCCTTACAAGTTACTAGTTACTTCAAAATGCAAAAGCTGATGAGTCCCTCTGGAAGAGCAAGTTCCTGCAACACGGGAGGGCAAGCCTGACTAACCTAACCCGATGGGCCATCCTATGACCTCGATTGCCTTTGATTAGATCTAAACACTATGCAACCGCATAAACTTATATAAGTCTGACCAGTTACACAGAGCACAGGCCCTAACATAACGTACCTGGCAGGTCTCCAAGGAGGCCCGCAAGTCCGAGATGCAGATGGTAACTATCGGACATGGCCTCAACTCTTCATCATCGCTCAGGTCAGATTCATAGTGGTCGCTCTCAGCAAACATGTTGCAACCTTGGAAACAACCAACACCGTGGGAGACTGGCTGAGCCTATGAGTTTATGTAAAACATAATTAATGGTCAAACAAAAAATTCAGAAGAACAGCCACAGAGTGATTATGCTCCTGTTAAATAGTATGGTGCTCAGATCAGTTGAAAGTTTGGATGGGGAGAGTTGAAACAATTAAGGAAAAATTGAGTTACTGATTGAGGGAAGAGGAAAATTACACCTAATAATTAAATATTTAAATTGAGATAAGTTATTTTAAAAACTTTACCTAGATTCCGTCTCTCACAACAAATGCGATCTCATCCACACAGCTGTTGATGACTCTACACTTGCTTGATAGGTTGCTCGCTTTTCTGGTTTGTCCTTCCCTCTGTCACGCTGTCAAGGATTTAGAAAGAAGTAGCTAAATATATCTACTGAAAAACAAGTTGAGATACCATAACATTTCACCCTTGGAGTTCAGGTGACAAATATAGCTTCTGAAATCAGTACTGCATAATAATTCACGTCGTGTTTTTATTTATTTACAACTACTGTATATTTATATTTTTCCTGTTACGCTTTATGGGAATAAGTTAGAAGAAAATTCAGGTCCTGAAGACGGTATCTTAGATACAGGGGTCGCACTGGGCGCTCCAGCTGAGGGACCTGAGCCTGCTAGCATGATCGTGTGGACATGTTCATTGTTCTGGGTTGCTACAGGAGATATCACTTACCTGTGCCGCATAATATACATCCAATTTTTTTAGGCAAAATACTGAATTTTCATTAAAGAAGCCTCTGAACAGTAATAAGCACAGGAGACAGCGAGGGTTTTCCTCAGGTGCTAATTTTCTACCGTGATTTATAATGACTGCCCAGGCCACTAGTATATTATAAAAAGTGGAAATACTGAACTTTCTGAGTTTCACTTTGCTTTGTAGAGAGCGTGGTAGATGAGAGACGGTATCTTCGATAGAGTTTTAGATCCTGTTGGGCATCAGCCACAATGCATATTAGTAGAGAGAGAGGCTCAGTCTTGGTTGGAGTTTTTTTTTTCTTGGGGGAGAGGGATTATCCATTTACCTTATGCTTTCTTTGGCTGACTCTTTACATGGCAATCGTAAGTTCATGCTGAACAGATACCAAATTTTAATCAAGCTATATTGCTGTCAAATTTTGACCCTTGAGGTTCAATTATCGGTTGGAACCCAGGTTAGAGTAAGCACTGAGCCTTTCCAGTGGAATCTTTGGATTGAACAATATTTTTGGTGCAACTCAACGTTTTATCAATTCAAATTTGATATGTGAGTCTAACCTTGCAGGAGGGTATTTCGCTCTCGCAGAATTATGGCGGTACAACATGCATTTCATTAATGGAAGATCACACCTGCAGGTACGAGGCATATTTAACAACAAAATCTAATCTGGAAGTAGGAGCAATAAACCCTAATTTTTTGCCATCATTTTTTATGGCTGGGCCCTCTAGTAAAGGAAGAAATAGCAACATGTTTATCAATAGAAATGAAGAACCAAAGCACAAGGGTATTCCCACAAATGATAATGCACATGAAACCTGGAAGACAGGAAAGAAGGGGAAGCTCAGAGGAAAGCATCATCAATACTACAATAGGACTAGCAAACGAGAAGAAAGCAATGCGGACCCAAAGAAAGGCGAACTGAATGCCAAGCTACAACTAAAATTAGCTCCAGGACTCCCTTGGAGTCGCTGCACTCCATAGCATAGGATGGGCAAACTTACAACCAAACTCTGTGGCCCGTGTCTCATCCTATGCCCTCTCAGGGAAATGAAAACTGCATAATGGACAGATTCAAGAGATCTTCGTGCTTCCTTCCTTTCAATTGGTCGCATTACCTAGTGCTAGCTACTATAAATGTCTCAGCTCAACCTCTCGGACGCTAGTGTGTTTGAGAGCAACAGTTACTCAGCGTCAATTTCATAAGCAACAGCGACTGCCCAGCGAAAGCAGTGACCGGATATTTCTTTTTTGGAAGTTGATATGATCAGCTAACTGCATATATAAATGAAGGTAGCTATATCGGTGGCCAATAATTTCACCAACGGTAGCAGCTAAACAGAGCAGCAGTAAGAAAGCTCCCAAGGGTCAGGAAGGGAGCACAAGCAGCGCTGCGAATAAGTTTACTACCAGCAACACGGGGGGGGGGGGGGGGGGGTAAAGGGCATAATATGTGCCACTTACCCAAAAAATGGGCAAGTTTCAGAAGTTCCAGACTAGTGGTGCTTAGTCAACTCAACATGTTGCTGAACTTACACAGTTAGAGCAGCAGAGAAAGTCCTACTCACTTCAGTGTGTCTTTGCAGTCGTTGGGTAAACGCTTGAGAGTTGGGCGGCAGCGGGAGCTCTGGTGATGACGTCAACAGAAGAGGAGAGCGGCAACTGATACACACAGCGCGACGATCCTCAACATTATTTTCTGTCTTTGCAAACACCACTTCAGAACAGAAAATAAATGTCACTGCTTGTTTATTCTAATGAATCTCTCCTTTGCTATACAGACAACAGAGAGTTAAATAGATGAAACAAACAAGCACCAACCTGCTGAATTTAAAAAAACTATATTGATACATTAATATTTACATGCTGCATTTTGTGGCTGCTAAACCACCTTGCCATCTGAACGCCCAAGAGAGCTATCAACTTGTTAGTGGCTTAGGTTAGGTTTATTACACACAGACATATTTCATATATTACAAGTATTTGGTAAAGTAGTAATACACTATAGAATAATGCATCTGCGTAGCCACTGAAAGTTTAACAAACTTTTTGGGCAACATAAAACAAAAGCTGATAAAATTGCATGACGTATTTTTTAAAACGTTTTTTTAAGACACTATCAGAAATGGGATCTAATAAATATGCAGGAAGTTTATTATGAACAGTTGTAATATGAAATACTGTAGTGCGTTTCTCAACGTTAACACGCACAGTTGGGAGATTGAGAACAGTACCTCTCAGTTCGTAATTTTGTTGGGGAATAAGGGGACTGAAATACTTTAGAAATACAAGATGATTACAGAACACAAATCGAAAAAAATTAAGTAAGGAATAGCTGTAAACATCCTGAAATTGCAATATTTGTAAAGACAAGTACATTTCACTGCATCTCATTAGAGGCACATTGTTTTTGTTGCGTCTTACACGTACTACAGTATTCGCTTAAGTATATTATTCAATATTACTTCAAGCTTGTGAATGTGACAACGTGGGGCTCTTCCTCAAACGATGATATTCTGGACCAGCACTGAATGAGCCAACGAGTAGTAGACTATTTTTAATGATTTACCATCAACATAATTGGATATTGCATAGATTATGCCGAGATCCCTGCTAAGCTTGCGCCCAATGTCTTCAATATGGGACTTAAAACACAGCTTTTCATCCAGGATAGTTCAAGATATCTTATTTGGACCACCCACTCTAGTATGTTATTGTTAAAGAAGATAGGTGGCAACTGATGGTGAGTAGAGGGGGAGAAAAGCATTACTTTGGTTTTATTCACATGGGCAGTTAATCTATTTCGAGTTAACCATTCAGACAACACATTTCAAAAGTTTGCATATCAGTTATAGTACCTTGAAAATTACTACTAGGGTAACATGTCTAGTACCCGTCCACCATGCTAGTAGCCGTCCATTTTGCTTTAAAAACTTCCTCTCTGAAAACTAGCTGTGCTAGAGAGCCGTACATAGTCTTAAACTGTAGGGTACTGCTTAGCCTACATTTTAGGCCTATGTACGGCTGTCTAGCACTGCTAGTTTTTGCACAGGAAGTTTTTAAAGCCAAGTGGACGGCTACTAGCAAGGTGGACGTGTACTAGACATGTTACCCTATTGGTGTAGAAAACTGCGTCATCCGCATACAATACACAATTCAAACCGAGGGTAGTAATGTCATTAATAAAAATGTTAAACAATAATGGGCCTGAAATACTTTCTTGGGAACACCGGAATTAATAGGTAATACATGTGATTTGGCATCGTTACAGAGTACATATTGATCCCTATTAGACAGGTAACTAATAATCAGTGCATTAGCTGCCTTCCAAACGCCATAATGACAAAGTTTTTTTTAATAAAATTGCTTTATCTACGGTGTCGAATGCTTTTCGAAGATCTAAGAATAATGAAATGCCATATGTATTATTGTGAAAGCATTTTAGAAGATCAGTTACAAGATGAAAAATTTCTAGCGTTGTATTAGATTTACTTCGAAAGCCAAACTGCTGACCACTAATTACGTTATGTGATGAAAGGAAATTTGATAGCCTATAATGAATGGCTTTCTCTAAAATACTATTGAAGATAGATAACGTAGACATGGGTCTATAATTAGCCACGTTATTCGGACTACCTGACTTGAAGATAGGAATAACACGAGCATGTTTTAATACATTAGGATAGATGCCGTTCTCCAAGCATAAATTGAAAATATGATACAGAAGATCAGCAATACAGTGTATAACTTTAAGCAGTAATGAAGGTTGAATCTCATCTCGATGACAACGCTTATTACTGAAAGATTTAAGAATGTTAATGATTTCATTGGGACAGGGAGGGCTAGAAATACAATCTGTAGCAACATAATTCGTATTGATTGTAAAATCTCCTACTTGAGGAGGAAGTGCCTCCACCAGTGACTTTGCTACTGAAGTAAAGTGCACGTTAAATAAGTTAGCTGATTGTATGTCAGGAAGTACCGAACCATTAACACTAAGAGAAACAGACTTACGTTTGGTTTTTCAATCAAAAACATCATTCAATACCTGCCATAATTTACGAGATGGATTTCTGGACTCAATGATTTTATTTTTATATGTAATAGTATTCTTTGCATTTTCGTATTATTATTACCATTTAGAATTGAGTGAACAATGCTTTGCAAATTTCTTAGTTTATCTCAATGTGCTCCCACAGTTGAAGAGAGGCGGCTTTATTTTTCCTAAAGAGTCTTCTACGTAAAATAATGCAAATGACGAGCGAGAGCCCGAATGTTGTACTACTTGCAGTAGTACAAACGTGAAATTACACAGCAGTAAAACTGAGCCCACTACGTGTTTTCTGTAGTTTAACAAATAACAAGAGCGCTGTAGCATTAATGTCGAAGAGGCAGGCTAGCAAAGCAGGCATCAGGAGGATGACGGAAGCGGTCAGAGAGGCTGGCTGTGGCTACCGCAATAAGCAAAGCAGCTAACTATGGGCATTGCAATTGCGAGCAGGTTACGGTCATACCCACACCTTCCGGACGGTACAGGACTTGTTGGCTGTCAAGTGACCTTCAGCAGAGAAACGATGCGCATTCCACCTCTGTTGCAGGACCAATGCAGGTCCTTAGCATCATTTCCGCACATTGAGGTCCTTGACGATGGATACTAAATGAATCACCATTATTCAAGCAGCCCAAAGGGTACATTGGCTTTGAGGTGTAACTGCATGTACTCTATAGATCTGAGGACCCTTACAAGAGAAGGCACTCTAAGTTATGGAGTCAGATACAATAAGTTTCCACAAGATATGAACGAAGTCACAATTTTTTTTTTGTATGAAATGTTACCTCAAAGAAAAAAACCGACTGCTCTATAGGCTAAATATATGACAATATTCTCAACTTCTCAGTCGTAGCAGTGCATCGGTAAAAATAGCAGCTTATCAGTACTGTATAATACTGAACAATTAAAGTCACTTTTACCGCAAAAAAAATGCAAACAAATAATGGACGACTGGGGCCGGAGGAATGTCAACTCCCGTTAATAAAGGACCATGTATCCCATAGTGAAACCATGCTAAGATAACTAGATCCTGGCAAAAGGAACACACATCCTTATTCCTTCAGGAGCATAAAAGAATTACTAACCTCTTCTTAGCTTTTGGGATGCAGGAAAAATAATTAAACTACAACTGATAACAACGACTGGGGCCGGAGAAATGTCAACTCCCCTTAATATAGGACCATGTATCCCATAGTACCCTGCAGAAATAAACTTATACAAATCACGGTTATGCTCAGTGAATAGAAATAAATTTACTACTTAGCAGCAAATTTTACTACT
>LQNS02277695.1:72928-84727 GCA_001587735.2 Parhyale hawaiensis | reverse complement strand
CTGCAGGCTATATGCACATTTACGAGCAAGAATATTGAGACACTGTACGTCATACGACGCAAACACATCACTAGCACCTGTGTATCTGGGCACACCCACCAACCGTCGGAATATGTTATTGTACACAACACGCAACTTACTGATAGCCTGTTAAGTGAATTTGGTCCAAAGTGAGCTACCATATATTGGATAGCAATAAGTTTTGAACAGCTGAATCTTGACATTCAGGGAACATCTATTAAACTGCCGTAATATCTGATTGCCTGTAGCATTTAAACGTCTAACCTTGTGACATCACAAAATTCAAGTACGGTAATACACAGCTATTTTACATTGTTTCTCCATCATTTCATTTGGACCACCAGAGAGTCCTACAATCTTTAAAGTTGTACAAAAATACGTATCATGAATATCTACGAGCTTTTTGAGCTTTTTGGAGGATAAAGTTTTGAAGGAAAGTTGGTTAAAATGCTGTTAAAAGAGCAAATGGATTGAACTAGGTAAATGCCCGCATGTGTCAGAAGCACTTTTGGAGTCAAGTTTATCGTCTTTAAAATGCAATCAATCGAGTTTTATCGAGAGTAATATGGCATTCTGAAGATGAAATCAAAGACTGAAAACCTTCATGTTTTCGATTTATTCTTGTCATCTTCCAATGACCTGCTATCTGCTATCCTCCATTATTTCAACCGCTGCAACAAAAAAGTTTAGATGCGTACGAAAAAACGCCGAGATACTAGAACGCTTTACCAAGATTTGCTTGGAAAACATTAAAGCATCAGAGAAACAAATTACTTTCCTTCCGGCGAAATAATATGAAAGCAAAACTCTAAACATAATATGCAAAAGCCATACAATTGCTCGGTAAAATAAAAAAAGTTTCTATACGCTGCGTGCCTTACAGCAGTACAAGTGTCGCGTCCGACTTGCGTTAACTAACTTGGAAAAAATAACCTAACCGTATTTTCCACTCACAAACTGTCTTTCGGAATGACGTTTTTTAAACTGGCGAATGTTAAATCCATCATTTTTTCAATGATGCGGTAGTTTTCATAATTAGGAGCAGAGGATGGGTTAAGTTAACGACGCGTACGTGACGGCACAGCTTAGGGGCACATTTTACACTCTCCAAAATAATGATAAAATTTTATCCTTCAGAGAGCATAAAAAATTCGTAGAAGATTTGATACATGTTTTTGTGCAACTATTAAGTTCGTAGGACATGTAGGACACTTTGGAGGCCCAAATGAAATGATGGAGAAACAAAGTAAAATAGCTACGTATTAGCGTACTTGAAGTTTGTGACGTCACAAGACTCATTACCCATGGTGCGCTAAAGCTGGCCCAGCCCCTTGGGTTAACCTTGTCGAGTTTCATCATCTTCGAGTGACACCGTATATACAGAAGACTTTAAAATCTCAAGCAGGATCTCTCACACCCTTGGGGCATGGAGCCCTCCACACACCTAAAACAGGACCTCTATGGGACCTACGTCTAAGACCCTTACAAGCACTGGCCCTGTATTTGTCGCAGCAGAGGGCCACGGCACACATGTCGTAAACCCAGACGCCTCGCCGTACAATCTCAACATAGACCGGAACTGATCTTCCCCACACACACCCTCTCCTGGGAGTGATTTCCGCACAAAATACATCATAGAACCGCTGGAGGCAACTGTGAACTCTCTAAGATGTTAACACGCTGCAGAACCTCTTGTGACTCTACACCCTACAGCAAACACGTCGCAGCCTCTGGCGACAACTCTCGTGAACACTAGTTCCATCGGCACACTCCGCAGCGCCGTGTCACATCTCGAGGCTGACAGACACTACGCCTCACAATGGTATGCTACTGGGGTNATCTGTTTCATTTGAGGTGCTCAAATTTTGACCTATGAAGAGAAAACTGCTTCGTCAGAGGAAAACAGTAAGCTAGAAGAAATAATTGTCTACTGCCCGTGAAAACTTATGTTTCATCGGTTTCATTAACAATTGTATCAAAGTAGGAAGAATAGCTCATGCAATGAAATCATCTGTGAGAAGAAACTACGAACCCAGAAGCATGAGAGTGTCAACGGAAGCTACAGATATCTTCGGTGCAACGATTTCAACTTCGGCAAAGCAAGAAGTGCATTCAGACATAAGGTCGCCCAATACTTTGCCTTAGATTTGATGAATGGAGAAGCTAATACTTGTACAAATCAGACTAAGCCTGTGATGTCTTCATTGTGGGAATTTTAACTGTCCCTGCTTAAGATACGTTGGCCATCTTCTGCGACCCGGCCTATTTTCTGCCTATCATTTTCAATGGAGCTTGAGAGGACAACCAGAGCCTCCAACCTGGGCTAATTTCCGCCTATCTATTTCGTTGAGAGCGTGACACCGAACATATAAATGAATAAATAAATAAAAATATAAATATATATAAACACACGACGGTCATTCTAAGTATTAGATAAATTGATTACTTTATTAACAACTTACATATCAGTAAGCAGAGAGCTGCATAGAATCCTCTATGTAACTCACATTTTACGAACTCCCTTTACCAACGTATTTACTGCGTCTACTACGATTATTGGAACGAGACGGATGTCAGACGGATCTTATCTGTGCTAGGACCATAAACACAGCACGTAGTTGGCCGCCTCCATTGGGAGGGTAATGTTAACGTCACAGGAATATCTAACTGCTGTACGTGTAAGGCCCGCTGCAGACGACAATCCTTTCGGCAGGACGTCCTGTGTTTTCGCTGCATATGAAAGAAAACTCAGGATAGAAGAGTCACTTGTAGAGGCATCGGCCGCAGGACACCGATACAGCATGTTCGAGTTCTGCCGAAGGAACACAAGTCTTCGGGTTGATCGTGTCTCACGTTTTTGTTAATATTAAGAGTTTCAAGCCCACTATCACTTAAAAATGGGAACAAGAATAATTGTTGTGATGGTAACCGTATTTTGAATTATATTTAATTGTTTTTTTTTACAGAAGTATAAAGAATTTGAGTCACCGTCTTACAACTAATGTGGCAGTACTTGGCAACTGTCTAGGTCACGTGTTTTCCCGTTTACAATGATTGAATATTTTCACATATAAAATGCAATTGCATCAATGCAATAGTGACTTCTATGCCCTTTTATCTTTCTTTTGTTTTCATTAATAATATTACTCTTGATGTTCTTTATTTATAGAATTTTCAGCTTATTACTGAACAAGCAGGATCTCTCACACCCTTGAGGCATGGAGCCCTCCACACACCTATAACAGGACTTCTATGGGACCGACGTCTAAGACCCTTACAAGCACTGGTCCTGTCTTTGTCGCAGCAGAAGGCCACGGCACACATGTCACAAATCCAAACGAGAACACTACCAGTGATGGACACGCATTGCCGTACAATCTCAACAGAGACCGGAACTGATCTTCCCTACACACACCCTCTCCCGGGAGTGATTTCTGCACAAAATACATCCTAGAACCGCTCGAGGCAGCTGTGAACTCTCTAAGATGTTAACACGCTGCAGAACCTCTAGCGACTCTACACCCTACAGCAAACACGTCGCAGCCTCTGGCGACAACTCTCGTGAACACTAGTTCCATCGGCACACTCCGCAGCGCCGTGTCACATCTCGAGGCTGACAGACACTACGCCTCACAATGGTATGCTACTGGGGTTCTTCTCTCTAGGCCTCATCACGCCAATTGATTGGCTTCGTCAGACAACAAAAAGCACACAGTAACCTCTACTTCGTATTTATTCTAAATTTTTGTCAAATTTTCATCAAGTAAGCAATTAATTCACAGTTTTCAACAATTTTCTGCATTTTCCAGTCAATACGCTGTACTGTGCGTAATCGTTTACGTTCGCCATGTTACTTCGGTTGAAGAGTTTACAAATAAAAATTTTACATCTTTTTCTGCAAATGAAGTGTGCAAGTGTATCTACATTATGCGAGAGAAATATTTGCTACAAACATTTATCGAGAGAGAAAAAAAAGACATTTGCTGATCATACCCACATTTAAGGTTACACAACTTATACAGTCACGCTATAGTTCAATGGGATCAGTCAAGCGCGTCAGACTCACACACACATTGCACACGTAACATATACTTACGAGCTGACTATATCCCACTCTGTCGCAGCCTTTAGATTTATCACGTAAGCGCTAAGATATTGGCACAGCAACCAAATTTACTGATTGAGGGCAGGAGAGGTCCACTGCCCAGTGTGTGACCCAACTTCCATTGCAGCCTGAGGGCAGGACGGCTCCCCTGCCCAGTGTGTGACCCAACTTCCATTGCAGCCTGAGGGCAGGACGGCTCCCCTGCCCAGTGTGTGACCCAACTTCCATTGCAGCCTGAGGGCAGAACGGCTCCCCTGCCCAGTGTGTGACCCAACTTCCATTGCAGCCTGAGGGCAGAACGGCTCCACTGCCCAGTGTGTGACCCACCTTCCTTTGCAGCCTGAGGGCAGGACGGCTCCACTGCCCAGTGTGTGACCCACCTTCCTTTGCAGCCTGAGGGCAGAACGGCTCCCCTGCACTGTGTCTGACCCACCTTCCATTGCAGCCTGAGACCAGGACGCACTACAGGAAAATGCCCCTGGCTGATCTTTGATGGACTGCACTTCATGGGGAGTATCTGCTTCACACAATTCTTCCTTGATGAACACTGCCACTAGAGAAGTGGATAGCGCAGACTGATGCTCTGAATCAGGCTGGCATGCTGAGCCAACTGCATCCTCCTGAACAGCAGACAAGAACTTGATTTAAAACTTACGCAAGTTCTGACTGACGGCCCCGGCAACTATAACTATCTCTGAAGTTACAGGATAGCTGTACCGGTCGATTTTGATCCCATAGTCTATCTCGAAAGAGGTTCACTGATAGGAAGTGCACTAGTGATGTTGAAGAAATCATGACATTGAAGTAAAAGTGACATCAGGTAAGTCAGGGAGCCATGCAGACAATTACTGAACTACTTGACTTAGCTCCCAACACTCGGAACGTGAAACATTCTGGTCTATGGATTATGTATCGAGTCATGCAGATTTGATATAGAAATTCAGGCCTATGATTAGGTATCTATGGGGACCAGCAGCTTCTGCGTGGACATTCTGGCCAATGATTATTTACTGAGATTAGCTAGCAGATTTGGAATGGCATAATAGCCACTGGATTCTGCAACAAAACCAGCAGATTATTGTAATGATTGTATGCATTGGGATCAGCAGATTTTGTCCATTGTACTGAACTTCTGTTGATGTGGTCACTGTACATGAGGGATAAATCAATACCGGTAATTCAGCAGTTAGTTTTCTTTGATAGAACAACAGTAGCTAGGTTTAATTAATGACAAAAGATCCAAACATAATATATAATATAAATAAAGAGGCAGACATCATAACTGGACCTCAAAACTCGAACAAGCAGACTATGTTAAAACTTGAATACTAACCTCATTACACGGTCTCTATTTTAAAGTATACGGTAGTATGAGCCTAGATCGATTTTGTAAGGATTTTTAGTCCTATTCTTGATATTTTAGATTATCATGTTTTAGATTTTTGAAGTTGAATAAGGGAAATGTTGGGTTCTTGTTCAAGATATTTGTCTAATCAAACCTTGTTATAAACCAGTGTTGTCCAAACTGGGGTCCACGTATCCTTGGAAGTACGTAACATAGCTCATGATAGTATGTGAACACATAAGAAAGAGACACACAACCAAAAACAAAGTAATTTTCAAGCTTTTTAAGATTAAATTTTAAATTGTCATTTTTATTAGTGTAATAAATTTGAATTAATGGACCAGTACTTATTATATCTGGGTGGTTAAATTATAATATAATAATAATTATTAATATTGGCCAACACTCCTGTAATGCAATCTTCTGAGTAATATATTTGCATGGTTATCTTTAATAAAACTGAGTTGGGTCAGCCATGGTGTGTGTGGGGGAGAAGGTAACAAGAGGTACATTATGCAAAAATGCTTGCACAACAGTGTTGTAAACAACTGCAAGATACCGTAACATACCGTTCATTAATTGAAGTATGAGTGCGGGCGCTGTTATATACGACGGCGAGGAATTTGTGATGACTATTCTTCATTGATCATACTTTTGTTAATACAACTGCCAGCTTAAACAGAGATGAGCAATCACAACATCACAACTGCTAAACAGCAAAACCTTCCTTTACTTTCACGACATGGAGAATATACGGAATGTTACAATATTTTTGCAGTGGTGAAGGTAGGTAGAGTACCTTTGTCGTACAGCACCACGACTCGAGGCATCGGCACGATAACCGGCAGTCTCCTATCCAGGAGGGTGTTCCGAGTCACCAAACTCAACGTTAAAAAAGGTACTGTAGAGAGTACCGTAATTTTTTTATTTTGACGCTTAGTCAAGATACCTAGGCTACTTATACCTATACCTAGTATAGTTATAAGTTCAGGACTTGACCAATTCAAGGAAAGTAATGTGCTTCTATAGTATAAAAAATTTCAAAGTCCAGTATCATATAACAGTAAGAGCAGGACTTAGTCAAAATTAGAAGTTCTGGACCTGTTTAGGTAGGTATAAGAAACAACTTTAGATTTTTTATGGAGATGACGTCATAAGCCAGCAAGCCTACCCTCTATATAAGCCCTGGTCTCCCTAGGCTCTTCACTATAATTGTGAGAAAAAGTCTCTATAGAGCAAAATCAAAAACGAATTGGCTTTGGACTCTGACGAATCCCATAGGTGCTCTGCCTACATTAACCACTGCAAAAATACCACTGCAACATTCTGGATATTTGCAGTGGCTCACTCCGGCAGAGTACCTTTGTCGGAGAGCACCAACCTACCCACCACGAAGAGGTGAGGGGTTTTACGATTCCCTGGACTGGGAGATCAGGTGCTCTAAAATAGGCAATATATTTCAATTGAAGACAAACCCAGAACTCAGGGAATACCATTCAGTTCGAAAAGAAAGGGAGGCCTCCTCTTAGAGGATTATGTTAATCCCTAAGAACCCCGAAGGTTCATCTTAGGCCGCAGCTAGTAGAAGTAAGGTATATGAGACTCGCAACGGCCCCCTTAAAGCTAAAACTTGCCTTACCGGCAACTTAGCAGGTTCAACCAGCTTAAAACCTCCAGGAAACTGTAAACAGCCTAGCTAACCTCATTAGGCTTTGAGAACTAGACAGTAGTTCACTTAAGACGAAATCAGTCCCTACTAGGGGGCGCAGGGAAATACCTGCCTCGCCTGGGATCTACTATACCAAACTCAGTAGACGACAACCAGCCCACGGCTCCAGTGAAATCAGTACTGATCTAGAAGGGAAAAGAAAGAAATTATACTAGATCCAAGAGAGCCCACTTTACCGTAAACAATTGCTCTATCGTAGCACAAGGAGGTAAGCATTACCTGTCGATACTACTACTATTGATAGTTGTAGCTAAAAGCTCACCGGGCCAAGTAATCGAATGAGGGCAACACTCTACTCCTGCGGGACAGTAGCAGACTCCAGCCTATAAGATTGGTCGGCCTCCACCCTCAACTGGGCTGCAAGCAGGTTAGAGGTCCTAACACGCGAAAATCGGCTATCATCCAACTTCCACTGGACCCTAGTTTCTTCCAGGCTTCGGCTCGCCCTAAGCCCTCTGATTTTTCCACGGGTCAGGCTGCTTCTACTGCTTGTCGTACCTCTAGGCTAAGATTTATAAGTCCAATAACGGACATTCCCGATCAAGGAGACTGTAGGGATCTATTGTTTGTGAAGAACTTCCACAGCCGTTGAGCATTTTCCTTTGTAGAATATAGTTTTCCTCTTGATCCACGCCTGAAAACTCTTCGCGTTGTTCATGAGTTGTTGCGTCTATGTACAGGCTAATGTCTGAGACTAGCTGGAAGTTGGCCCATTCAGTCTCTCGTATTGCTGCCCCCCCCCCCCTCCAGAGACGAACTTCCTCCCTTGGGTCACGGAGGTGATCCCGAATGAACATAAGAAGTCTTACTCTAGTAAATAGAAAATGTCAGGACTCTGACCTATTCCAACTAAAGGTAAAAGGTAAAGTCAAGTTGACTGTAGCTCCAACTGGGAAACTCGCGTGCACTGGTTTGTGCTGCAGATATAACTCAACAGATCCTGAGGCGTATCCGGCTGCAGCTGACTACAGATTGTCTAGAGCTCTGGAGGTAGTGGAGGAAGATTCCATGCGACGCTACCTGTGGCCCTCCAACCCTTCCCATTGCTGGGGACGGTCAATAAACCCACAGCAGTAAGCAGACCGGATGCTGATTGATGACAACAAACGCCACTAAGAAGTAGCCCAACTGAAACAGCGGCGCCACCGTGTGGCCTCGAACGTTGAAAGTCAGATGCCTGCTTCTAATGCAGGAATTCTAACAGGACTAGAAATTACCAGGGTCCAGTTCAGTAAAATAAAGGGAAAAATAGGACCTAGTGAGAATTCGAAGTTCTGGACCTGCATAGGAATCAGTCGAAATTTTCTCTTGCACAAAAGAAGTCTCTACTGTATATACTTCCGGGGCTAGGCCCAACTGAAAAGTATAGGTACCATCCAATTCCGGGTCGTGTTCGGGCTGCTCTTTGAGACGAAGTTAGTAGAAAACAGAAGGGTCTATTTGTCTATGTCTAAAAAAGTTTGGGGATACACTCAGGAGTCAAAGTGTTGCTCGTAAAGCTTACAGACATCTCTGGTTCAATGCTGAACCGCTACGCGTAAGTATCGCAAAGCTTAGAAACCAAAGCAGCCCTGTTACCATAAGGAATCAGAGCTGAACTAATTGGTGAGCATAGACGAAGCTGGCCTAAGATACCATCTACTCTAGATAATGCGAGAGAAGCTATACGGTCGAACTCCACTAGGAAGGTTCCTAGCTGAATTGTGGGCTGCATGGCGCATGGTCCAGGTCAATATCTTTGCTTACGATCGTTCCTGAGATAGTCCGGCTACCTAGTCTCTTTTCCGATCTTACTCCACCAAAGAAGTTTGGGGACCTCAAGAGACTAGGGTCCTCTCAGCAAGAAGCCCGCCGGCTAACCTAACGCTTTAAGGAAATACTTAGTACAGTTTCTCTGTTGGTTTAATGGTAAATCTACCCTAAGCTAGATTAGGGATCTTTACTGTCGCCAAAGATTACGACAGAACGGTCGTAGACGGTTAAAACTTCTCAACGGTTTTCCTTGGGTAAGGGTAAAGGGAGCTAATGGAAGAAAAGAGCTATCAAGGAAGGGAAGAAGACAAACTTCTTCAGACCTTTTTAAGAGCCCCAGTAGCAATAGTCCAAGCCATTCTAGGTACATGACGATCCGAAAGTTATCCTCCACACATACCTAATCTCATTAAAGTAGCGCAGGGCGGCTGACAGCAGCAGCTAATGGAAATCTGCCAAGGCACCTCTGTCGGTCCTACGCAGTACTATAATCGCAGCAGTGCCTGCCACACGTTTTTATACTGCAGATTCCTGAACAGGGTGAAACAAGTCAGAATTCTTTACATTTACCAGAGCTCCATTATCGTAGAGCGAAAAGTCGAATCAGCCAAAGCAGGAGGTTCGAAGCCACTGAAGTTGATTTCACCAATTGGGCGATTACTAGGGAATCTAAAATTTACTAAAAATGAGAGAACCAAAGTTAAAAGTTTCATTTTCTTATAAAAAGCAAACGTTTCGGAATCATAAAAATTCCATCTTCAGTGCTGTAAAATAAACAAACGTAATTTTGAGAAAGCAACTACGGTTACACCTAAAAAACATTACTGATAAATTGACACAAAATTAAAAACGTAGAAAGGGAATAAAAAATTGCAGGATAACAAGGAGACCTAATTACCATATGACAATTGTGCAGATTCAACTACATACTAAAATTAATTATTAATTATGTGAAGCTATGGGTAAGGGAACTGCTGCTTGATCATTATTTAGTGTTGGTCTGTGGGTGAAAATAAATAAACTTTCTATAATTCGGAGGCCGGATTTTGAAGTTGCCCTACTTAAAATAGAAAAATTTGACATTTTAAAATGATGATCATCTAATGTACAATGATTTCTAATTGCTGAATGTGGGGGAACTGTACTTGGACGACCCGTACGAAGGGAGATGCCTACGTGTTGGCTGCGCCGCACAAACTGTTGGAGAAAACTACTCCCAACATACGACTGCTGGCAGCGGTCACATCTATAAGAATAAACGCAGCCCCCCAGCAGGGCATCCCCCAAACGTTCCTTTCTCGGAAAGAACGAACCTATTTTGAAGTTATTTCTGCGGAAAATTCTCAAATCTATACTTGAAAAAAATTTCTGTACAAGAGAAGTAACTTCTTCTTCAGCATTCATATAACCCAAGAACGGTAAACCAGTAAAAAATCAAAAAATTCCTCAATTCTATTTATATACTGTGGGAGAGGCCAATTACTGTACCAAAACAAAATTTTTTTACTGGTTTACCGTTCTTGGGTTATATGAATGCTGAATTGCATAAAGAAGTTACTTCTTTTGAACAGAAATTTTTTCCAAGTATAGATTTGAGAATTATCCACAGAAATAACTTCAAAATAGGTTCATTCTTTCCGAGAAAGGAACGTTTGGGGATGCCCTGCTGGATGGCTGCGTTTATTCCTATAGATGTGACCGCTGCCAGCGGTCGTATGTTGGGAGTAGTTCTCTCCAACAGTTTGTGCAGCGCAGCCAACACGCAGGCATCTCCCATCGTACAAGTCGTCCTAGTACTGTTCCCCCACATTCAGCAATTAGCAATCATTGTACGTTAGATGATCATCATTTTAAAATGTCAAATTTTCTATTCTAAGTAGGGCAACTTCATAATCCGACCTCCGAATTTTAGAAAGTTTATTTACTTTCACCCACAGACCGTCACTAAATATTGATCAAGCAGCAGTACCCTTACCCATAGCTTCACATAATTAATAATTATTTTAGTATGTAGTTGAACCTGCACAATTGTCAAATGGTAATTAGGTCTCCTTGTTATCCTGCAATTCTTTATTCCCTTTCTACATTTTTTAATTTTGTGTCAATTTATCAGTAATGTTTTTTTGGTGTAACTGTAGTTGCTTTCTCAAAATTACGTTTGTTCATTTTACAGCACGGAAGACGGGATTTTTATGATTCCGAAACATTTGCTTTTTATAAGAAAATGAAACTTTTAACTTTTGTTCTCGCATTTTTAGTAAACAGGAATAGTTCTGTGTGATATAGACATTGTGACCCTGATGCTTTAGTAAAGTTTGTACTGTTATAAATTGGCTTGCTTGTATCACTGTGTGTGTTTTTGCCAACCTCCATTTCTCCTAACCCCGTTTGTGTTTTCTGTTTGTTCCAGGCTTGCTCAATATAATAATGCAGGAAGTTTTCTTTTGATTAATTTTGATTTATGAGCACTGGTAAATCATGCAGCAGTAAGCTTTATTTTATTCTGCCTGGTTTTATATTGCCCTGATTCTTCTTGCTGGCTGTATTCCTGCTTCTTGTGAATGCTCCTTATTTGAGTAAGCATATGCCACCTTGCTTCACATGCCTCATATCCTTTTAATTTTGTTTGTGCTTTGAAATAAATTATTTACTGGTTTTATGCTTTAGCTTTTGTATGTGCCTATGCTTTATGATTTTACATTGAACTGTGTTAATGCATTGTGCTATCTGGAATACCACTTTTGTATTAAAAAGCAGTTTATGTAGCTAGTAAGCCCAGCTTCTAGACCAGTAAATGGATTACCTCTCTGGAAGAGTTAGCATTTTCATCAAGATGTAAAATTCTAG
>LQNS02277674.1:86121-110141 GCA_001587735.2 Parhyale hawaiensis | reverse complement strand
ATGAATTTTCAAATGCTCATATTTCGACCACTTCAAAGTACGAATTTTTTAATCATTCTTACCTTTGATGGATCCCAATCATATTTGCAGGGTTAATACTAGAAGGATGGGGCTTTCTTTCTGTATTTTTGTCATTCCTCTCTGATACTTCGTTTACGGGGGGAGGGGGTGCGCACGATTTGCCCCGGGGTTTCCGATGCGCACGATTTGCCCCAGTCGACCCTACGTAAAATTGAATTTTAAGAACATTTTGTTTCCGTATATTTTTTGATTTTCGCAATAGTTTTTGATAACCTAACCTATCCTCCGCATTTCTGAGGGCGGCAAACTACTCTCCAAGATTTTGGCGAGAAGTGCCACACTATGAAATGAGGCCTATCCTAATCTTACGTACAATAACCAAGCATACCGAAAGTGAAATTCAAGAAAAATAGAATAAAATGTTCTTCAAATTCAATTTTACATCTATTGTGCGTCTCTCTTTGCAACGGACGTTCTCTTTTTATAACGGATTATTCCGGATGGATAGAGAATAGTCCGGTTAGATCCGGGACCCTCTCTATTATAACGGACGATTTCGGTAGGTAGGTATATAAAGAGTAGTCCGGTAGGGCCATGAAATCCTCCATTATATAGAGAGTCCAGTATATAAGATGTCCATTATGTATATGTAGTTTACTGTAGTTCGATCATAATTAAACCAGAAGCTGTGACACTAGGCCTAGCCTAAATGAATATGAATCAAGCCGGTCAATCCTGGGCCCCAAATTTTAAATGACACCTTGCTGAAAACTTCACTCATTTTATTAGGTAGGCTACCACGGAAAGCAGGAGAATATTTTAATTGTTTACATTTTTTTATTTTCTTGTGAATAAGTTTCATTGATCCGTATTCCCGAGGGCGGCAAACTTGTCGCCGAGATCTTGGCGAGAACTGCCCCGCTATGAAACCTGGTTCAACAGGTTGCGGCGCTCTTAGGGTAATGAATCAAATATCGAACAGAAACCACTTGTGATCACAAACAACCTATGTACATTATTATTAAATCACACCTGACGGGTGACGTAGGAATGGAGAAACTCCATGAGGTTAACAAACCATAACGCAACCAGCCCAGCGGGCGGAGAAAACAAAAGAATGAAAAAAAGGAAAATCAGAGATCACAGAAAAGCTCTGTGTACAGAACATTTAAAGCTGCCAATACCCGCACCAGCTAAGACAGAGCCATCAAGTCCATTCCAAACATCCACACACAATAGAAAGAATGAACGGGAATACTGGCCCGTACGGCATTGTAACTGTTCCAAGGCAAACTCATGAAGAGCACCAGTACGCCGAGTATAAATAGGCTATAAACTCTTGTACCAGTCAATAAGTAACTAAACTAACAAATAATCATATGAAATTTTTTAGTACCTACTGTATATTATTGGTCATAGCTTCAGACATATACCGTACAGTTACTTCCTATAAAGTAAAAATTTAAGTAACTATATATATATATACACATACATTTCATACCAGGTTAGTATATCATAGAACACCATAAACACTTGACACAATCACTCCACGCACCCAAATCCGTCACAGAAGTCTTTTTTGAAAGAACTTGCTTTGAAATGGTCTAGCCTAGTAGCAGGCACAGCAAGTCACAAAATAAAACAAATGAACTTTCATTAACTGACTGAAGAAACCAACAGCAAATGCAACAACAGGGTGATGACAAATCACAAAAAAAAATAATCTGTATCTAATTAAGTCCACATCCACAGAGGCCAATAGGAAAGCTCTCTGATATATGGCAAGCAACAAGCTGTTCCAACAACGGGAACTTCTCATCCATCCATGGGCACTTTAAACCATCAACATCTTAATTTAATTACTGTTTTCTACGTACATATTTATAATTCCAAGAGACTTTACGAACCATTTATTTGATGAAAAAAAGACCAAATAGGGTAGAACGGAGTGATTTCGCCGCAAAAGGTTTTTTTAAAGTCACAAAAATACGGTGAAGATAATGGCAAATGTTAGTGCAGTTTATATACATTCAGGGTTTTGGCCATAAGTGTGCACTAATGATTTTTCTCTAAAAATTTTATTTTGACCTGTAATAAGGACTTGGTACGCGGCGAAAACACCCCGCCGTCGGGGTGTTTTCGCCACCCCCATTTTTTGTTATAAAATTACATCTGTTGAGAAGATAATGGTTAGGAATAACTCCTACTGCTAAAAAACAAGAACTACTTGCTCGAAGAAATTATTTTTGTGTCTTGTTTTTTGTAGGGTGACTTCGGACATCTGTCTGTACTAATCAGATTACACGTAGTCAATAGTCTTTAAACTGTTCGTGTGAGGGCAAAATTTTTATGTACATAATAGGCTCTGCATTGTTCCTTAATTAATAGAATTTGTAGACAAATGTGATTGGCTGTCTTTAAATTGTTTGCGGGGGGGGGGGTAAACTTTTTATCCAAGCGGTGAGTTTGACCCATCTAGATGATGCAATCAACTACCTCTAGCTTAACAAAAAAACTACTTGAGTTAATAATATGTGTGGGAATAATGAGACATTACCTAAGCATGAAAAATTAGGTACACATAAAAATTTCAAAATTGTCACCCTTATTATTTACTGTCTCTCCCCCTCCCTATAGCAGTGAAATGCATCTTAAATAGACTAATTTGATCCTTAGTAACTCCTCTACCACTGGACACTTCCAGATTTTCTGTATGTCAGTTTCATTTGGAGATATAGGCTCTAAAATAAAAAAAACACCCCCGGCGAAATCACCCCGTCTTACCCTACCTAGTTCAAGCTGGTGAAAATAAGGTGTATTCTATACTGCAGCAGGAACCGCAGCAGCTTTATTGCCTTAGTGACATGTTTTACAACCTGAAATCCTGTGTGGAAGGGAATTTCCTCCTATAAGAAAGAATGCCAAGCAGGGCTTGACCTCAATGCCAAGCAGGGCTTGACCTTGATGCCAAGCAGGGCTTGACCTCGCAGTGAAGATGTTCATTTGATCGCTAATGCATTTTAAAAAGCTTTTTCCCCATCAATTTTGAGCCGGAGAACTTCAGAAAGTATTTATTATTGCTCAGCATTATCAGAGACCTATTACAAATACCTTTTAGAGAACTGTACGCCACTGTATTGTTACTTGTTCACGTACCATCTTTTCCATCACTACTACAGAACTGTACCAGACGTTTATTTATAGTTTAATTATGTAGCTATTTAAAATGAAGAGAAAATGTTCGCATGTCTGAATAAATTGATAGTTTTTTTTCTATTGTCATATAGAATTCAAGTACAAAAAGTGTTCAAATGCTTTTGTATTCAACAACGTAGCTATATTATCTGCCCTCAAAGCTATGTCAACGTCATCACTTACTTGTTATCTGCAGGAATGACTGTAGGGATCAGTCCCACATACCAAAAGCATTTTAAAGTTAATGCTAATGCTGTGTATTTTTGTTCCACCTAGCTAGCTATATGGTGTACACATACTTATAAATTTTCTCTTATTCCAGGAGCAGACAAAACCCAGCATCATGGGTAAGGTATACAAATCTGGGAGAGTTGTCATTGTCCTCAGTGGCTGTTATGCTGGGAAGAAGGCCCTGGTGATCAAAAATATGGATGAGGGCTCTACAGATCGTCCTTATGAACATGCTCTTATTGCTGGTATTGCCAGGTGAGTGTTGTCCCACGAGTCCAACTGGTTAAAATATGGCGTCTTGATTGTTGATTTAGATCCATCTTGATGTGCCTGCTCGTGTTTACCCAGGTCCTATTTTTGAGCAGTCGACCAGATGTGTAGCTATAAAGCCTTATCTGGAACTGTGATAAAGGATTTTACTTGGAGCCTAAGGGCCCCCCAAGTCATAGGAGTTCCTCATGGGGTTTGGGTGAGGTTTGCCCGTCCTGTGTAATGTGGAGCAGTGCCTCGCAAGGTCATCATTAGGTTATTTCAGCCTGCTAGCCATGTGGGGCATCTTCCTATTTGCCCACTTTGCAACCTTCCATTTTCATACTCCTGTTGTTGATGTTTTCTGTTCTTCATCTTCCCTGACTTGCTGCTCCAATGTGTGTTGCTCATGTTTGGAAACACCCTTGTGCATGGGCTCCATGTTTACCTTGGCATACCGTAATGGAAGGTAAAATTGAAATGGAGGGCGAGTTTGAAAGGCCTCCAAAAAGCCTTTCTTTTTAATGTAATAGGCTATGTAAAACATTGTAGGTGTATGAAACTAGGTGTACCTATAGGTCTATAATATGTAAATAATATTTAACATATTACATTGAAAACAAAGTTTTAGGAATCCTTTCAAACTCACCCTCAATTATGGTACTAGTAAGCTACCTTCTGTATGTGTCTTTTTCTCATCTCCTCTTGGAACAGCCAATTTCAGCCGTCAGGTATTATGAAGACCAATGTCGACGGTATTTAAGTAATTAGTATTACATAGACTGATACCTATATTTTCAGCTGTCCATATTCTGCCAGTTTTAGAGAAAACAGACAAAAATTAGGCCAGGTTGGAGACTGGGACCATCCTGTCTTGCACTGATGAAAATAACAAGTAAAAATGGGCCAAGTTACAAATTCTAAAAGAAATTTATATGCTTCCTGTAACTTAATATTTGAATGCACTTCTTGCTTTGGCAATGTTGAAATTCAATAAAATCAATGAAGTTATCAACTGCTTCTCATTGCACTTGTATATAGCTATACCTATATCCGGATTCTTTCCCTCATCCAAACTTGTAAGGAGATGATTATTGCAGCAAAGTGGAATCTAGCCTTTAGAGTAAAGTCAGAATAAGTTGAGCAAAGAATGAAAAAAAGTTGTTGCTGCAATATATATTTTTTATGACTTTATTTTTTAACACTACTGTATTTCACTTGCTAAAAAAAATTGGGCTGATGTGGTATGGCATTATTGACTTACTATGATAGAGCTGAAACTAGTGATGCTCGAGTGCCTGCTAAAAATGAGTCCGTTTTTCTAAGTTACTCGGAGCGAGAAAGAAGGTTACACTGCTCAACAGGAGTGATTCCAGTAATGCTAGTCTTGTGTTCCTTCAAGTAAGTTGGTGGTAGTTGCACAGCATCTTTCATAAGGATATTACAGAAAGTGTATCCATGACAAAATATCATAAATTCTTTTCCCTGATTTTCAATGGTCCGGTCCGCTAGTAGCTACCTATAACAGATAATAAGTCATTGGGGTAGGTATGGTTGAATGCTTGAGTTTAGGAGCATTCAGGTCACACTCAAAGACTAATGTTAATAGCGAGTAGGTATGGAATGGTTCATAGGGTGTATGTTTCTATCATACCTATGTTGTGGGGAGTCAAGTAAGGCTACCTACTAGGAAACTGCATTCAAGATGCTGTTAACTGTTTAGTGAAAGTTGTCAGTCCATCAGAAGAGTGTTACTTCCATTAGCCATATTTTCTAACTCTTAGGTGAAACTTATGGAAGCCATGTTGGATTAAGATTCAAGGTACTTGTCTGACCACTCACAATTGATCAATATTTCTCAAAAGAATTCTAAATTTTTATATAATTACCAACAAAACATTTCCAACTTACCTTAGTACTAGCCTATGTCATCCTAAAGCTGAATTTTCATAGCAATTGATGTAGCACTAGCTAGCTACCTCACAATATTATACCGTATTTAATATGGGGCAACTATTGTAAAGAATAAGACACTGAAACTATCCAGAATTTAATTTATCATGATTAATTATATTGTCCCACATGAACATAGAGCTATGAACAAAGCTGTGGTCTTACAGTTCGTACTGATAGATCACTGTGATTATTTTGGCTTCGGTTTGAGATCCCCATGTTAATTTAATAGCACAACATTCTACTGAAGCGTAGATGATTGGCCACATGACTCACATGGGTCGAGTGGACAGGAAAGTATGGTGTAAACAAATTTATCAAGGAATGGTTAAGTACCTGCTACCTTATATATATACACCATTTGCTCAGTGATCATTTCTCTAGCTTTATTTACTAAAAAACGAAGCTTACTGCACTATTCTGGCGGTTTTTTTATTGCCGGTCCTGTCGTATGGTGAGGGAAGCTGTGCGTTAGCTCGTCCTTGGCATATCTCAGTTCATGTCCACTTTGCGTTTCTGACTTTTCTCATACACGGTGCTGCGTCCTCGATGGTTTCCTGTCATTTCACTTGATCCGCCACGGGTCTGTTGCTCTTTCGTCAAACTTCAATCACCATTGTGCTGGCGTGAGTTGATAACTCTGAATATGCCGTAACTGAGGCTGTTAGGTCAAGTAAAGATCGTCCTCGTACCGTGCATACAATGTGCCGTAGTTACTGGGTTTAGTATGTAGTGAGAAACAGTTGACCCACAGTCTGATAGTTTTATTGCAGCATCTATCTTCCATTGTGCATCAATGTCATGAAGCTTTCGCTTTCTACTTCTGGAGGAGTTTGTAATTAATGATGTGCCATAGTTTAGACCTAAGATTATTGCAGTCCTATCTTTTTATGCAGAAATCGATCTTGAATGGTGAAATCAGTGCCCATCCAGTTTTTGATCGTTCTATCACATTTTGTATGATAGTTAGCTACTGAATAAAATGAATTTATTTGCAAGGGCTAATTATGGCTTGCATTGCTTTGACTCCACTCAAAAGCATACCAGCTCGTAGTATCTTAAATACCGGTATGTGTCAGTGTATGCCATACTTAGCTGCATGAATAATAGCTAGCTACTTAATGAAATGCATCGGTTCCTACCGAGTAACTGCAGTTTATGTTGTATCAGATTGATCATAGCTACATTTTTTTTTGCAGCCCCTATCTTCCATTGTGCATCAATCTCATTAGGCTTTTCGTTTTCTATTTCTGGAGGAGTTTTTGTAATTAATGATGTGCCATAGTTCAGACCTAAGATTACTCCAGTTTATGTGGTGTCAGTGTCAAATTGATCATAGCTACATAATTTTTTCTGCGCAGATACCCTCGGGCAGTGACACGGCGCATGAGGCCTAAGGTTATTGAAAGGAGATGCCGTATTAAGCCCTTTGTTAAGGTAAGTTGTGACAGACGTCGGACTGAAAAGTTCATGGGGTGAGTCAGATACTCACGTGCCTGGTGCTTGCAGTTGGCATGTTTTTTTTTTTTTTTTTCTTTGGTGATACACGGCAGTAAAGTCGAAAATTTGATTTTGGCAAATTATATCTTGACCTGTCATATGGCGTAGAAAGCAACAATAATGTTAGTAGACTTCCATGTATTGGAATATGTGCGTTGCATTGGTGCAAAAAATTAGAAGTGCATGACGGCCAGAGCTTGTGTTGGATTGTGGCGTTCCGCCAATTGCCGACGTCTAGGAGTTGTATGTGCAAATTAAATTTGTGGTTTTTGTGTCTCTTCGCTCCAGATTTCAATTGCTGCTGAATACTGGTGTTGGCAGTGGAATTTTTAACCATTGGAATATTTAGTAGCTGCTTGAATCATAATTTAAAGTATTCATTTTAATCTGTACCCTAAGGACTAGCGTAACTACTTCATTCACATTTCAGCCAATGCTATTCGTATGAGAAACCGTCAATTTGGGCCTTGTATAAGAGGAACATTATGTAAAGAACATATATGAAAGTTAGATCTCTTATACTATCACAGTTTTTTCGCCTTCTCTGTCAATATTTGATATGCTTTTTCAAGGAGCACTGAGTTCCTTTGTCTTCTTTTATGTTATGCACTCACCTCTTGATCCATCTTTTGGTTCCACATTGTGGACAGAAACCCTACTAAAAATAAGAATTTCCGCAGAAGCTAAAATCGCAATTCTGAGCGGTGGCCCCAAATTTTGCAAGAAAAATGTTGATCATTGACACTAGGAAGCAAAGAGCGTAACTGGAGGACTCATGAGAAATAAGCATCAGAAATTGACATCAATTGAAACACATCGACGAATCTATGGTTGAGCAGCCTACGATTTTACCAGAAAAATCATCGTAAATTGTGAATTTATCTCTTAAGCGCATAAATAAATGAAGAGGATATACAGTATACTACACTGAGAACAGAAATAATAGCTTTAGCAGAAATAAAAGCTTTGGCACAACATTGACCATACGGTATCTCATTTTTGTGCGATCAAATTTTCATGAAATTTGCAGGGAAATCGTAACATCTTATGGCATCACTGTCGAGTTTGTTAACATTATGCTGTGTCTCCTGATTAACAACTCTTCGAATTTATTCTCTTTTTGAGGTGAACGTCAAATATTAGCTTCTTGTACATTCTGCTAAACTGAGACGTGGAAAAGCTCTAACTAACGAGGAGAAAGAAATTATCAAAGAAACTGCTAAAGGTACCTCTCGTGATGTTATTGCCCGAAAAAAATAGGACGCCATATTGACACAGTGACAAGATTTTTGAAGAACCCTTCACCACGGAAAAAACTATCAGATGCTGGGCATTAAAGGACTGTTGGTGATTGACATGAAAACTGTTTATTAGCTACGTAAAAGACCTGGACAAACAATCAATTTTTACGGTTGCTGGGCTTCTGAACTGCCTTAAACCATATGAAATGACATCCTTTGCTTCATTGCTTCTGTCAAATCCCCTCTGACCCCAAGACATAGAATTTTGAGAATGGGATGGGCAGATAAATACATGAAAATCAACACGAATCATGTTCTTTGCACCGACGAAGCCCAGGCAACTATTGATGGACCTGATGGGTGGAGTAAGGGTTGGGTGCTACCTGGAGGTGAGTCATCAACATGTAAAACGTCAACAACAGGGAGGTGGTGTGATGATATGGGCTGGTATCATAGGGAATTGGCTTGTAGGTCCGGTTAGAGCACCTGATGACGTGAAAATTACATCTGCATCATATTGTGACATGTTAAAGCACGCCTTAGTCCCATGGCTGGATGACGTACCCCTTTCGTTGTTTCAAAACTTTATTTTCATGCATGATAATGTGCCTTCTCACTCTGCCCGTACTACCACCACAGCATTTCTGGATTCTTTGGGGTTCCATTGAGCAGGGTTGGCTGGTTTAAACCAATCTGAAAACTATGTTTTTTTTTTTAGTATTTGTTGGTTTTTATTCACAAACATTGCAAAATAAACAGTTTCACTTCTAGAAAGTATCAAATTTTGGTCACACAACTGAAAGGATGAGTTACTGTTTTTTTTTCAGGAATCCGTTTTGAGTGTTAGGACAATTAGGGTCAACTATTATACTTATTAAAATCCCATAACTTATTGAATTTTGTGTGATTTCATTTCGGAGATGCATGCCAAATTATATTCTGGTAAGCTTGAAGCTACTGAAAAATAGAAATAGTAGCTACATAGTTGCTATTAGATAGCCAGTGAGCTCATGAAAAGCATGTAGGCATATAGCTATTTTACTTTCTTCAGTTCATTACTCTGTTTTCAAGCTTTTCAAAGGATTTTATCCTGCTGTTTAAATCATAGCATTTCTACAGTTAGCATATGAGATGTAGCCATAGCAAATACAGTTGGTACCTACTCTGCTAACTGCTTATTCGTAACCCCTTTATCTTAAAATCAGTCTTCTACATTAGGCAGTTGAAATGAAGTGACTAAGATTGTTGATAATTAGCTAGCTACATGTCTACAGAGCAGAACCCCTTTAAATTAGATTAGATAGGCGGCAGTACACGAAGCAAGAGGCCCATTGCCAAAGAGACATCGTCACTAACACCCCGGCCTCTTGAGCTATTGCCATTATGTTAGTAGGATATGGAGGATTGGGGAAACGATAGGAGAAAAAAACGGAAGACGAAAGAGAAAATAAAAAATGAAAAAACAGAGGGGAGAAAAAAATTGTTGGAGAAAAAAATTGTTGGATAAAATTCCTAAAATACTGAAAAGAACAACAAAATATAAAAACAAGTAAACAAATAAAAACTTTTTTGTTTTAACAAAAAAAAAACATGGTTTTTGCCAACCCTGCCATGGAGAGAAACTTATGGTTTGGCCACAATGCTCACCTGATCTAAACCCAATTGAAAATTTCTAACCCCTTCTGAAAAGGGAAATTTACGCAGATGGAAGGCAGTAGAACTCAAAATCTGTCTTGTGGGATGCTGTTGCTGCAGCAGCAAGGGCAGTTCCACATTCTGCAATAAACTAACTGGCATGGATTCAAGGATTATTGAAGTTATTAATCGTCATGGGTAAATAAGATTTTTTTGAGTCATGGTACACTTTTGATAATGATTTCTTGTTTAATGCATATTTTTCTCATTTGTGTTGTTCATTTTTGCTCCTTTGGTGATATAAAACTGAATATTTGGTTTTTTTAGTCAAGTCTATTACCGCCGCTCAGTGAAATTAGTAATATTGACAAAAACACAGTTGTTCTAGCACCAGCACGATTAGTCGTTTAAAAATTTACAGACGCCATAAGCTTAAGCATCATCAGTTTAACTTTCTGCAAAAGTTATAGCCAAGTAGTCGACATGTGGTTAATTCTGTGATAATGCTATTATTTCCGTTCCAAGTGTAATCGAGCGCCATAAACCATTATCAAATAGAAAATTGCAGTGAAGGCTGGTGGAAGCTTTCACAGCATTTGCGGCCGAGTTAGGGCCGCTATGGCCACCTGATTTTCTTTTTTAAACTGAAGCTTTATTTACACTTCATATTCAGTTCACAGTGCTCTTCACAGAACATATTTAAGCATATTACCGTATTTTTTTTAACTTAATTCAATCTCCCGCTTCTGACTGGCCAGCTTATTGAGCAATTCAATCTCCCACTTCTGACTGGCCAGCTACTTGAGCTGCATCCACACATGGAACACATTAAAATGTCGATAACAGAAAGGTCGAGCCTTCACTGTTACTGTGGTTTCTTTCGCATACGGAATATAACGATGCTTTTTATTTGTTAGTAAGTATTGAGAATGCAACCTACGAAGGCCCGAGGTCCCACACTGAAGTACTCCGATTCGTCAATGTGATGCCATTCGGCTACCTGCAGTCACGGCCAAGTTTGATTTTAGTCCCATTGAGTCCTCGCGTTACATACACTTTTTGCTTTCTGATTGACACGTACGACTCACTTGAGCCTTTTCCTCCTAATGGCACTACCTGGTAAAGTGATAAGCCAGCCGCATGAAATGACCAGTTAGGTTCTGCTGAACTCGAACGCTTTATACAAAAATAACAAAGTAGTTTCGCTTATTGTAGACACATTCTTTTTATACGGACCAGTTCATTATCATTTTATTTGCTTGTAGCCGAAGTATGAAATATTGAAACGGGAGTTTTCAGTTATGTTGAACTTATATCTGTTAGAAAGTGTTGATAAATTGAAGTTTGCCAGTGAATGTTTAGCTACATTGATTAATTATTGACAATGTTGCTCTTACTGGCAACACGTGGCGTTAGCACTGTCTCGATTTCACTGTCATTCAGACTTCAAAGTAAGAAGTGTACCTATTAGTGCCTGTAAGGTATATAATTTATTAACTTACCTTGACGATTACAAAGGAGACAAAAATAACGTTAACCGAGAAAATGCATTTGACAGTCTTTTTGCACTGACTTACTAAACTTCTCAACTTCGCCTTTCAACTCAGCGGGGTATAGCTAGTGAGGGTACCGATGTGGTCCGATTAAGCCGAATCGATTGTACCTAGCAGTGGTGAGTTAAATTGAAATTCTTTCCGGTTGATTTCAGTTGCCGTACTTACGCAAACTTTTTCACGTACGGTATGGTGTTTTGGCGTGACCTCTCGCAAGTCTTAATTTTTTTCTACAGCTCATCAACCTGAAGCACTTGATGCCCACCCGCTACTCAGTGAGCGACATCCCCATTGAGAAGAGCATCGTCACCAAGGACTGCATCAGGGACCCCACAAAGAAGCGAAAGGCCCGTGTGCATGTTAAGCAAGTGTTCGAAGATCGCTACAAGTCAGGCAAGAACAGATGGTTCTTTGAAAAGCTCCATTTCTAAGTAAATGGATCTGAACGTGGCGTATGGATTTTTTCTTACCTATTTGCTAAGCATCAGCGTAATGTGCCAATTAGACTAGACTAGTTGTGTCAAAAATTCTGGTTCTGAAAGGACTTGAGCACGTTGGAGTTAAAGGGTCAACCCCCCTACTATCCACACCGCCGTAGATGTCAAGAACAGTGCTATACCCACCAAAGAGTCTTAGGATTCAGACATGAATGGTTTAATGTATTTATGAAGCCTATATGACTTGGGATTCTGGAGTAAATCGATGTCAGTGTCTCGTAACTCAACTTCAGTTTACCTGACAGCCACAAGAAAAGAGTGCTAAAAATGTCAACGCAACTAAACAAATTCTCGCAAAGCTGAAGAATATGGCATAGATTCACTGGCAATGCTACTGTATTTGTGTCACTGAATGACGAAGGGAAGAAATGAATACATGATGAAAGCGGAGTAAACCTTATTTTAATTGAGCACCTGTAAAAAAACTCGAGCTAGATTGCTCTCGCTATGCAAATAGAAATATCACAGCTGTTTTCTGCCAGGTTTCTTTCTTTCACAAACTAAGCCTAACACCGAAAAAGTAAAACCCCTCTAATCCGCACCTCAATAATCCGAAACCCTCCCTAATCCGAACATCTCATTACTGTTCGAAATGCTATCTGAACAAGTGAGCATTTTTCGGATTAATGGGGTAAAGTACTGAGTTGCTACAAATACCTCTGTAATCCGTGCAAGGCGCTTCTCATTTTTCGGATAAAAGAGGTGATGAACGAAAAATCGGCGCCAGGTGCTGCGCAGAAGGTACAAACAATCTCTCTATAATCCGTGTTAGTGTGGAATAAAGAGGTTTTTTTAGGATTTGTAAGTACCCCGGTAATCCGAAATCCCCGCTAATCCGTCACCCCCTTCCCCCCGAGCTGTGCGAATTAGAGGGGTTTTACTGTACTGTTGAAGCCTAAGACCTGGGCTGAGGTCTGAACGATACAAGTAGCAGCTTCAATGTGTAGACGAGCATACACAATGTCCTTCATTACATTGAGGACCTTGCGTAAGGAACATGAACTAAGTTCGTCCTCTTATGACGGGAATACTATCACATTTGTTTAAACTTCCCTAGACACAACTGTGGTGGCCAAAGGTCCTCCACACGTATGGGATATGCCACAGTAGTAGTAGTAAAAACTTTTACTAGCGCTTCAGTGGCACACTGCTTATATCGCGCCGAACTATTCCTGTGGCTAAAAAACAAACTGTCAAGAGCCGTAGTTGACGATAGCATTTATTGCAAAGGATTCATCACATTTGTGATATAGGTTACATCTGGTAAGAAAAGTCTTGAGGGCATTTCTATTAAAATGGCCGCAAGGTCCCTCGGAAGGTTGTAGTCGACATCGCGACCATGCAGGTCCAGATAGCACTCCCTCCGCTCGTCGGAGAAAGTGCGACACTGCCATTAAATGCAAGACAGTGAGAGGTATGACGCAGTCATCACAGTAGGGTTGCGGACGTCTCCTCCGCAGATAGTCGTGAGTGAGTCTCGTGTGCCCAATACTTAAGCGGCACAGTACGACGTCCATTTGACGAGTGCCACAGTTGGACGGTTTCTTTGATTATTCATATATTTATCTGCTCTAGCCATTGGGATTGCCATAGCTCGCGCAGGTTTCGCTTCATTAGCGGGTAATAGTCTTGGCAGGGAACTGCACGGTTTGCCGCGGGCAAATCCGACAGGCCCACCTGCCTCGGCGAGCTCATTGCCCGCGACGTCAACATGACCAGGCACCCAACAAATACACACTTGACTTTCCATCCTCATGTAATTGTTGTACTGTATTTAGCTACTATTTGGTGGATGCTGTCGTATGCTCGGATGGCTTGTACTACACTCATTGAGTCTGAGTAGCAGTAGAGGTTATACTACTACTTTATTATTATTATATTGTGAGTTTTCCCGAAGACTATGATAGCCATCCAATTTTGTATGATATAGTTTAGAAGTTTAGTCGAACTCAAATGAGTTCCATTAGAACAATCTTGGCGAGATGCACCATGTCTAGCAGAAAAAAAGGCGCGAGCTTCTCAAACTCCACACGGCTCAGTTTAACGAAATGGCTCAGCTGTGTGGCGCAGAGAAGGAGATGAAAAAGAAAAAAAGCGAACAATCGTACGGAGGGTCCCTTCCATGGCCCCCACACGAGAGCAGATAGGAGTCCCATGGGATGGGTCGCTTACCACCATTCGGCGGTCCACCTCGCGGGATAGAAGGGGAAATACTGTATAGGGAACCTACCTAACTCTACTAACTAACCTTCTCAGCAGAAACTGCGGCCACATGCTACATCCCCTGTGGAGAAGGCACTCGGGACCCTTGGGTGCGTGATGCCCAAACATATTGTGGCAGGGAACAACAATTACAAGAGGATGGGACATTAGTGTGTGTAAGTAGTCAGAATATTGTAAAGTTCCTTTCATCGCTGTCTCCAATGAGGAGCAACGCTGCGAAAACGTCGAACAGCTCGGCAGGATATGACCACAGGTGCCAAGCCTCGCATCAAGTTTAACTTCAAGACAAAGGTGATTGGGCAGCGCTATAGATGGCGACACTGACTAGCCATAAAGAGTCGCACTAAACGTTTAATGTAATTTTAAGCATCAGCATATTAACCAGAATTAGTGCGAGATGCAAGAACGGATAACAGATGTCGCTGTCATCAACATCGCTTTTTCATAAAAAAAAAAAAAAAACGTTTTCAAGTGGTTTTCCCTGCTCATAATCGAGCAGCAAGACCACAAACCGTACCATCAGCTCGATGCATGGCACACAAATTTTTTCAATGAACACAAAAATTGGCATCGGACAAACTGACGAGAAGCAGCATATGTTCCAAACTAAATCTATTTTATAACTAATGCAAACAGGCATCCAAATCAGCGGCAAGAAATTGGTTGCACTGACACTTATTCACTAGTAACGCTAGTGGAGAATACGGTACCAGACTGCGTTACTTCCTAGGTAATAACCTATGTTATGGGGAGTAGCGCCCCCAGGGGGTTTGTGTAGGTTACCTCAGCCATTAGCTAGGCCTTCGGGACAGCTGTCTTTCGTGCCCACTTTGCTTCCTTCCCATATTTTACTCCTACTGACCTTTCTTCAATCTGTTCTTACTTTTCTTTCCCGACTTGCTGTTCCCATGCGCGTTAATCCTGTGTGGGAACACCCTCGTGCATGGGTTCCACGTGTCTATCGTCACACTATGTGTCCCTTGCTTCTTCCTCTGTTAGATCGTCGTTGCTGTGGAGACGTAGACTTGAACTACTCAATATAATAATAATAATCCTAGGTAATGACAGTTTACTGTCAAGCGTACAATGCATACACCTCAAAAGGTTTTTTCCATACTTTTGGAAAATTTTTGACGTTTCTAAGATTGAAAAACGGGAGAAAATAGTAAGTACTAAGAATCAATTAAAAAAAAAAAACCTCGAGGTACCTCTGCTCCACGACGGAGTAGTAGTAGAAATTTTACTAGCGCATCAGGGACACAATGCCTATATCGCGCCGAACTATTCATGTTGTATAACTCAGGCTCGTGCGCCACTAGGACGCGAGGTATGTCCGTTTTAAACTATCAATAATTTTTCTCTCAGCTTTTCTGAGTGATCAGTGTGCTTCTAACAGGAAAAAAGGCGCAAGTTGCGCATCTCCAACCCCCGGGTACGGCTGAACGCTTTCGCTCAGCTACGCCGCCCAGGGGAAGGAAAATAAAAACAAGAGGGTAGGAGTCTAGCGGGAATAGGTCGGCCACCTCCTGAAACAGAAGGGGAAGTATTGAGAGCCTACCCTAATTTCACTAAACTAACCAAGTCAGCAGGAACTGCGGCAAGCTGCAACATCCCCTACGGAGAAAGCACGAGGGACCCTTGGGATTGTGAGGCCCAAATACATAGTGGCAGGGGTCTACTAGTGAAATGACCACATCAACGCAATGCGATGTGGATGATGAAACCCGTTCTATTGGCTAGTGTGTGTGTGTGTACCAGCCTGCAATCATACAAAAAAATGTGAGCAGTGATATCTTGACTTTCAAAAAGCATTTCGGTATCCTTCCTGTGTTGTCAAACATTAAGGTAGAAAAAAAACTGTTTTAACAGGAATGAACTTACATCAAGATTACCTTCATACATTAGAAGTAGCAATTATACGGCAAAACTTTGTATTTATGGTCACTGTAAGTTCTAGGAAGGCCACAAACAAGCAAATAAGGTCTTTATTATACGGTTTTATTTTTTTATTTTTATTATTATGACATTGAATAGTTTTAGCTTGTCTTCATAATGAAAGCGATCTAACAGAGGAAGAAGGGACACTTAGCATGTCGACAGAAACATGAAACCCATGCACGAGGGTGTTCCACACACGATGAACGCGCATGAGAACAGTAAATCGGGAGGGAAGAGTAAAGGGAGCATGAAGCATCATCAGTAGAAGGAATATGAAAATGTAGGGAAGTACAGTGGGCACGAACGAGCGAAGTCCTGAAGGCATAGCTGAGGCTAAGGTAACCTATGAGGTTCCCTGGGGAGGGAGCTGCTGCCCATAACATAGGATGGGCGAACCTAATCCTATGGCCCATCCTATACCACTGAGGGGTCCGTGATTATAATGTACCAAATCGTTACGAGACATAAAAATAGCTCTGAACAAAAATGTAAACTCTTGAAATGTAAACTCTTGATAGTGAGCTCATCGAAAACCTATATGGATAGCATTTTTTTCAACAACGGAATATTAGGGCCAGTTCACACGTCGCTCATAGTAACGCGTTCAATCACGAAAATGAACACGAGCCATCAGTCAACTTTTCCTCTCTGTCCACATGTTCATCCTACAGTCAAATGAATGACGAAGAGGGTTGAACTATATCGTTTCTTGACATTTTCGCTCATATTTTGCGTCTTTTTGAAGTAATATCGTACATCATTATCTTATAGCCTGAGTTTGATAGGAACAGCCTATTTTTAGAATATTTATTGCCTGCTAAACTGAAAAAAGGGAAATAAACGGGAAGCGATCAGCCGGGGTTCCAAATCCAAGATGGCGTCTGCGTTCTTAGTACAACATTTTCAGCTCAACTAGTTTTCTGTTGTTAAACGGGAATACTGTACAGTGATTCTGATTGTTAAAGCGACGATGAAAAAGCTTTTTGTCGACTTGTTGATGCTTTGAAAACGCTATAGAGGACAAATTTTGTAATTATAGATTTTGTTACGTAATTTGAATGACGAGGCTCGTTGAAAAATCGGACGTGCTTCATCCTTATGATTATATTCACAAGTTTACGTCTCCATTTTCACAACAAAGGCATAGTGTGACGATAGACACGGGGAACCCATGCACGAAGGTGTTGCCTTTCAGGATCAATGGGCATGGAAACAGTAAGCTGGAAAAGAAGAGGAAGAGCAGATGGAAGATAGATCAGTAGGGGGATGGGATGAGAAGAAAGCAAAGTGGGCACAAAAGAGAGACGTCCCGAAGGCCTAGCTAATGGCTAAAGTAACCTACACGAGCCCCCTGGGGTCGCCGCGCCCCATAACATAGAATGGGCGAACTTAACCCTATGGTCCATCATATGCCCCCTGAGGGGTGCTTCACCCTTCCATCTCCCGCTTTTGCTGCTGCTTCCATCAAACGAACGCACTGCGTCCATCAGTTTGACTGAACGCGTAACGATGAGGAACGTGTGAACATGGCCTAACATAACCATTATGGGTGCTGTAAAATTTAGATTTGGATCAATATACTGTAGTCGGATCTGTATCAAGGATACCAAGTGATGAAATTGTATCTGTCGCATCTCATGTGCGCTGACTCGTACTTTGTTCCACATACTCTATGTCCCTCGTTTCTTCGTCTCATTTGATCACAGCATACACTGTGGGTAGGGAAGCTCAACCCTATCACGCCCCAGCCGGGTTCACTTCTCGTAGGCATAATGCTATTTCGGTGGTCGTGTACGATACCGCTGGGCGCCAAGAGGATATACTAAGAATATAAGTACTGTATGGCAAAGTGGGGTACAAAATGGATAACCCACATTAGGGGTAAAAAAATGAACTAAGAAATATTACTGCAAGAGAAGGCACCCATTTCTTACCCCTAATGTGGGTTAGGTTATCCGTTTTTTTACCCCACTTTACTATAACAATACTTTACCACTAAGTAATTAACACGCAAATCTCAAAAATGAATTCGTGAATAAAAATTACCGACTGATCACAAAAATAAACTATTGTTTTACACTGTGATAGCTTCCGCGCGAATACCTACCTACTTACTACCTAGCAATCATAAATTGGCCTTACTTTACTAAAAAAAATTATTTTGCATTGATCCGAGCTCCTTTCAGAAAGGAATGTTGCAGTGCTTCAGAAGCCGAAATTCTTGTTTTTGGATTTGGATCTAAAAATTTTTCGATAAGATTGTAGAGCAACTTTGGGTAAGGCTTGTCGTAGAGAGGAGGCTTTGGCCCTCGCTTCCGCCGGGGGGTCGAGACCTCTTCACTGAGCTGTCGTCGTAGGCCTGGGGAGCTCTTCGCCAGGAACAGCTCCTTACTGAGGCCAGGCCGGAGTTTGGGGGTGATCGGGACCCCTGCAGGCTTGTGGTCAGCGGCACATACGACGGCGCTCTTGTTCTGTTCTACCTGTTGTTCAGCCGCACCACAGTCCTTGGTTTTATTCTTAGCTACGTCACCGGCTCCTGCCGTGTTGCCGGTGCTAGGGGACTCGAGTGCCGTGTCTGTACCACGTGGCTCGGTTTTTATCTCGCCATTGGACACGGTAGGGACAGTGGAGCCATCTTTACTGGCAGTATCGTTAGGAAAACCTTTTTTTCTATCTGTGCTGTTGGAATCAGTCACTTTAGGTGTAGCCTTCTCAGAAGCAACAGAGGTGTGTTCCTTATTAGCACTCAGCGCAGGTCTTGTGACCTCACACTTGATTTTATTGCACAGTTTTGATAAATACTTGCCAGTAGGAGAGCTCTTGAATAAGTCAGCATTAGTGTTGGCTGCTTTACCATTCCTGGCACGATCAGCTTGTCGTCCACACTTTTTCTCCATGGTTGTTGTTGTAGTAACATTGCATCGTTCATGTCTGACTTTCCGAAGCTCCTCGGATGTTGTTTTCTTGACGGCGTAAAAATGATTAAGACACAAACACACGCGTTGCTGACCACAGCTACTACAGGGGCCAGTCTCCTTTATAACCTCATAGTCTGCGGGGCAGACACCGTGCGCATCACAGCACGTAGCATTGCCAGCATCTTGTCCTTGGCTGCCGGGGGACGGGACAATGCAGCCCAGCCGGAGATTCTCGCACACCTTACGGATATCCAAGGCAGGCGAGTCTTTGCTGCAAAGCAGCAGCTTATTAAGCGAGGCAGCGACGCGCCGCAGAGCACGTACAGACAGCAGGGTGCAGAGCTCACAGAGCGCCGTGTGGTCGTCCGGGGCACGGAAGAAAGGGTGGCGACCACTGGCCAGGCAGAGGCTCACCACACCCACCGCCCAGATGTCCACGGCCGTGTCCTGGGCTGGGTGTCGCAAGAGAACTTCAGGCGGTCGAAAGCCTGGCGTGCCTGCCCGGGCCGCCACCTGCTGGGACCGCTGCATGCATCGCTTACATACCTCGCCACGGCCATAGCACCGACAGCCACTTTTTTCTTCAAACAAGGCGCGAACATTATTGCCCGATGTTGAGCTTCTCCTTACATCAGGATTCTGCGATGTTGATGGTACTTCAGAGGCTCTGGTAAGGGATGCAGGTCGCCAACTGGAGGCCGTAGAGTCATTACAACGACTTTTATATACGGTGGTGCTACCGATAGGTACCTGTGAGTCTACTCTAGTATTATGAATGGAACAGTTTTTTGGAGTTGGAGAGCCGTCCTTGCTCTTCAGAGGAGCACTCATACCAGAGTCGTCAGTAGCAAGCTTCCTTGATGCACGGCCTTGCTTCAATTTGGGAGGAGGGCCGAGTGGTCGCTTGATATTGTCCGTAGACGCCTGCGGTGCTGTGGACAATTGGCTCTGTCGTCGGGTGGCCTCCGCGAGACGCGTGTGTTTGCTCGGGGAGTCTTGGAGCTTTTGGTGCAGCTGGGCGGAGAGGAGCTTTTTGGGCGTCACGGTTGGCACGGGTGGTGAGCAGGAGCTGCCCTTACTGCTGCGCTTCTTTACGGGTGTTATGGATTCGTTGGCAGCGGATGGGAGGATATTCCTGGAGGCAATCTTGTGAGGCACCGTAACTCCAGGCTGGTCGTGATCAGAATTGCTGGACACTGTGCAGCTTCGAGTAGACACCTTCTGGGGAGATGCGAGAACAGACGATAGCAAAGCCTGATCAGGTGCAATGCTCAGATTCCCGCGAGTGGAAACTTTACGAGGAGATGCAAGAGAAGTTGCAAGTTTGCGAGGAGATGCAGAGGCAGCCGACACTGCACTCTGCTTTGGGACAGCGTTTGGTGTAATGCCCCGGGTCGAACTTTTACTAGGCGATGCGGAGGAAGCTGATGTTGTAACACAGTTTTGGATAATATTGGTGTGAGTGGAATTTCTGCGAGTAGACAGTTTACGAGGAGAAGCGTAAGAACTTACTGGCGTAGCTTCATCTACGACAGCACAGGTGGTAGAGTTATGAGTCGACAATTTATTGGGTGATGCAAGAGAAACTGAAGGAGTAGTCTGTTCGTGGACAGCGTTGGAGGCACAGCGAGTTGGCAGCTTTCGAGGCGATACAAGAAAACTAGTCTGATCTTTAATGGGACGGGTGGAGGTGGTGGATGTGTCAACTGGCGCTTTACGAGAAGACGCAGCTCTGTCGGGCATCTTACGCGGGCTCCCACCACCATCCCCTCCAGCCACTGCAGCACAGTCAGTAAGATCCCGAGGCCGGAGATCATTTCCAGACTTACAGTTGGCTAGTGTGCGCTGCCGAATGTTTTCCTTAGCCGGGCTACACGCGGCCAATTTCCTCGGGGAGCGGCGCACGGCAGGCATCTGCGGAACAGTTATTTTATTGTTAATAAGGCGAGCACAACAAGTGATGAATAACTCTCATCCAAAGCATAACAGAGGGCCACAGGCTAGGTTCATCTAAATACTGAATCTATTCCACCACATAGCTTTCTCAAAGAGGTCTAACTTATACGCCACCCGTTACAACTGGTCGCAGACAAGACATCACTGAAGCCGGCAGACAATATCAAACACTATCATTTTGTGATCCACCGTATTTATAACCACCAGAAATATCAAAGTACCACGATGTATAACACTAGTGTGACGCTATACATAGCAACCGGCTGAGTCATCTCTGTAGGAAATGTTAAAGATGAAATAAATATTCTCATTTTCATTATCCTTCTATGAGGCTCCCCATCGGAGCAAACGGCAGGATTTAGGTTTGGCACTAATACCTGTGCCCCGCAGATGCCACTTCTTAGCCAATTTTAATTCATTGAAACTTCACTAGACTGAATCACAATGTTTACATATCAGCTGAGTAGTAGTAGTAGTGTGTTAAGTTTGTAATTCTAAGCCGCATCGCGCCGTGCGTCGTCATATCAGTTGAAACCCGTTTACTAAATAGACAATAACATGCAAGTAAAGACAATGATAAAATTAACTAACAAATACTGGTAGTTTGCGATACGAGTCATGGATCAGTTAGCTACTTAAAATCAGGAACTAAACTAATTCTACTGTATTGAGTTATACCCGAATTATAAGCTGTAATACAACAGAAAGAGAGTCGCGCCGTAACTAAGTAATGAATATATCGTTTTTAGTTTAGGCACTGCTGCTACACTATGCTAATCATAATTCTTCAGCGGCACTTAGATGAGACCAAATCGTTGCTTGTATCCATGAGTTGAGCAGTGACGAACAAGTAAACCGGCGGAGATTGTGGCTCTTGAGGGAATCCTCGAAGTGTCTCGAAGGCAACTCGTTGCCAAGTGCATTCTGTTACTAAATCACTCATGCAGTGCACATAAGAGAATGTATCTAGCTTTCTAACAGAACACTTCTTTGTTCTACTAACTTAAATTGACAAATCAGACTAATATATTGAACATAGGACGGGAGGGGATGCGACAGGCGATGGAGCAGGACACTTACATGCATCTGACTGTTGAGGTGCGAGGCTGACGCCACAGACAACACACCGCGGCTGCTGGCAGACACGGCAGGCTTCAGAGGACTCAGAAACTTCCTTCGCTTGTTCATGGCGAGGGTCTGAGGTGCGGCACCACAGCTCTGCGGCAGTGTACAAGGAGGAGTTAGAGCAATCAAACCTACTTCGTACGCACGGATGCACTGTGTCAGAGTCGGTAGAAGTCAGGGATTTTTGGGGAACGTGAATCTATGTCAAAAACTGGCTGGTATTAGGAGTCCAAGTGGAAAAAAATGGGCCAATTTTGTTGAAAAAAATACAGATTCGAACACTGTTGGGGGTCGAAGAAGTCGGAAAACCGGCTGGATCATGGAATCTAACTCTGTCCATCCCAATTGGTACCGTAACTTAGCTATAAAAACCAGAGTCTCGGTATGCATTAATCTCTTAATTTGTAAACAGCACAGAATTTGTAAAACATATCTGTAGAGAAATATTCAGGGTGTTACTAAATAAACTGCAAGAAAAAACAAAGAAAGTGTTTGAAAGACAAGTGTAGAAGCGAGAAAGCTCTTACCTACAGGCGAGTTTTATTTCTTGTAGGCTTATCCATAGACCGCAACAGTACCTACTTGACTCTTAGGTCTAAGTGGCCTCTGACACTGGCGGCCAAAATGGGAAAAATGGGATTTTCTCAAGAGCTATTAGGAACATGTTCAGACACGGTCATGCAGGCCAGCGCCCAAGTGCATCCCCGCCGTATCCAAGATACCTTCTCCGCAAGAAAAATATTGGGCACCTTGGAATTTTTTTCTTCAGTATTAGATAGGAGGCAAGAATAGCTCTTTAGAAAATCCCATTTTTCCGTTGCCGAGTTTTGGCCGCCAGCATCAGACCAAAAAGTCAAGTACTGTTGCGGTCTATGGATTATCATAAATTATTTGCAAAGTATTAGTGTTCCTGTCGTAAGACTGGCGGCAGGCACAGCTGCTATTTTTAATTTGTTGAGATGTAAGGTTTCAATTTAATACATCAAACGGTCTTCCAAACTTATGAACCTACATTGTTTTATTAAATACGGTACTCAATACTAAAAACTAGTTATATTTTCAATGAAAGTATGGCAACATAGTGCAAAAGACCTCAACTACTCCATCAAAAGATTAAGCGATAAAACTATTTACTGTTATGGATCATAGTCATAAGCTTAGGCGCGCACATCACTCCTGGCACGCAACCATACTACGAATAATTATTATTACATTCAGAAGTTTAAGTCTCCGTTTCCACAACAAAGGTGATTCCACAGAGGAAGACAGGACATACTGTATAGGCTAGTATGACGATAGACATGTGGAACCCCTGCACGAAGGTGTTCCCACACAGGATCAACGCGCATGTGTACAGCAAGTCGGGAAAGAAGAGGAAGAACAGAAGGAAGAAAGATCAGTAGGAGTATGAGATGGGAAGGAAGCAAAGTGGGCACGAAAGACAGACGTCCCGAAGGCCTAGCTAATGGTTAAAGTATCCTACAGGGTTTACTGGGGGCGCTGCTCGCCCATCCTACACCCCTGAGGGGACCATACTGCGAATCCAAAGCAAAGTTCTTTCGTCGCATTATCTTCAGAACGTTGTGAGAACTATATGAATGTGAATGGTGAAGAGAGAACTGTACTGCCTCATCATTAGGCAAGGTGTCTACAGAAATGTGAAAACTACATTTTACTACCTTTTACTACTTTTTACTACCTTTCCAACACAAGATTTTACTACCTTATAATTGCATAACTATATCTTAGGGAACATCAAATGAGGACCCTGCGGCCTCCACGTCT
>LQNS02277674.1:59350-74625 GCA_001587735.2 Parhyale hawaiensis | reverse complement strand
TTATCTGTCTTATATGAGTGTGACGACTCTGACCTGTCCTCCTGTCATGGAGAAGCCTCGGCTATGCGAGTCTAAGTGCTACCGACAGAGGTACTCTGCGGAGCAAGCCACTGCAAAATATTCACGGCCAACTTGAATGGTTGGAGATCGACAGTACTTCACACGGATTCCGGCAACAAATTCCAAACCAGTGCAGTTCCGAGTATGGAAAACCAACCGAAATGACTGGTTTGGCACCTAACCGATCCCAAAGGGATGGATGGGCTACAGACGCAGCTCGCGTGTTTCGTGAAAGATCCCTTAATCAGGAACAGAGGAATGTGGCCAATGGCGCTCATTATTGCATACCTAAAAGAATATACACAAGCTAACTTTAGGGCTATGTAATCATAAGGACGATCTACAGAAAAGAATGACGCAAAAATGTGCAGACTCGAAAAACACATTGAACCAAAATCGTAAATACAGGGTGTCTACAAGAGATCCAAAAGTGTATTCAATTACCTAATCAAGCAAGAATTCAAGCACCTTTGGTTTGTCAACTAACACAGTTCTATGGTGACTTGGCTTCACCAAAATTTTATACGATGTGTAGCTGTGTTTTTGAAATAAGCCTCTGGACTGAAATTTAGTTCATCGAACAGCACGTTATAAAAGCTCAGTGGAAAAGTAGGGTCAAGCTGTGGAAGATCAACTGCACTGCGGACAGGAGCCGCCACCGGCCCAGACACAGAATGAGAAATAGGTAACCCAGCCGCCACTTGTGGAAGATTAGACTAGATAGGCGGCAGTAGACGAACCAAGAGGACCTTTCCCAAAGAGACACCGGAACTTACGCTCTGGCCCTCTATATATGAGCTATTGACATTATGTTAGTAGGATGTAGAGGACTGGGGAAACGAGAGGAGAAAAAATGGAAGACGAAAGAAAAAAGAAGGGGAAGAAGAATCAGAGCTAAAGAGATGATCATGAATGCACGCAAGGATGATCGATAGCCGCTGATATGCGGAGCTTAAAAATATAGATGGAGCGGAAGTGAGAAGAGGTCTGTTCAAGATGGCCTGGGAAGCTTTGGCCGTTTTAAGTGCTTGCGACTCGTGGAGGAAGAGTTCTTAGCTGTGGAGGATGTCTCTCCCAATGTATGTCAAGACGATTTATAAACGAGTTGACCGACTCCGCACCAACAACGTCGGAAAGAGTATTCCAAATGCTGACTATGAAATAGGGAAAGAACTGCTGACTTAAGTTGTTCTTCGGACTCTATGCTTGAGTTATTGACCATTGTTTCGCAAGCGATCATTAAGGTCTCTTTCAAACAGTCCCGTTGTAGGTACGTCGTAGAAGCCATTCAAGTACTTGAATGTTCCTATTAGTTGCCATTTGAGTCATCTTTGCTCGAGAGATCAGATCCAGTTCTTTTAGGCGACGTTCATACGACTTGTTTCTCAGTTGAGGTATCAGTTTCGTTGCTATGCATTGGACTCTTTCCATGTTATCGATATCTTTACAGAGATGCGGCGACCAGAATTGAACAGCAAATTCTAAGTGTGGCCTCAGAAATGCCTTGTACAAGGGAACGATGATGTCCTTAGACTTGTATTCAAAGTTTCTGGTGATGAATCCCAGCACTCTGCTTGCCATTTTCACACTCTAGTCAACTTGCTGACTGTGTTGCAGTTTGTTTGTAATAGTGATTCCCAAGTCACGTTGTTGGATGACAGTAGCCAATTCCGTCCCATTCATTTTCAAAGGGATGGAAGGGTTCACCAGCCCTACGTGCATTACTGAGCATTTGTCGACATTAAAGTTCATCTGCCACGTTGCGCTCCATTCCATAAGGCGGTCAAAGTCTTGTTGGAGTTCGGCTCTTTTCGTGGCAGGATGACATAGTTTAGTATTATCCGCAAATTTACTGATTTTACTACAGATGTTAAAATCGATATCATTGATGTAAATTGAGAACAGAAGTGGGCCAAGCACGCTACCTTGTAGAACCCCTGATGATACCTGTGTCCAGGCGCTTGACTCTCCTTCAAGCTTCACTCGCTGCTGTCGACACGTAAGCCATGCCTTAATCCATCGTAAATAGTCACCCAATTTTGTCATTAGCCGGTGATGGGGGAATTTATCATAAGCCTTCTGGAAGTCTAGATGCACAAGGTCTAAACCCTTTTCTTCATCTTTAGTATCTGTAACCTTTGAGAAAAAGTCCAGTAGGTTTGTTAAGCAGCTTCTTCCATTTCGGAAGACATGTTGAGTGTCGGATATGAGCTGATGCATCCTCAGGTGACCAGTGATGCTCTTTTCCAAAAGGCGTTCAATGATTTTGCTGACGACCGATGTAAGACTGATTGGTCGATAGTAGCTGGGGCTTTTCTTATCCCCCTTCTTATGTATCGGTATTACGTTAGCTAGTTTCCAATCCTGCGGAACTTATCCCGTTCTTAGAGATCGATTAAATATTTCGAGCAGCGGCTTCACAATGACTGGCGCCATTTCCCGTAGTAGACAGGGAGTAAGATTATCTGGGCCAGTGGAGTTGTACACAGTTAGGTGGGTAAGTTCTTGATGGATCTCAATATCCGTGAAAAAACAGGTGTTAATTGGAGCAACTTGCATCGGTGCTGGTTCAGGAATATTCGTAACATTTTCAACAGTAAATACAGAGGAGTTCTTTTCAAATTTTAAGTACCTTACCCTGAATTCAAGCACTTTTCAATTACTTTTCAAGCACTTTGCTCGTTCAATCACTTTCAATTACTTTCGAGAACCTCAATTACCTTGTAGACACCCAGAAATAAATATAAAAAATAAAAAAGAAAAATAAAAGTTGCTTTTAGCATGAATTAAGAAAATGACAAACGATCATCGAAACAGATATGTTTGGAAAGCTATATAAGGACAATTACTGTAACCTACTAGTCCTCATACCATACATACATACATACATAGAAAGAGCCTAATCACGTAGCGAGAGATCCACACTGAGTGCCCCTCTTATGGTGACGAACATGAAATTCAATTCATGAAAACTCTACTTTTATAATATACGTGATTCACCACTTCTGAAACTTTGAAAGAAACCTACATACTGGACATAAGGAACAGGAGCTTGGAGCAAACAGATCTGTTGATTTATATACAATGTTTTCATGAATTAAGCGAACATCTTACAGAATTCGCTGTAATCCAAGACAGGAAGAAATAGGGGACTAGTGGTATTTCTAGCAAAATGAAGAGCCAATTAATGGGAACAGTAGGAGAGAAAGAACGGGAAAATTACGCAACAGACCATCAGTAAGAGTGTGTGCAGCATATGCAGCAAAGTTGATACAAAAAGAAGTACAGTAGCCTGAGATTTAGGAAACTAAGCCCCAAGGGGCTAGACCCCGTAACACTTCGTAGGGTGATCCATCCTCTGTTGTTTAAAGAGTAAGGAGTCTACAACATGTAGAAAAGAACACCCACACAGTCATTGTGAGAAAATTGTGATGCCTGACCACTAACGTACAAGCGAAGAAAACCCCAAGACATTGGCAGGCTTACCTGGCAGTGGCTCTGTGGTATAAAAAATTGGCAGGTTTGACGTCTCTGTGTATGATGCCATGGCTGTGCACAAACTGCAGAGCTGACAGAAGGTTGGCAATGTAGTCACGGAGCTCACACGGGTTCAGGCATCCAATGAAGTCCTGCAAGGTCCTCCTCAACAATTACCATCGTCACTAATGATCCAAACGTAAAGAATTCACAACAAAGAAATGGCACTAAAAGCTCATTATTATTTATGAATTATTGTTAGTAATAATTATTATAATACTCATAGGTTTACCATTGCACCCACAATCTAGTGTGACCCCAAGCTGCGAGGCTCAATGAGGCGACCGTCTGCGAACACCACGGGCGATCGAGCAGTAGCTACTTAATACCGCATAATCAATAGGTAGCTAAGTCCCAAGTCGGCCCTGGGCGCTACGACTGACATGAAAACAAGGCGCAAAGCATCTCATAGAGACGAAAAGATAAGTACATGAGAAAGAGAGATCGTGCAGAGGACTTCTCCCGCACGGGGGTAGGTAGGAGCCAAACAGAATTAGTCGCCTACAACGATCAGCGGCCCACCTCAGGGAGCAGAACAAGAAATATAGAGGTATAGCGATTTATAACCCCTACATCATACAATGCTGCGTAACGACATGCAGGGAAATGCGGCAGGCACAGTGTGCTACGAGCTCTCCAACATGAGACACGACCTGAAATCGCAAAAGCGCTGCTCGGCGGCGACTGCTTGCGCTCGGTAACTGGCCAGTCACCGCGCGCTCCTCGAGGTTGCTTGCGCCCGATTCATTATATTCCAGCCGGCTTCTGGGATGGAAATTCAATCAGATCCTCAGCACGACTCCTGACCCAAAGGCTTCCTCAACTCACCTTCACTACTACCAGCAAGGGTTGTAGCAAGTGTCGCCTCTACTGCTTTCCAGAGCTGTCACCTCGAGCTGCCTTCCTACGCTGCTGCTTGTGACGAGTCTGCTCGCCTACGGGTAATGTCGCCACCCTCAAGCCTCGCCATCGTTAAGCTGCAGCATCGCCGAGTTCGTCGATATACTTCGTTCGCTACAGTAGGTACTTTGTCTGCCGCAGTACTTAGTTTGCTCGACAGTGTCTTTGCAGCTATATTTGGCTGAGCTCTCTTCAACAGCATACGAATATTCTCTGGTGTTTAATTACCCTGCCGGTGGCCTATTCACCTCGAGGCGCTCACCACGAATAATTCGAAAAGGTACCACGAAAAAGTACCAATAACGCTGTGGATAAGAGTTAGTCTGAAGGTGTGGCCCATGGATCACTATAACTGGTGACACCCAGGAGTAACTGACAAGTGATCAGGCGGTTTCACAAGACTATAACATCTGCTCCAACATGAGCGATCATCAACATCAAAAAACCTTAGCGGTCTCGGCAAAGTTAAACTATAACTCTGCTCACCAACCCGCTCATCGACTTTTTCAACTCTTATCAAAGAGCATAACACAACCAACCATCATAAAATAGGAGGAGGAGCCCTGTGGTGAATTTACCATCATCACAACAGTAAACTTACAGAGCGCTCGCTGGTGCTTTTCAACTACCGTACTGTACCTGAGGCGCAGCCCGACATCTCTGCAGCGCGGTTAACGAGTGATGAGCTGCGTGCGATCGTTAGCCAGTCTCCACGCACACTTGGAAACTGTTTGTGCGCTGGTGAACTAAAGGACCAGCGTTCTCGCTGACTTCGCACGCGCTTCTTTGTCTTGCCCCGCTACAGCTCGACACTTTCATTTCGCACCGCGTCACTGGCAATCTCGTGATTGTGTCCTTAGCGACGAAGCTGCGCATCGTTCAGCCATGAAGACACTACGATTGTTATTTATCTGTACCCTGTTTTACCTACGAGTGTAATTTATCGTTGATATGACAAAGAGTATTGTGCCAACTTTCCTTCACCTTGTCGCTTCGCTCACCTCCTCGAGTGCTCTCCAGAGCAACTCACTATAGATGACCCAGCTAACATAACAAAATAAACTAATCAACTGCAGCTAAATTCAATATCACCAACGTTTAAGTTTGGAAACAAGAGGCAGACGATGTTGAGACAGGGACAGGGTCTGACACAGTACCTATAGGTACAGTATATCAAAACAAAGGGCCATTATTCATGAAAGTGATTGTGATGCTGCTGTTGCAGGTGCACTGCACTACTAGCATGACTTTACTTCAGCAGATCATTACAATCAGTCTTTTAGAGCTCATGAAAAGTAGGCCAAAGCGCAATATAAGCATCAACTTTCGAATAGACCTAAAATTATTTAAACCCTTTAATAAATACCAGTGTGTGCCTACATAGAGTATTTATATGATATAGCATAGACCATAACAGTACTGACTCTTAGGTCTGACCTGGCCTCAAGAGCTATTCTTTTCCCCCATCCAAGACTGAAGAAAAAATTCAAAGGTACCCAACATTTTTCTTGCAGAGAAGGTATCTTGGATACGGCGGGACGCACTTGGGCGCTGGCCTGCATGAGTCAATTGACCGTGTCTGGACATGTTCCTAATAGCTCTTGAGAAAATCCCATTTTTCCCATTTTGGCCGCCAGCGTCAGAGGCCAGTTAGACCTAAGAGTCAAGTACTGTTGCGGTCTATGGATATAGCTATAGCTACTTTAAAAGTTTAAACACGTAGACTATCTATTCTGGATAGGCATTACAAAAACATTTCATCGATTGTGAAAAAAGTTAGGATAGTGAGTTTACCAAAAAACTGTAGCCTATTTGTAATGGAAATCTATTCTTCATTATTATTTATAGAAAAGATATCTATTACTTTCTCATAGAAGTCTGAAGGAGGATCTTTGCCCAATTTTTCAGTTTTTCTTTTTCAACAGATTTTTAAAGCAAGCAATGGAAGTTTTTCATTAGTCATGCCGCTCGTAGCGTAACTTTCCATTCTTTTCGAAACAGTTAACATTAATATCAAAAACTTCACAGGATCGAAAAACATTTGTTTGAAGTCATGTTAGAAATCTTAATTTAACAAGTTGTAGAAACTGATTTACCTCCCAGCGGCAACGAGTTGCATATTACACTGAAATTCAATTCAATTATAAGGCTATCGATAAAGTTTCCATAGTTCATTATTAAACATTCAAACATAGCTACCTATTCTCATCAACCTGGCAAGCAATAGCTTTGCTCCCAGATGATATGAACTGTTTTCAAGATCCTGAAAATGGTAAATCTTCTTTAATTTCAGTAGAATTTCCAAAAATTGCATCGAAGATTCTTCTTTTTTCATTTTTAACTGAAGTGCCGGTTATATGCCCTAATGACCGCTAGATTTTGTTACGCTATGTTTTCTCACAAAGTCTTATAATTTTCGTTCCTCTCCTTTGCTTAGCTCGTCAAGTTGAGGTGTGTGTTAACCTTGGTTTGCTATTTTTTTATTTGTTTTTCATTAAAAGCTAGTTTTAAAGATCTCTTCACAAAAGCACTCCTATTCAGTTATAATGGAGGATATGTAGAAAATAATGAGAAAAAACAGAGGATAAATAGAAAATAATGAGAAATAAGTTAAAACTAGTCAGAAACAGTCAATGAATCTCACAGTATGGCATGATTATAAGATAGCTGGTCTAAACCTCCCACATCAGTACTAAGCTGTTCTAAGAGAGGAAAAAGAAGGGGCATGGAGTGTGCCCAAGATAAACGTGGAACCCATTATTATTTGATAGGTTTATAACACACAGACACATTTTATATAATACAAGTATTTGGTAAAGTAGTAATAGACTATAGAATAATGCATCTGCGTAGCCACTGAAAGTTTAACAAACTTTTTGGGCAACATTTATAAGTAGTAGTAGAAAATATTACTAGGGCATCAGGGACACGATGTCCATATCGCGCCAAACTATTCCAGTGGTTTAACTAGGGTTGGCAATAACCATATTTTTTGGCTTAATCTGAAAACCATGGTTTTGTACGGTTAAAAGAAAAAAAATGTTTGTTTAATTAGATTTTTATACTTTGCTGTTTTTTTTCCCAGTTCTAGGAATTTTATCCAACATTTAATGTATTTGCTGCTTTGTAAACATGTAGCTAATTAGCTAGTTTATCATGAACAATCTTAGTTACTTCATTTCAACTTCCTATCGTAGAATGATTTCAACGAAAAGGCTTTAAGAAAAAGTAGTTAGCAAAGTACGGTACCTGTATTTGCTATGGCTACATTTAATATCCAATCTGCAGAGATGCTATGATTTATAATTGCAGTATAATTCCTCTGGAAAACTTAAAAATACTTCAAATTAAAAATACAACTCGACAGAAATAGCAAACTACTAGCTGATTAAAAGCAGAGTATTGAACGGAAGAAAGTGAAATAGCTAGGTACATGCCTACACCCTTCCCATCAGCTATCTAATAGCAACTATAGCTAGCTACTATGTATATACTTCTAATTTTCAGCAGCTGCTTGCTTACCAGAATATAAATTAGATATGCATCTCTGAAATGAAATAACTAGACCTAGGACATTAGATTGCTTAAAAAAAGAGCTGCAGTAGCAGTTAATTAGAGCGCTTATAGCGCTATAAGTGTGCAATAGTAGACAGAAAAGGGTATCAAGAGCACTTATGGGAGCGTTTGGAGCAGTTACTAGAGCATTTTGAGCACATATACGGTAGGAGCGTTTGGAGCAGTTGCCGGTGCGTATGGGGGCAGTTATCGGAGCGATGCGTGTACCAAAGTATAATTTACACACCTATTGGAGTAAGAATTTAAATGAGGTTTAGAACTTAATGAGAATTCATACTAGAATAAAAACAGTGAAAGTTTTGGAATCCTTGGAACATTCCTAACAAAACAATAGAGCTGGATTATGCATTTTTGCCCTCATAATAATTTTTTTATTGCAGCTCGAAACTGAATTCCTTAATTGTTTTTTCCCCTATATTTTAGTTATGGTAGTGATCGCAACGAAATAGAAAATGGAGAATCCAGCTGCGATAAAATACATTATGAGGGCAAAAATGGGCAATCCAGCTCTATAGTTTTGCTAGGAATGTTTCAAGGATTCCAAAACTGTCATTGTTTTTATTCTAACATGAAAACTCGATTGAGTTCTATTCGTTTGAAATTTCAAAAATATACATATTTATATATAGGCCCCATTATCTCAAAAACTAAGGCCTAAATCAAAAAAGCTGTATGAACAAATATGTTTCCTTTTTCAAAAATACATATGCTGAGCAAGTTTCAGAACAATCGGTTCACAATTGATAATTTTGGGCCCCAAATGCCGCCTCAGAAAATGTACAAGTTGCAAAAGTGGCACTGCTACCCAACTTTTTTTAATATCATATGGAATAGGAAAATACATGGTAGAGCCGAGAAAGAGAAATGTACACAGACACCCCTAGAGCCTAGACTACAGTTGATTAGGTACTGTCAACATAGCCTAGGCAGTTACTCCACATAGTAGCAGACGCCTTTACAAGCGTAGTGGTAAGTTGCTTCACTGGAAAATAATGGTGCACTGAGACGCCCTCACATGTCATATAGCTAACTAAGCATTATTGCTCCACAATACGGTCCTTGACACCATACACCACGAAGGTTGCATTGGCAGTACGGCACGCACTCACACTGCTTCCACCTAAGGGCCGGCTGCAGCAGCAAACTTACCTCCGCCAAGGTTAGGCCTATGTTTTTGTTGAGTTTGTTTGTCTGTCACCGAGATAACGTAGAAAGCAATGGACGAATCTTTGCCAGTCTAAAAGCCGTAACTGTTTTAGATTTACATAAAGTACTGTTCAGTTCTCTCTTGCTCTAGATAAATTTGTGGTTGCAAGTAAAAACTGGATGCCAAGTAGAAAATACACCACATCAAACGTTGCTGCTCTTGCTAAACTGGGACATTATATTTTTATTGTTGATATGGCGCCTAATTGAATGTTGTACGGCATGGGAAATATTTGATTAAATCAGAAGTCGCTGCTGAGTAAAATAATGAACAATGATGAAGAATTATCAATCGAAATGATTCTTCTGCATGATTTCTTGACAGCACAAGCCACACGCAATAAAATGACACGTGCATGCAGATCACAACTGCAATCCGGCCACAAGCGGATTTCTACACTCACAGACCACACCATATGGTAAGGTTCATGCGATACTTAATTTCAGTTTCCTATTTAGAAATGCACGAGACCGTCACAGCTAATTTGCCTATAAGAGAGTATCTCAGAGCTCTAAAGAATAAAAAAATACTAAAGGGTGCAGTAGGCTACGAAAAAATATCCACAGGGAATTTACTGAGAGTCCTCTAAAAAATTTGTGAACTCGCCATAGCAGATTTGTACGCAAGAGAGTACATATTGCCCAGTTTGAACAGTCGAGCACAGGTTGAGGGGAAACATAATAAATGTTTCTGCCATGAACCTAGATCAAATTCATGGAGACAATCATAATAGTATCCTTGTCATCGAGTAGCTAGCTACAGAGAGGACGCTATACTGAATGTTCCGGATCTACTCTTTGGCACCGGCCATACTTTCTGCCTTGGCAACTAAAAAGTGTCACATGTGGTTTTAAACTATCATAGAATGTCGCTCGAATGCTGCAAGATCCAGCTGAATCATTGGCTGTACCTACTTCATAATCTCGTAGAGCTAATACATGCATTACCCAGCATCACTGAACTTCAGCAGTATGTAGCAATAAAAATTCTGTAAAAAATGTAATATTTTAGTTTAAACTACATTCAAAACTATAACAACTATACCGTGCAGAACAATTTCATTTAAAAAAAAAGTCGTAGAGCACATACTGGATGAGCCTGCACCCAACAATGCTAGAGTACCAATGAATATTTACATCTATCAACTTACAGAGGTGCTGTCATGGGGGAAGTAAGGCATGGACAGAGCGATGTGGTTCAGCCGTCGGTGGCACGTCCACACACCAATAATGTTGTGTCCACCACTGAAAATAAGCAGAAAAGTTAGCAGTTGGCCGTGGATACTTCCATGGTGGGTGAATTATCGTTTGTTATACCAATTTACGGTGCCTATTGAGATATCAAGTCAGACAAGCCAATAATTTTTGCGTCATCTCAAGCTAACTATAGTGTACTAAAAACCATAGCCTTAGGTGAATGTTATGGTAATACTGAAATAGGATTACCATTTATCCAATAAAAAATGTTATTCCCGTATTATAGGTTTATAAGTATTGTCAATAATTTTAGTTCCTAGCTCCAAGCTACCAAAAATAACAGACTCTTTGGTTTCAAGTTAGAACAAAAGTGCACAGCACAGAACAATGCAGAGTGCCCATTCTCGCTTGGTTTCAACAAGAGCATGGGAAAGCGATAAAATCTTTTCCAAATAATCATACGAGACAAACGATGAAGTGTTTACCTGCCAAAAGATAGACTATATAGGTAATGATCAAATAAAAATTTGCAATTTCATTGTCACAAGCAGGGGAATTTTGGATTTAACTGTGTACTGCATTATTGTCAATGAATTTGTTGACAGTTACAGACTGTTGCAGATAACGTTTTTAGTTTGGTATCAATATGTCACTTATTGTAATGTACAGTGGAACCCGTTTTCCCGGAACCCGGTTTCCCGGACTTCTTTCACTTTTCAGGGATATTCCCGGAACGTTCCGGGAAACTGAAACCAAGCCGGAATACCGGAAAACTTCGGCATTTCCCGGAAAAGTCCGGCAGAAGTTCCGGACCTTCAGAAGAATTCCCGAAAGTGACACTGCACAGATACTGAAATTCGCCTATTGCGCAGCGTCTCTTCCGGAAATCGGAAGGCAACCACTGCCATTTTTGTTCAGTATGCGTCTGCACACAGTAGTTTCATTTTCGTTCATTAACGTGCGGCAAACGGGGGTTTTTCTGGCATAAAATATCCCGGAAATAGTTTCAATTTGCCGGACATACGTCCGGAAAAACGAGGTTTTTCCGGGAATGGAAATTTTCTCGTTTTCCCGGAAATTTCAGTTTCCCGGAACGGCCTCCCCCGTGCTGTCCGGGAAAACGGGGTTCCTCTGTATTATTAAATGCAGCTAGGGTAACATGTCTAGTACCCGTCCAACATGCTAGTAGCCATCCACTTGGCACTAACAAACTTCCTGTGTGAAAACTAGCAGTGCTAGAAAGCCGTGCATAGGCTTAAACTGTAGGCTAAGTAGTGCCGCACCATCCCTGAAAATGACGGGCGAAAAAAAATAAAGCAATAAAAAATGGTGATGGTTTTCACATTTTTTCGCAAAAAAAAAAAAAAAAACATGAAGAAAATGTGAAAACCAAGACCATTTTTTATTGTTTCATTTTTTCGCCCGTCATTTTCCAGGATGGTGCAACACTACTTAGCCTACAGTTCAAGCCTATGTACGGCTTTCTAGCACTGCTAGTTTTCACACAGGAAGTTTGTTAGTGCCACGTGGACGGCTACTAGCATGTTGGACAGGTAATAGACATGTTACCCTACCGAAATTTTGCCATCACACGACCGAAGTCAGTCTGCTCTCAGTTACTGCTGTCCTAGCGCCTAACTGCAAGCACAGTCCAGACGAGGCTCCGGAGGGAGATAGGAAAAGAAAGGGTGAGAATGGACAGAGTGTTGCAACGAATTTTTCTCAGTGGCTCGCACCAGTGGCACCAGACCCGCGTCAGCGCCCAACTTTGGGGGCGTCTAATTGGTAGTATAGACTGTTTCGAGGCGTAACCCTCATTGTAGACAGCTTTCAGTGTTTTATCTTTTTTTCAAGCCCCGCCCACCTGGTACCTCAGGAACCCAGCAGCAGCACTCCTCACTTTGGCACGACGAGCGCACCAATACATCACCCTAGGCCATGGAACTGAAGAGGCTTTGGGCTTGTTTGATCTTCCAGAGGTGTTCTGTCTTCGCTCACCACTGAAAAAAATTCGTTGCAACACTCTACCCATTTTCAGTGGCTCGCTCCGACAGAGCACCTGTCAGTAGCACCGACATACCCACGGCGCAGCAGGGAGGGGTTTCATGTCCCCCCCCTGAGTTGCTGGTGCAAAGGATACTGCCCTGAACTAATTTATTCTCCTCCCTTTTTTTGACTTTTCCTTCAGACAATCAAGCACTTTCAACAATGGCAGGCTAGTGACTGTAAGTCACCTCTAACCTCGGGGGTACATGGCAACTATCTTCAGTGAGTTGCTGTACACCTGACCTATCAAAAGACAAAGTATAAATAACGAACTGCCTTTTTCTAGATTGTCCCGGAACAAATCAATGGAGCAAAACCCTATAAAGACAACACTGTTCTAACCCGGATTCTTGCTGATTTCAACCTTTACCTGAAGGTTCTGAAGCTATTAGCCAGTGAGTAGAATCGCTTTTAACTCAGACCTTCTTGGACCCTTTAGGGCCAAAGCTTTTTGCCTGGCTCCTTCTGGAGAAGGAAAGGCTTTCGAATCCTTTCCGGGTCCCGCTTCAGATCGTTCTAAAAATAGACCATCTGTAGTAGTGGTCGATTTCCACGAGCACGAGCTTTTCAGCAACAGCTGTGACCCATCACTCAACCTTCCGTATCTGGTTAACCAGTGCCTTTCCGGGACAACCACCTACTGTACACCAGAGTTGCTCTTAGATCGTTTTCCCCAGCGATATGTCTGCCAGCAGGCTAAGATTTCGAAGCTGAGAATCTTGGATCCTTGGTTCCTGAAGGGGGAGCCCGTAGAAGGCTTACAGCCTCTATCCACACTAAACCAGCACCCTGAACTGTCTGTTCGGTGGAGCAGGTTAGGTCAAGTGATGACGCTTCCTAATTCCAGGAAGCTCACATTTCCATTACCGGAACTTCCAAAAGTACGGTACCCTTTCCACTTAGCCGCCTGAGGAGGCAGCCACCTCCTAGGGTCGGGAAGACTAACCTGTGATGTCCGGTAAACGCTAATAAGGGGAAGGACCTTTCCCTTGTGTCTAGTGAGGACGATTTCTTGTAACGAAGGTGGCTTCCACCGTCGTAGAAAAGCAAAACCTTGACAGGATCCTCAGGGAGGTTTCTGTACTGACCTTAATTACTCTATGGCTAAGCAAGCTTCCCCCCTTCAGAAAAGGTCAAGAGGAATTTCGATGAGGACCTTGTGAGTGGGGACAAAGCTCGCAAATTGGACTTCCTTCGGCCCTGGAGACCTGAGCCTATCTGAGGCTCTGGCCTTGGACCCAAAGGAATTTTGGTCAGCTCGATTCAGAAAAGATTTTCTCCAATTTTTCCGGAACAGAGGCATCTACCATCCAGGCTTCTGTCTGAGTTCAGTCTCTTCCTGGAGACAGACCCACTATCTAAGCCTGTAGCTAACAATTTTATTTTAGTATATATCTATATTGCCTTTCAGCGGCTACCCAGCTTGAACCTGACTTGGTAGACGTCCACTAGGTGACGCTGGCTCAAGGTTATAGTCGCCTAGTGTCAGGATGGGCAAAACTAACCTGCTCTTAGAGGGCCCCATCCCGTACTGGTGGATGGTCCTTGTCTATACGACTTGGCTCGACCAGCAAGCCAGGGGATCCTGCTTCACTCTATCGCACCGTGACTAGAGAAAGACTAGTAGGGGAACTCTTCAACATAAGCGGACCCAACCTGTGTCGCCGCTTAGCCTGGCCCCACCTGAAGTTGTCGAATGCTCAAGTCTGTAAGACTGAGTCTAAGCAGGCCAAACCTAGGAAACTATAAAATCCCTGTTACCTTCTAGCTAGGGGATAACCTCAAGCTGCACCTAGTGTATCTTACACTAGTTTACTTCTCCCTGGAAAGCTACCCTCGGGGGAGAACTAGGATTTCTCTATGGTGAACTCCACTGGGAACCAACCGGCGTTTTCAAATGCAGTCTCCTGGAAGTTTGAACTGTACTACTATAGGATACCTACTAGCAGTCCCCATTCAGGATTTTACACTGACACTGGCTTGAACATCTTCTGTTTGTTGGGTGGACATAGCTCTGCCCAGCCAACAAGGTCTGCGAAAACCATTCTCTATCAATGTAGGGTAGCCACAAGATAGTCTCCACATATCCTTGGATGTATCGCAAGAACTCTTCTCCTGAGGTCTCTGAAGTAACCCGAGCCTCGGGAATCTTGCGCTGACTACGATTTAATGGTAGTCTCTGAGAGATAGAAAAGTTGAACTTTTATAACTTTTTGCCTTCCTTCAAGGAAAATCCAGCCTGCAGGAGGGAACTCCTTCCCAGTGTGAGGACAAGAGAGTACCGACCAAACCTGATAGCCTGAGACGGTGGTACCGCTCTTTCAGATAAGGTTAGCTGCCAGTAACTCCTCTGACACTAGTGTTCTGAACATCTAAACTAGGAGGGGAGACTCCTCTACTGAATTGAGAGGAGCCTTCCTTTTCTATCTCAGGCTTCCGCATGGCCCACAGTTGTCTCCAGACATTCCCGGGATGGAATTCTTCCTTTCTTCTATTCCAGACAACACTTCCTTGCTTTGACCTAGCTCTAGCCAGCGTGCCACCCAGTTTGGTGAGACCTGTACTCTTGGATATAATAAAATCCGTTCTATGTGCGTTACAAAGCCTGGAAGCGTAAACCAACAGAGGAGAACAGGTCCAGTCACATAAGGGCATGTTGGGATGCAAAGCAAATAGTCAGGACCACGAAAAGGGAAAAAGAAGTTTCCGTAGCCGCTATGGCAAAACGCAACCCAAAGGCATTCTATAAATAT
>LQNS02277674.1:38767-48882 GCA_001587735.2 Parhyale hawaiensis | reverse complement strand
GAATTAATCCCGTTCCGGGCTGAACTTGGATGGACGTACTCTTTTGAAAATCAAGTTAACTACCTGTTTGGGGCCCTTGGACTGCACTGCATCATTTCCTGGCGTAATTGCAACCTGTCACACGAGAGTCAAGTGACGTCGCTAAGTCAGTCCTTTGACGCCGTTGGGTTAGGACACGTCATCTCGGTCCGTGACGTCTAAGGAACCTCTACTCAGCTCGCTGGCCTCCTTATTAGCTTGTATTTACGATTATCGCTCCAGATCAACCTTACTGCGACCTGAAGTGGCGCCGTTTACTGTTCAGTTCATATTTTCTAATTCATTGATAGTTCGAGTTTCTATTGCGTTAATAAGAGTTGAAATTGTTAGTATAGCTATATCGGCCTTTAGAGGTCTCTTAAGCGCCCGACTACGTGGAATTTTGTCGGTGCTCTTCGTACTTGTATAATTTAATTGAAAAGTTAACATAGCTTTGTTCTGTGGTGCAGTATTACACCAGCACCATCATTTTTGCTACTGGTGGATAATTTGCTAGTCCTTACTATTGAGGCTGGGCGAGGCCGAATAGTTAGTCACCACTGAGGTGCATAGCACAAGGTAGCCAATAAACTAACGAAGTTTTATAGCTTATTACTTGTGAGCCCTGAATTGCAGCGAGTAGTGTAAGCGCGCTACTAGGAGAGCAGGTGTTGGGCAATCAACGCAGTTAACATTGGCGCTCCCCGACGGTCAAGTCGGCGGTTGCAGTTTAGTTTTTCACAGCGAAATTGTTCGCTCGCTTTAACTTCCTTAATTTTGCCCATTTCTCCGCAGTCAGACGAGACAGGCCTGGTCTGGGTATGGGCGGGGCTTACCTACACACTTGTTCACCACTCCCTGTCTTACACCTCTCTGAACACCAGTGATCAGATACCGGATAACATTGTATAAGAAAGCCAGGGTTAAGGTCGCCTTCGCCGACAGTTTTCTATAAACAGTGAATTCTCTCGTTAAGGGAGTAGCTAACTGGGGGGGGGGGGGAGGAGGAGGAAGGTCATTTACTAATACAGAAATTTCCCTTGTTATTATCATCTTAGATATTCAAGCCCCCCTAAACAAAACTATGGTCATTCAAGAGAGGAAAAGGAAGGGGCATGTAATAGCTGGCTATATGGACAGAAATATGGAACTCACACACGATGGTGGGCCAACGCGCATGAGCACAGCAAGTCGGGACAGAAGAGGAAGAACAGATAAAATTAAGATCAGTTGGCGTACGAATCCGGAAGTCTGCAATCTGCCACAAGTCGTCACGGAGTGATGCCGGGGTGAGAGGGCCTACATTTGAACCACTAGCAGCTGTAGTAAGAAAGGAGAAACTACAATGGAACCCCGACTCACAAACTTAATCCGTTCCAGGAGGTTCGTAAGTCGAAAAGTTCGTATGTCGAACTAATGTTTCCCTTTGACATATATATGTAAATGTGATTAATTTGTTCCAGAGGAAATTTTTCCCATATGTAAAAGTAAAGAAACATACACAATTATAACAAAGGATAAAAAACCATAGCCTTACCTGCAGTAATAAATACCGTACTTAACTACTGCATACCGTAACAATAGAAAATACAAAAACTGTTCTTACATGTGTGTGTAGAAGTGCATGATGTGTGTGTAGAAGGGCGGCGAAATTGACAAGGTGTAGAAGTGCATGATGTGTGTGTAGAAGGGCGGCGAAATTGACAAGGTGTGTAAGGGGGAAGGGAAATGAGCTGTCACATCAAACACCGCTTGGCAGAATCTTTGTCATGAGTGGTACTGCAATCACTTTAAGCCCGGCGTTACCAGTGTGGCTCTTATAACCGTAAAGGCTGCTTACTACGGATGTCAACTCGTCCTGTGGTCGCAGCAGTAACCTACCTCTGCTGTCGCTGTGATACATACCCCAGCTGCTACCGCTGGTTTTGCCACGGTTTTACCTCCCTTGTTGCGACTCGTCTCGCCATCTCTCGTGGTCATTCCGATTACCTACTACACCCACGGCCAGGGCAAATACTTCTGCCGTTATTACGATCTCTACAGCAGTTACAACTACAGGTAGCTACTACCCTTGTTACCCCAGCCGTTACCACTGTTGTCACTGCTTCTATTGCTACAGAAGTTATTGCCGCTGCTATAGCTACTGATGCTGCTCCCGCTGGTGTCATTAGCCTACTGTTTGCTGCTCTGCTACTGAACGTTACTATTTTTGGGTGCTTCGCCAAGAACGCGATGAACAACATCCTGACTTACGCGCGTGGCAGCATCGATTTCCATTGAGAATTTCGACTGGCGTGACTGAACGTCTTCCCTCTAAGAACTAACGAGTTGGGTTGCAGCTGTGTTTGCCCAGCTTTGTGAGGTCACCTTTGTGAGGTCAAAATTTTGGATACAGCCTTTGTCCTTCGCTCGGTTTTGTGAAAACTCTGATCGCCACTGCATGGCTGCTCTACTGACGCAATCTTCCCAGGTTCGTAGGTCTGGAAAAGGTTAGTAAGTCTGGAAAAGGTTAGTAAGTCTGGAAAAGGTTAGTAAGTCTGGTAAAGGTTAGTAAGTTTGGAAAAGGTTCGTAAGTCTGGAAAAGGTTCGTAAGTCTGGAAAAGGTTCGATTCAGACCTTTTCCAAGCATTCAGACCTTTTCCAAGCATTCAGACCTTTTCCAAGCATTCAGACCTTTTCAGTCGTAAGTCTGGAAAAGGGGAAAAGGGTTGTAAGTCTGGTAAAGGTTCATAAGTCTGGAAAAGGTTCGTATCTCGAGCGTAATTTTTGGTCCAAGAAAAGTTTGTCGAAAAGTTCGTACGTCGGGATTCTACTGTACCTTACCTGCCACTTGAAGAGATAGATAACTAAGAACAGTCACCTGAATTGGAGAAGCCATCTAGCTGCACAGGTTTTCGGGATACTGACAAACATACAGTTAACCCTCGCCTTAATGGACCTCGATTTAACCGATTTTGGATTTAATGGACATGGTCTGACTATCAATAGTTGACTATTCTGAACTCCACTATGTTGCCACGGCAATACACAGCAACCACTCTGCGCTCCTGTCAAGGTAGGTAAGTTTGCAATATTTCTAGTCTAGTTGAATGCAAATGGTATATGCAATTATATGCAACATATATATATGTATATATATACCGGTACAAAAGATCTATACCTACTTTGCTAATAGGTGTTATTTGCGTATTACCATATTCGGTAGATTCTATGTAAAAAAACGGATTCAATGGGCTTGTACATTTAATGGACAGGATCTTCCACCAAATAGTTCGTTATTTCGAGGGTTTACTGTACACTGCCGGAAGCGAGCCAATGCAACAAAGAGAATGAAAGCAAAAATTGGCGAATGTGAAATAAACTTCACAAAAAAGTTGAAGAAACAGCATCATACATAGCAGAACTCACCCAAGCAGATGTAAGCACTTCAGTTCCATGAGCACACGAGAAGGATGTGATGTAGGGACAATGTGTTTGAGAGCAACATACTTAGGTGCAGCACTGCCTCCAGCTTTGGGCTTTGCCAGATACACACGACTGAAGGTGCCACTGCCAATGCTTCTCAATACGTTGTACGCTGTTCCCACCTCAGGCAGTACATCCAAAAGCTTGTCAATTTGATCTTTTTCTCCTGTAACATAAAACTTATAGTTATTTTATACCCAGTTGAAGCTTGACCAGTCAAAAAAGTTGATGATCTTGAGATAGAAAGAGCAAGTAAAAGATCTGAGGGCAGAAACAGCAAGTTGGAGAAGCAGGTCAAAGAATTCCTGTCAGGAGCTATAGCCAGGTATTTTGACAAGCAGCTTTTGAAGTAGCTAACTATCTACCTAATTAAACATTTATCTGTTTTTAAAATGAATCTGAAAGTCAAAGTTCTATAGGAAGCCCTAAGCCTAAAACAGAATCGCATTTTCACAGTGTGCCACAAAACAACATTTACAGGAGTTGGGAACATGTTAACACAGTGCTCTTGCCGATCATCCACGCAACTTTAAACTAAAACAAATTGCGAGAATAGCTAGAATGTTTCAATGAACACTTTTGCAGTGCCTCACTAACGCCAGAGTACCTCTGTCATTTGCACCACAACTCGCATAGCCTGTGGCTTCTTCATTCAGGAAGATAATTTTGAGTTGATCAGACTCGTTAAGGACAGAATTAGGTACAGTAGAACCCGCTTAAGTTGACACCATCGGGGCGGAGGCCTGTCGAGTTAACCGATAGTACGACTTCACCGATAACACGGCTATGTCGTACTAATAACCTGTAAAGTCGTATACAAGTCCGACTTAAAGCTATGTACTACTTGATTGTATCCCATTCTAAGCATTAGTACAGTACTGTATTACATACTTCTATGCATACATATGTACATACTACGTATTAAGCACTAGAATTCAACAGTTCAAACATATACTGTATATACGTATATAGCTATACGTATGTGTAATAGCTACATGAGGAGATGATGCAACATGTAAACTTACCGTACACATAAATTATTTATAGCCTAATTATTTATACCTCTAACGAACACAGCCAGGCAAAGACTGAATACCCTACATAGCAGCGGCCGCGTGGAGTTCAATGCTATAGGGCGGTGGAATACATACTGTACGTACGCGCATATCATGAACAAATTTATCAATAATCATTATGTACTAAATATGTACTACATTTCGTTTAAATATCTTCATTATGGACACTAACAGCTTTATAATGAATACATTATCAGTAGATAATGTGAATTTTCCTCGCAACATGGATTTCATCACCCCGACAATTATTGCATCATCCAAGCTTGGGAATCAGCTACGTATAGCTACTCATTGGCGAGCGCGTCCTCGCATAACTCGACATAAGTGGATGGTAAATCAACACTTTTCATCGGATAACTCGATACTTTGCCGACTTATCCGAAATTCGGTTAAGTCGTCATTTACAAATGTTAAGTTGTACTTTTCTGTTAGCGTACGACTTAACCGGGTTTCCGACTTAAGAGGTGACGACTTAAGCGGGTTCTACTGTACTGATTTTTTTTTTACTTAGCTGAATTTGTGAAGTCTTTACTCTTCTGTAAGTAGCTATAAGAGTAGGCTTCATGGTAGTTCTTATAATTTTTGTCTTGTATTTGTGTAGTATCTGGTACTATATAACCCTTAGACAAACTGTGTATGTTACGAGAACTTTAACAATTCCTGCGTTTTGCTCTTGATCCTTGTGCAGGAACAGGAGTCCTTTAATCTTGGATTAACTTTCCTGATTATTTACTGCAGCTGCACCAGCAGAGCTCCCATCCAGTACCTATATACAGGGTTGCGGAGTTCGAGGGTTCAAGGTCCGACTCCGACTCCTGGCCCTCTAGAATTTCCGACTCCAACTTCAGACTCCGACTCCTAGGTCCAACTAGTAGATATTTGATGTAGAAATTAAACATGTCCAAATAATTTTTGCTAGTACAGTTAAACCCCTCCAATCCGCACCTAGATAATCCGAACCCCTCCCTAATCCTAACATTTGACTATAGTTCGAAGTGCAATCAAATAAGCGCTTTTCGGATTAATAGGGTAAAGTACAGAGTTTGCACAAATACCTCCGTAATCTGCACTCGACTACTCCTGGTCCACCACTACCAACCTCTCATCTGATCATCTACCCATCTTGATAACAGCCGAATCCAGTGACTCGGCCCCCTCAGGTCCCAGAAGCACCTTCGTTGACTTTAGAAAAGCTAACTGGGAGGAGGTCACTCGCGAGTGCGAGGAACGTATTACCTCCCTCCCACTCCCCTCCTCCTGTAGCGGCGGACTGAGGGCCCTCAATCGGGCCCTCTTATCAGCTGCTAAGCACCATATCCAGGCCGGTCATCGCAAGGAATATATCCCTCGACTCACTCCGGACGCCAGAGACGCCATCTCCCGTCGCGATCACCTTCGCTTTACGTCTCCCCACGACTCCTCCCTTCCTCAGCTACAACAAGAAGTGGATCGCCTCATCCAGAGGCCTGGAAACAAACGATCCTAGACTGCAACCCCAAGAGCAACTCCAGTAAATTCTGGTCTCTGCTCCACTCACTATCAGGCAAGCAGCCCTCTGTCCCTCGCAATCAGCCTATATCTTTTGGAATTCACACGTTCACCCACAACGGCGATACAGCCAGGGGCTTTTGCAAGCAATTTACTGCCACCTCTCCCCCTGCTCTAGATACCCCGCCCAGACTGGCCAGGCGTCTACTTTGAAAACGCAACCCCATTGCTCACGGTTTCTCCCCTTTCACTCCCGCTCAAGTCCGTGAGGCCATAGTCGCCACAGGATCCTCAACAGCTGTGGGCCCAGACCAACTGTCCATTCTACATCTTAGGCATCTGGGCCCGCAGGGTATCATCTATCTCACCAGCTTATACAATCTCTCCCTAGCTCACGCAGACATCCCCTCCTTATGGAAGTTAGCTGTCATAATTGCCATCTTAAAACCATCGAAACCTGCGGATAAAGGATCATCATACCGCCCAATATCGCTCTTGTGTCCCGCTGTGAAAGTTTTATAGCGCCTCCTCCTGCCTTTTATCAATGAGGCTTACCAACCAGCCCCTCACCAACACGGTTTGCGGCCCATGCACTCTAAGACATCTGCTCTACTTCTTTTGGCCTTCCAAGCAACCGGCGGTATGAATAAACCTTAACTCCAACACCGCACGGTGGCCTTGCTGATTGACTTCAGCAAAGCGTTCGACACCATTCCCACTGAGGGCCTCCTCTCCTCAGTTTCCAGCACCACACTCCATCACACCGTTGTTAGATGGCTCGCGGCTTACCTCATGTCTCACCGCTGCTACCGCTCTCTCGGACCACTCTGCCTCAGTCAGCGATTGGGCAGCAAACAAGGGCCTTACCATATCAACCTCCAAATCCAATTCAACTCTATGGACAACAGACACATATCAGTCAACACTTGACCCCGGCATCACTATAAACGACTCTACCCTTCCTCTAGAGCGCCGCCCCAAAATCCTCGGCGTCACTTTTGACACTCGCTTCACCTTTACACCGCACATCACTTCCACAGCCGCTCGAGCCTTCAGCCGCCTTAGACTGCTCAAGGCCCTAGCGGGCACTCGTTGGGGCCAGTGCAAGGAGACCTTGCTTCTCACATACAGGGCATTTGTCCGACCTCTCATCACCTACGCGGCCCCAGTTTGGTAACCTGGGGCTCGCCAGTCCGCGGTCCGCAAGCTGCAGACGGTTCAAAACGCCACTCTCCCCACCGCGACCGGTTGCCGCCGCATGGCTTTCGTGAACCATCTCCACGCTGAGCCCAAGATGCTGAGGATCAATTAATCCCTCGACCTCCAGTGCCGTCAATACCTCGTTTCCGCTCTTCGACCCGAACAACCAGTCCACTCTGTTGTCACCGCACAGGCTGGCCCCCGTCTCATCCGCCACAACGTAGCAACCAAATTCCAACCCCACATCGACCACCTACTTACTGATAATATCATGCCTTCCCCAGAGTGCCGCCCAGCGATTTCCTCCCTCCACCGATCTGCCGTGTGAGCCTCGCTAGACCGCCTACCCGTTAACAGGGTTTTGGGTTTTGCCCCGCCGGAGATTTCGCCCGACGAGGCGGTCCTCTCCCGTGCGGCCCGTTCCACTCCATCACAGTTGCGCTCAGGTTTCTGCTCTGCCCTGATGTCATACCGCCATAGGATCGAACTGACTGATTCAGACTCCTGCCCCGAGTGCCACCGCGCCCCCCATACCCTAAACCACCTGTTTGAGTGTCCCGCCCACCCTACCACCCTCCTCCCTACCTCTCTATGGGACAGCACTTTATCTGCGACTGACTTCTTGTGTTCCCTGCCTTCCTTCTCATACCTTCCGCCACACGCCCGACCCCCTCCGGAGCCGCCCCCTATGTAACAACAACACCATGGTGGGGCATTACTTAGCCTACAGTTCAAGCCTATGTATGGCTTTCTAGCATTTCTAATTCTCACACAGGTTGGTACCTACCCTATGACCCGGTGTGTAAAGGGAGAAATCTACAAATTGTCAGAGGTGGGGGTTTGGCCCGTGCGAAAGAATGCTGGTCTTGAAGAAGAGGTTCTAGATGTAGGCAATAGTGCTATGAGTGAGGCTGTGCTAGCTGAGAAAATGGAATACAAGAGTGACTCTGAGAATGTAGTGAAGAAAGAGAGCATGGTGATTATGGTGTGCTCCATGACTGTGCAAGGGGAGAGGGCAGCAATTGAGAATAGAAGCAAGTATGCATGCATGCAAAGAATGGTGAGAGAACACTCCAGTTTGCCTGTAATGGTTATGAGGATACGAATGGACATAGAGGTGTTCTAGGGGAAGAACAAATAGCAATGGTGATCTGTTGAATGAGTTTGCATATTAACTGGGTTTGGAAAATATAATCGTGACATTAGCTGAAGGGGCTGTAACATGGTCAGCTAGGAATACAGTCAGCCTTTGACTACATTCTAGTAAATGAACAAGCTAGGGCACATGAGAGCTAGATGTGGGTAGATGAGGAAGGAAAGTTCAATATTGTGACAGACCAGAATATGCTGGTGCTAGAGTATGACTGCCGCAAAGTAGAAGAGCAGAAAGAAAAGAAAAAGACTAGGCGATGGAGACTGAAGGATGCAGACGGGGAGACATTTGAATGTGAGTTGGGTGACACTGACTGTGATGGAATTGATGAGATGAATGAGAAGTGTGTGCAAAAGGTGACTGAGGCAGCACTGATGACGATTGAGTTTGTGAGAAGAGGCAGGCATGGAAGGAATAGGAGCTGGTTTACTACAGAGGTGAGGAATGCTAGAAAAGAACGGAAAAGAATAGTTAGAATGTTCCAATGAACACTTTTGCAGTGGTGAGCGGTAGCCAGAGTACCTCTGTCGTTTGCACCACAACTCGCTTGTTTGTGTAGCTCCCGACAGGAGGATCATTCCGAGTTGATCACACTTCTTAGTGACAGGTTTAGGTACTCTGGTTTTTTTTTTTTTGACTTACTCGAAATTGAGGAGCTGCACTCCTGTAGGTGTAAAAGTGAGCTCTTAGTTTAGTTTTTTTTCTCAGCTTTTTTACTGCAGCTGCACAAGCAGAGCTCCCCTCCACTATATAGATTAGATTAGATAGGCGGCAGTAGACGAACCAAAAGGCCCATTCCCAAAAAGACACCGGGACTTACACCCCGGTCCTCTATGAGCTATTGCCATTATGTTAGTAGAATGTAGAGGAATGAAGAAAGGAGAAGAGAAAAAATGGAAGACGAAAGAGAAAAAAGATATGAGAAAAAAAAAGAAAAAAAAAGGAGAGAAGAGTCGACCATGAATGAATGAACTACAAGCTATTGCAGCCACTCTTGCGTATGATATCATCGCACTCAATGAAACATGGATCAACCTTTCAAACAAGAATCTGGAGGCAGAAGTTGCACTACTGCATGCGAACCTCACGGAGCTTGACTTTGTATCCCGTGGTGTGGATGTTGTGTGCTGCGCCGAAACATTGGTGGCTGGCAGAAAGCACGACACTGAGCTTGCCTTGGCGGGTTTTCAGGTGCACCACCCTCTAGTTCTCACTTATGAAACGAGCGCTTTTCAGAGTCAGGAAAAAGGACGGGTTTTGTGATGTATTTGTACTCCAGAGGTACTCTGGCTTCCGCTCACCACTGCAAAAGTGTTCATTGGAACATTCTAACTATTTGCAGTGGTTCGCTAACGCCAGAGTACCTCTGTCGTTTGCACGACCTATCCACAGCTTTAGCAGCGGAGGGGTTTTCCGGCTCCTGTGCTGGAGGTGGTGCTATTAGAGCTCTGCCCTTTATAATATTATTTCATGTTCTAGTGACTGAATTTCCGATGGTATATTTTTGTGTTGGTTCATCTGTACCTTGTATGGTATATCCAACGTCGTCGGTCCTTAGTGGAGCTCCTACGGGACACTTTTGTTCTTTTGTGATTTGAGATTTCAGTTATGTCCTGTTCTTCGGCTGTAGGCCGGTTGGCTCACGTATGTGGTATGAAACCTAGTATTTTCTCTGACGTTCTTTTCAGGTGTAGCCTGCAGGTAGGCTGCTTCTG
>LQNS02277654.1:2794-13342 GCA_001587735.2 Parhyale hawaiensis | reverse complement strand
GTAGAGAACCTACGTAACTGAACAAAACTAACCATTTCAGCAGGAACTGCAGCCAGCTGCAACATCCCCCGCGGAGCAGGCACTCAGGACAGCCCTCGATCACCCGAGGAAACAGTCCTAAGACGTGCTGGTGTACACAGTGCCATTCAGATTATGGAGGGATAGGGGACCCTGCACAAACCTGTGCAGATTCACAGGGCATCCGTCTTAAAGCTTAAATACAAATTTCAGATACACGGAGTACAAAATTCTAATCGTGAAGGCCCAGACTACAAAAATGAAGAACATATTATAAAGACAAGCAAAACATGTTTTTAGTTACGACGTTCGTTTTACTTTTTATACGAACAAAACTAATGTAGAGCAAAGAAAAGAAATGGGCTCAGCACAAATAATATTGCGAAAATATTTTATTTCAGTTTCAGAACGCTTCATTTCATATAAAAATTGTTAAAGTATATTCAGTATCATTTCCCGTGGGGGGGGGGGCATTTTGTTATGAATGCGTCCCCCAAAAATACCGAGAGGGGTGGGGGCAAATGCCATGAATGCCCCCCCCCCCTAGATCCGCCAGTGTGGCAGAGGAGAGCCGATTTCGAAATAGGATATTCCTAATTAGGCTCATGGCCAACTGGTATCACTGTGCGGATCGCCTTTTAGCCGAAACGGTGGTAAAGCAAATCAAACGATTAATCGTCAAATGATAACTCACTTGATGAAAAGCGTGCTATTATGAGACATAAATACATGATTTAGAATTTACATGTTTGTACTGTAGGTCGTGCTGTATGGTACTGCCATACCTATTGGATAATATTGTATGTAACAGTATTTAGTCAATCAGATGAAATAGTGTTAAGCCATGAAGATGTCTCATCGCGAAGAAATAACTGCATTTACCCTATCTTTATGTAATAAGCTGTAATATTAGACGAAAACATGATTATTAGATTACTCCCCGTGCGAGAGTAATCGTTAGCGAGTACTATTGGGGTGCCAATTCAGTTAACTAATTTGGTCTGTGATGGCGCTGAGCCTTGTTGGTTAGGTTTTAAATTCATAGCTGTAATATTATTTAGAAATGAATGTACACGACATTTTAATATAAGCTGTAATAGAATAATCCAAGAACACCTCCCGCCCGTGGAGAAATATATGATCAATCAATTTAGTGTCGTGTCCGACGCGTCGTAATCGTAACTAGCAAAAATTACTGAACCAGTTGACTAATTTTACTCTATATTGGGGAACGCCATCATGGATGATTACGAACGACAAATCGATGAATTTTATATTCAATGGAAAATTACTTCTCAAGGCTAGGAGCATAGGACTGGTTCTGCTAATGACATCACAGCTTAGGCAACCATTTTAAAGAAAAAAAAAAGGCGTGCGATAGTGAGTACCAATACTGATTTAATACTAAAAATAAGTTACTCAACACATCGGTGTTTTTTAGACTAAGCACTTCCGACGGCTGTAACGTATAAATTCGTCAATCAAACTTAATTGTCGATAACATTAATTAAGATTTAACGTTTCTTGATGTCTTCTTCCATCTTCAGAGTGAAGAATAATAAAAGTATAAACTTCACAAGGAATAACTTTTTTGGCAGACTAGCAGGGAGCAGAGATATTTTCAGTGGGAGATGTAAAATGCGAATGACCGGGATAAGCTCGGAAGGACCCAATATCAGTGCTTGTACAGTCAGATGATATGGAAGCGGCAGTCGTGGTATAGTTTGAAGAAAAAAGTTAGTTATGGATTGAAATGAGAGCTACAGCGCTGTAGTCATAATATTGAGGCTGGGTTTTGTTTTATGGATGTAGAGAGATTCTAAAGTTGTGAGCTCTATTGGATTGGAAAAGTCGATGTTGAAGTCTTTCCTGTTAAATGGATGAGTCTTTTATTCTGCATGAGGACGGTAAGCAAAACTTATAGGCATTTGCAAGTGGTAAACTAGTTTTGCTGCATATACCTAAATGTTGATCAACGCGGGCTTTGTAATGCTCTTCTGCGATGCCCACATACGAAGCGACGTAGCTCTTGCATTGGAATTTATAGACAATACTGGCAGAGGAGCTGTAGGAGGTTTACGTTTGAATTTAAAATAGGGTTCTATGGAAAATACGTTTTTGTAGGTGCTAGGTGAATTCCACCGCAGAAAATGCCCCCGCGGAAAGTTCCACCGCGGAAAATTCCATCATAGGAAAATTCCACCGCGGAAAGTTCCAACGCATGGAAATCTTAACGGGCCATTTCCAATTCAGAAGTAATTACAGTAGACTACCCATGTTAATTATTTGAGAAGTACTTTTAACCTCAGCAGCTGATCCAGCTAATTTGATTTTACGCACCCGCTCCGTAGGCTCTGCTAAAGTGACTTACCGTGACCGTGAAGAGATAATACCTAGCTCTCTCGATACACATTGGTTCAACTAAGGTACAGAAGAAATACAGAACCATTTTTTTTTTTTTCGAAACTCCTACTTACAGCAAGCAGGATGCAGTCTCCAATTACGAATACTGCGGCTAAGAGTCGGTAGTTCTGGCAACTGTAATCTAGCATTTCAGCAACTGATTGCAGACTATTAGCGAGAAAATCTCGTGTAGGCGCCGTCGCAGCATTCGTGATCCTGTATTTCATTGCATTTACAGCTTTTTGAGCATCAATAATGGCCATATTAACTGGGTGGTCGTGTTTACCACTTTGCAAAATACTGTCGCTGGCATCAGGTCCATAAACAGTGGGCACACGGGCTCTGCTGCCTTTGCATAAAAATTCACAAGGCCAATAAGTTTTAGTCTTTGAAATATTATCAGTATGTTTCTCATAGCAGTAGTTTTGTGCATTTACTAATTTTAGTTCATTCTTTTCACTTCGTATAGCTAAAAGAAATAGTCATAGTGGGGGTCACGAATAAAATGTATAAGACACAACAATTCTAAAGCACGTGTGATGTCAGCGACAGCTAAGTTTAATTTGTTCCAATAACTTACAAGCTCTTAATGTTGAAATTGCTTTTAGAAAATAGTAACTGTTCCAACAGCCAAGTCACAGCCCGTCCAAAACAAGCTATCTAGACACTATAATTATCATCGGTGGATCTCGCAGAAGTCTTAAGCCGCGTCTACACGATCCATCTTTTCCTCGATCACAAACACGAGAATCGACAATAAAAATCACAAACAATTCGCCTCCTTGTCCTAACGACATCAAAAATTAGAAGCCACGAGCACTTCAAGGTCACTATACGCGAATCCAACATTCCATTACTATTAATCGCTATTCCGCCCTCACATTATCGGTGAGATATTTATTTTAGTTGTAGATGCTGATTGGCGGGTAAAACTTTATATATACTGGCGGCGAAAAGTATAGCTAAAAATTCACTCACTGGCATCCCCTCAAATGCAGCAATGCAGATGTTAGAACAATAATTTCTTATTTTTTATTTACAATTTTCTTTAATTTCTATTGCAATTCACACTGTGTACATCCGTTTCTTCCATTAAACCGTAACTCTTGATCCATTTCAGCTTTTACTAATGAAAAAAGAAGGTACAGACTAACTTGAGGAATATGCTACAGCTATTACCAATTGGCAACATACAGTTGCCAAATGCTTCCTGCTGTACAGAAGTTCGAATCAAACATGAACAAAATTCGCTATGCGGGTAAATTTAAATAAAGATGATGCTTTAATTACTAAATAATATATATATATATATATATATATAACAGATACATCTATTTATAAAGCGAAATATAATTTGCAAACTTTTTGTGATCTTGATCGTGGTCAAAGATTTAAAGCACTGCTGGCAGTCAAAAATCATAAACTTCGAAGGCTCTCCGCTGGTGTTTGTCGATCAAAATCGTTCCGCGATCACAAAATTCGACGAAAAGATAGATCGTGTAGACCCGGCTTAACCAGAAAAGATTTTGCCCTTGTAGATCATGCTATATGTAGACATAAAGACGACATAAAAACAAACATAACAATCTCTCTTCTGAGGCACTTTTCTCATTGTCTTTCTTTCATATTTACACGGCTTCGATAACCTTTGTTTCTTATCGTCTGAAGATAACATTATTCAGACTTTCTCATTTTTAACATTTTTATTTTTCATCGGCGTATAGGATGATTTCAATTCAATAGCGGGACCCGTGACTACTTTATATGCGATAGCTTTTCCGCTAGATACAATAGGCTCAGCCCCTTTCCTTAATAATTGAATCATGTTACCGAAAGTCCTTTTTCTGTCAGTTTACGTGATTTCCTTAATCATCGCGCTTTTACTTTAAAAAATGCTTTAGAACGAAGCAGTTTAGAACAGCTCGCTTTGCACCGTGTCCTGGCTACAAATTTTACCATATTTGAATCGATATGTAACCTTAGCAACGTGAATATTATAAGATATGAAAATTGGTATGTATGATGCATGTGAAATGAATTGCATGTCTTTGCTTCAAAACTGACTGAAAATTTCTTCAAGAGCGAGCGAAAAGAAGACCGCTATTATTGCACTTCTTTACAGCGAAAATCAGAACTTTTGGCAAGTTAAATTCTCCCCTAGCTATTACTGAAAATCGTAACGTACAGACACATGGACGAACGGTTGAAGCCTCAAGCTGAATTATAATAGCTACAGATTATAGCTGTAAAGGGTCCAGATTACCACGAGGATCGACCATATACGTGTAAAATTTCATCGAGAGCCCAAGCTTGTGGGGTTGGGACCTACGATGAGTAACTGCGGCGCTTTAAAGCAGAAAAAGAACAGGCAGGGCTATCATTGGAAATACAAGGACATGGTTACTGAATGCAAACTAACAGCTACTGTCATAAATAGCAAAAAATTATGAACTGGTTAATATTAAAACTGCTCTAACAATGACGCTTTCTGTCAAATTTCTGCTGTGAAGAACGAAGATTCATAGGAAGGCAGCTTTCTGTTACAAGTTTTGGAATGACTAAGGGGAGTTAAATTTGCACAGGTTTGACTTGGCTGGAATGTGCACTTGGTCTCTATTGATAAATTTTTCCCCTTACGTGCGCTGCTTTGGCTTAATAATGACTTGTTTCACAGGTCCAGGAGCTTGGCAAGGTGAACAGCACATGCACATGCAGAAGACGAACGTACATAGCCTGAAAGATTGATAAATATCCGGTGATGGACAATCAGTAGACAGGCTGTGGACTTGGGTGACGAAAAGGCATGCGCCTCCCTTCAGGGGTCATACGATGGGTCATTGGCCATGGGGTTAGATTAGTTAGGTTTCGCCCATCCTATATTATGAGGTAGCAGTGCCCCCCGGAGGTTTGTATAAGTTACATTGGCCATTAGCTGGGACTTCGGGACGCCTGTCTTCCGTGTCCAGTTTTCTTCCTTCCTGATTTCGTACTCCTACTGATCTCAATTTTTTCTGTTCTTCCTCTGCTTGCGCGATTTACTGTCCTGTCCCCATGCACGTCGATCTATCTTGTGCATGGGTTTCAAGTGTCTGTCGACATACTAATTGTCCCTTCTTTTTCCTCTCTTGAATCACCATAGCTGTGTCTAGGGAATCTCAAACAACTAATATAATGAGAATAATGATGCTGTAAAGGCATACGCCAGTCCTCTTATTATTGCACATAAAAAGAAAAAAAAAATAATAGCAAGCCAGTAGAAGTTTTACATAGATGAAGTATAATTATATTTATTTCGTTTCAGGGTTGTTCCAGCTCGACGTTGATATATCCCAAAGGTGCGACATTCCCAGTTACCAAAATTTATATAGATTCGCAGATTTTCAATCTATCCGCACGACAGGGCATTAGCTAAGTATGTTTAAATAGCGTACGTAAATGCATTAGTACTTTTATCCCACACTTATGAACTTGGATGATGAGAACCTAATGTACAGATGCTCTTTAAAGTTTTAGTTTGGGTGGTAAAATGAAGAGGTAATTACGAGCTCTGGTGAGCGACCCAATGGTGCACGCTAGAGTTGTTTGCTGTACAGAGTGGCCCCTTGTCAAGGTTTGTCTACCCCCAACATTGGTAATAATGATTGTGTGGAATTAAGCAGGGCATACCGTGCAGTTGTTCTCGACTGACGTGTATCTAACTGATGGTTTATAGTATTAGCCAGGTAAAATAATTTTCAATGCCGTACGGTATGTATCATATTTGTACAGCCTGAGTGCAGTACTTTAGAATGTTTGCTGTGCAGGTGCGTGTATGGCAACGGAGGTGGGTGCCTTGGATTTAATTTGGCAATGTAAGTGGGCCGGTGTGCTGGGTCCCCTCTGGTGAGCCATGCTTACATGTAAGCCATATACGAGTACTCGGCTAAGATTTGGACTGGTAATATCAAAATTTACTTGTTTTGTAAACTATTACAGCTCATCCTTTTTAAAAAGGGGAATGTGATGTTGCAATATGTGATTATCTACATGAACTGATCAGAAGCTCAACCACATCGGTAATCTAAGCACTCAACGATGCACAAAAAAAAACAAACTTGAATTTGATTCTATAGTTTGTAGTATAAAAGCAAGAAAAAATTATTTTTTAAGAAGCAAAAATAGTGAAGATTAATTTCTAAAAATAGCAGTGTACAGTAGTCACAAAGTACTCAATTGCTCTGCACGGTCGATAGCACTGCGACCTACGCGCAGTAACATCGTGAGGTTGTTCTGTGACTGTGGAAATTTTTGTTGGGCATTAGAAATGCAGTGGTTCAGTCTTCAGGAGAGTGTGGAGTTTTTTGTAAGCTCAGTTCTTTAGAAAAAAAAAAACACGAATCTGAATCTCTAGAGGCAAGGAACATGTGTGTTGAGGAGACATAGCGTTACGGAAGGTGTCCCGTGCTAGTTTTACTGCACTTATAAATTTGTTTCTAGTGGCAGAGCTGCTGGGTAAGCAATATCATTGTCAGTGAGAGCAGACACGATTTTTTTTACTCCACTCGTCAGATGTAGATAAGAATAGGTGACTAGACAATTACGGTAATATGAACTCGATGCCAAAAGAGATAACTTTGTACACTAAATTTATTCTTTAAAGTATTTTATCACATGAATGGGATGTATAATCTGCCCTGATGCTACCTCTGATGTAGCCACTTTAGTTTGCAAACATATTGGTTTCTCCTGCAGGCAACAAAACCTCGTAATTAAAGATGCGGGTACCGATGAAGAGGGATCATATCATGAGACATAATTTAATTTTTTAATTATTTATTTTCCTTCACCACAGATGAGAATTCTATTTGCAGTACTTCTTACCTTGAACAATTGTGCTAAATAAGATCTCTCTGTTGAAGTAATTTAAAATATTCATATTATTTTATTGGATAAAGTAGGTACACCTGCGAATCTGTCTGTTCAGTTAGCTTATTCTTAAGCATGGCAGTCATCAGCGGTTGGACATTCCATTTCATGCTGCAAACGCTGTATGAATATGCTGTCGTATCCACTCCTGCCAGCATCAGTGCTGTCACGCTGCTGCGTTGTGGCTTGGCGTGTGTGGCGTATGAAGCGTGTGGCGGTGTGGCGTGGGACCCAAGTCAGGTGGGTAGTTTGGTGTTCAGCACAGTTAAGAAACTGTGGCACACTTGCTATGGATAGCAGTAAGAGGTGGCGACAAGAGTGTTGCTACAAGTTCGCGAAACTGGGGTGCAATGCGCAGAAGACCATGCATTTGGTATGCATGGAGTACGCTTATTTGCTAATGCGGCCCATGGGTGCGCTACTGTATCAGTGGCTATGATAATGTTGCCCATGAGAGAACTACGTAACAGGTTAACCCATGCGAAGGTTGTTACGGCGTTTTGAAAGGAAGATGGGCCTAAGAAAGACGCCATATTTTGGGGAGGCGGGCGATGTAAATGGTAAATACTGAAATTTACAAAATGAATGTACCTACATCCCAACCTACTACATGTAACATGTGAGTCCTGCCATAGATGCTAAATGAAACACACAATGAGCAATGGCATTAAATTCATTATAATCAAGAGTGAAACAGAATAAGAGCGAAAGAAAGGATAAACGAAGTGCGCATAACTGAAATTCTCAAGTGTCCGCGAGGACACATGTTGATACTTGGTACCAGAACAAGCACCGTGCCTGAACTGAGTGTCTTTCCCTTAACCATCCTAAAAGTTGCAACCTACAAATCCTTCCCAAAAATTTTTTTTACATCCAATCGTATCTCAGATTTCCCAAATCGGTCCCTTTGGCTCTTTCCACAACATTCAAACCTTGCTATTATTGGCTAAAATGGGGCAAAGTTTCTCTTCCTACAGATTTTCACATGACCAATGGTAAAATTTTTTCGTTGGCTCTACAGAAAACAAAATGATAATTTAAGCCCTCACACTTTCTTCCGCGTTCGGTCATTTCATGGACACATGTGTAAACATGACGCAGTTTGCTCATCTCGGTTCTAACCGCGGCCACACAGCCACGTAGTGAACTTATAACAACGCCTCCAAATCCTCGAACAAAAATATCACGACACACTCTACAGACTCTTGCTTCGAAAAGGACTTATCTGACAGTTTGTTCGAAAACTTCCTTGAAAGTAAACGTTACTATATAGGCTATGTTTGAAAATAATTTCATAATTATAAAGGGAGTCTGAGTAACTGATCTTTGTCGATGAACCAACGATATTACTTAATTGACGAGGAAACTTGTGAGAATATATATGCATGTAGTATATTGATTAATTATGTCTTACGGTATTCATAACAGGTAGCGTCATAATCTCCTCCCACTCGTTCTCAGTTGTGACGTCACGTGGAGCGATAGAATATAAGCTCCTCCCACTCGTTCTCAATTGTGACCTCACGTGGAGCGATAGTAAACCATGTTAATTTATTTTTCCTGTCTTAGCTGTATAAATACGGTGAGCATGGCTTTCATGAAGAAGAACAAATGTAACAAATGTTAATAATATTCGCACAATCATAGCTGTTTACCGATTGTGAAGCAAACGATAGTTTTTTTTTTTAGTTTATTAGCTTCAAATACTTCAGTCATCCCGAACTCTTTCTGTAAAACAGTTACCCCGAAGTCGTACAGTATTTTCTTTTTAGTTGATGCAGAGAAACACTTAATATTGAGGGCTATGCTTGCTTGACAAGCATTCACAGCCTAAATAAGGAATTTTCTAAGATCTTGCTGCACTTCTTAAAAAGTAAGGGCTGCCATTCAATATGGGAAAACCTGAAAGAAAGAGTGAATCACTCATAATTACAAGATAGTGCTTTTCGGACGATTGGGAAGAGAAGTTTAAAAATATTAAGATTTAGGTAACCTTAGCTTCTACACACTGAAGGCTTGCTTTCAAAGTCAAGTAAAAGCATGAACAGCTCTACATCAACACACATATGCATTGCACTCATATGAGATTATCGTTTTTTATATTGCTGGGGCGAAGAATGTTTCGAAAAGATGCGGCCGATGACAGCAGAAAACGAGTCAGCTATTTTGCGAGCCCAAACCCACTTTTCTCACAGCTCTCCATCTATTAGAAAACGAATATGATTGTCTATGTGTTTTTTCTTTATTCAGAGTACCCAAACATCGAGCACCAGCCCGTCGTAACGGGAATGATTGCAAAAATAAATGATAAATACTGGTGGCACTCTCACAGCACCAACGTTTTCCACGAACTTTAACTCCAACTGACATCATGCAAGGAGATGCGCAGAACCGTTTAAAAATGGCTAAGCGATGAGTTAACCTAATACTTTTTCCAACCATACAGGGATGTCGCGACCGGCGGGAGGGGGGACTCCCCCCCCCCATGGGCGTAACCACTTAAGGGGACGGGGGGACGAGTCCCCCCCAACTTCCAGACTGGAGGGGACAGTTTATATTTTGTCCCCCTCAACTTTTCGCCTTGAGGTTAAGTTTCAATTATCCTTTCACGGCTCATTCAGGGAACGTAGAAAATGCCCCGCACCAGAGATGAGCACATACAACGAAAGTAAAACAAACTAGACATTTCACGTTGATAAAATTCGTTTTGTACTTATTTTGCGTTGCAAGACACAAGTCCTGCATAAAGTCTTTCATTACAACCGCAAAATACATGATAGCTATATGATATTTAATCCGCGCAAGTTGCCCGATCAGCGTGGGTGTTGTAAAACACCCAGCTATTTGGCAGGCTTTTAAATTTGACGATGTCACTGTAGCTATATACCGTTCAAATTGGCAGAACGAGCTCTAAACACTGGTCTAGTGAGAAAATAAACCAGCTACACCTGTAAACGGATTGAAGGTGTGCTTCAGTGACCCCAAAACACTATTAGGACTTCTCATGTGTCCTCCTGTTCTCGAGTGCTTGGAAAACTTTACCATTACTGCATGCAGTGTCCTGCCCAACAACAACGTATGATGATGCACCTAAAAACACTTAAAATAACAGAATTCATTAAAGAAGTTAACTAGGCCTCTTCATATTGGGCAAAAACGCTAATATGTATGAGAAAAAAAGCTTGTTCTCAAATAACATACGGAAAAATTCCCGAGATGAGC
>LQNS02277651.1:19734-30974 GCA_001587735.2 Parhyale hawaiensis | reverse complement strand
TGAAGATGACTCTCGGAAATTTGATTTTCCACTTACCTTCAACCGCCAAAAGTTTGGTGCGAAACATTGAGAAATGCAGCAGAAAGATCGTCAACAAAGAACAGTCCCTGGTCTTTAACAGAACCTGTTTAAATGAAAATATATATATATATATATGGTGCAAATTTCAGAAGAATCGGTTCACAATAGATATTTTCGACCCTTTGCTCGTCCTTTGGACCCCTCTTGAGGGGGTGGGTTCTAGTGCCCCAAGCCCCATGAAATTTTAGGTCACACTTTCTCACTACTAAAGGTCTCTTTTTTAGCAGAAGAAGAAAAAATGATAATTTTGACTAAAATCCTGAACTGATCCCCTTAACAAGTTGCTCGCGAGTTGGTACACCGTCTACCAACACCTGCTTTAAATCATCGTGTGTTGGTACACATATGGCGCAACAGCAATTTTTTACAGGCCCTAAAAGATTTTGTAAATGTAATGACATGGTATTCAGTGAATAATCGCATTATTTTGACAATGCAGAAAAGTTAATTTAACATAAATATCATAAAAATTTTTAGACTTACTAAGGAATATGCGGGTATTAATAAAGAGGAAAATCCACAGAAGCTATAACCTTTCTCATCTCATACGTTTGCCTCATATACGTTCTCATAACATAATATATTGTGAAACGGTAGTTCAAAGAAGTATCGATGTAATTAGAACAATAATAAACTTACATACAAAAAATATAGGGAAGCATGAACCGCTATAAAAATTCAACTAAATCATACACACCAGACAACGTGCAATTTATGTAGCAGTATTTTTCTCTGCAAAACACTAATTGCAGAGAGGTTGGGTTCCTTCACACAGTTCACAGAAGGTTGAAACTCTTCGTGCCTTGATTCTTGCTACTTTGAACTTTTCCTTCAAAGAAATTTTCTCGTAGCAACCGCGGCATCCCTCCGGCAATCTCTCTTTGGGCCATTTTTCCCTGCAGTGAATGAATACTTGACTTTCCCCCAATAGGCGCTGCAGTTTTACCAGCTTTGAGAGATTTTTGTTTTCGTCCAGTGAGTGAGAATACAAGAGAGTCTCGAAAATTTCTGAGTTGCATGGGTTTATGTGCGATGTCTTTGCTTTACAGTAATAAAATATAAAAGAATTCACCACCGACATTCCAGTGATTATTTCCAGTCCTAGTTTTCGGTGCCATTTCAAGCTTTTTCTAAGTGGAGAGTAGTATGATGTCTGCGAATCCGACACCTTTACACCTTTTTTGCTTTGTTGTAAGCTAGGACACATTCTGGTTGAAAATGGCGTCACCATTTCTGTTAGTTTTACCAGAACTAACCATTGAGCCACCATGCTCAAGAATAATAGAGATAATGTAGACATTTCTTTTATCCCTCCAGTTCGAGCGTTGAAGATTTAATTCTGGTGCATCCGTAATATGGCTGTTGAATGATGAACCTGGCTTGGATGGATGAACGTGTACGTTAAAATCAAAGGGGATACGGGAACTACAACTGGAATAACTAATGCTTATAGGCAGGCTGTTCATTCATTTAGATTAGATTAGATAGGTGGCAGCAGACGAACCAGCAGGCCCATTCCCAAAGAGACACTAGAACTTACGCCCCGGCCCTCTATGAGCTATTGCCATTATGTTAGTAGGATATAAAGGATTGGGGAGAAAAGAAGAAGAAAATTAGAGGAGGGAGAAGGATCTCAGCCAAAGAGACGATCGTGAATGCACGCAAGCATCAATAGCCGTTGATATGCGGTGGTTAAAGCTATCAAACTGTGTAGTTGGAGCGGAAGAAAAAAGAAGACGGATTGAAGTAGCCTCGGAAGCTATGGCCGTTGAGAGTGTGCGACTCCTGGAGGAGGAATTCTTTGCTATAGGGGATGTCTCTCCCAATTAATGTCAAGACGATTTTTGAACGCGCTGAATGATTCTTCACTAACAAAGTCGAAGGGGAGTCTACTCCAAATGCTGACTATGAAATAGGGAATGAACTGCTGACTCATGGTCGTTCTTCGAGATTTATGCTTGAGTTTTTGACCCTTGTTTCGCAAGCGATTATTAAGGCCTCTTTCAAAGAGTCCTGTTGTAGGTACGTTGTTGAGCCATTTAAATACTTGAATGTTTCTATTAGTTGCCCCCTGAGTCGTCTTTGCTCGAGAGAGATGAGACCCAGTTCTTTTAGGCGAGATTCATACGGCTTGTTTCTCAGCTGAGTATCAATTTCGTTGCAAGCAAAGAAGTGGTGATGGTGACCCAATGGATCACGGGCCGTCTAGTTAATATTTAAACTTCACGCCAGAACACCAACAAATGAAAAAAATTTCATAAAGGCTTGAGGCAGAGGTGCTGTAAAGAAGGTAGAAAAGTATTTACAGTCGAATAAATCTCCTGCGGATCGACGCGACTGAAGACGGATCCCAGCGACAAATTACATACCAGTTGCGTTTCGGGGATGAAACGCCGACCTAACTGATGAGTTTAGCACCCAACCGTCTCCAAAGTGAAGAGATGGGCTACAGACGCAGTTTGTATGTTTCGTCCAAAAATCCTAGGAATAGGAAAGATCATAGCTAATGGCTCTCGCTATTTCATACCTTGCTGAGCATGCAGACGCAAGCAACTCTTTGTCTAGGGTTAAGTCCATTATACTATTCTGGTCATAAACTGACAGGCTGAGCCAACAAGTCTGTCAAGCAGACGAAGATGGCTAGCAACAGCCGAATCCCACAGAGGGGAGAAATACTCCGAAGAAGAAGCAACATAATATGAAACATCGAATTGCTTCAATATCAGCGCCAGCGTGAACCTTACGCACTACGCAGGTACCTAACCTTATTGGGAACACGTGAGACGATACGCCTAATATGCTCCCCACACATTAGGTTCTCATCAAAGAGCTTACCAAAAATCTCTGGAGAGTTTTTCCCTTGCAGAACAGTGCCACCTATCTGGCGTGAGGGATGCGAAGGTAACAGCGTACGAGACCGACTAACAATCATGGATTTAATTTTATCGGCATTTAATTTCATGCTCCAGAAAAAGCACCATGCATTAATTAGAGGCAAAACTCTTTATTGAAAGGGCAACATCTTTACTCTTTTCAGAGGCTGCAGACACCACTGCCAATCTGGAATCGTCGGCATAATTGGCCTTACTGATTACCAATGAGGGAAATAAATGGTTAGTGTACGCTGCTTACAAAGTAGGGACCCAAAACGCTACTTTTACGAACACCCGAAACCGCTGATATATGCTGTTAAGGCATGATCGACCGACCCACACTGCGCGCGCTAAAAAAAAATAACAGTAATAATTCGTGTCAGAGGGGCGCGGGGATCAATTTTTGCATTATTTCGTTCAATGTCCATTATTGAAGTTCATTGCTTATGAAGCGGACTCATCCTTTTGTTCGAAGCAATCTTGCTAGATGCACTTTTCTGGCTAAGTATCGAGGGAAGTTTAGCAGCCGGACTTGTAATATTCAACAGACTCAGCCTCTCGCATTTCTAATGCTTAATCGGGCGCACATTATTATCTTAAATTTCAGTCCAACCAAGCTTAGTTTTGCGGCTAGCAACACCAGCAAATCTTCCCTTCTGCGTAAAGTGAGGTGCTTACAGTAAAATAGCTTGAGGCTCTCACTACCGGCTTTACTTACTCAAATGCTCTCTTTAGTTGCGGTCCGACTTATTCATGCCCCTTACCTTTTACCCGAGCTGCCGGCACTCGTGTTCATCACCTCAGTATACGCTTCATCGACATTTTTCCAAGACACGCCTGGTATAGGGAAAGTGAGTTACTGCTGGCTGCATTTATGTCTCTCTATCTTCTATATGTTTCTTCCACTCCTTTCCCAGCTCTCCGCTCACACCTCACTGTCTGTCTTGTAATGAGTTAACTGACCACATTTGCAGCTTATCCGGCGTGCATTCCTTCATAGCTACCTTGGTAAATGTATCGATCAGCGCTAATCGAGAGGTTAGCCGGCGAATGGGAGGTTCCTATGACGTTCAGCTTGGTAATGCGCGAACACCATTAACGTGCTTAGTTTCGAGCAAAAATTTGGCGAATTTTCTAAGTTAGTAAACCGATTATTCGTAGCTCTTAGAAATGTTGTTTTTTATTACTTGTTAAATCGGAAAGTAAGTAAATAATTAAATCACGATCAATGCGATAATAAGATGGTTTATTCCACTGCCTCTATTAAAGATGATGTGGACTCATCTGAAGCTACCTCTTTTGGTCCTAGTACAGACCCTGCTTCTGCAGAAACTGGCAGGATAAATGAATTGAAGCTGTGGGAAATTCCACTTCCTAAGTTTTTCCATGTTGAAGGGGAAACTTTCAGAGCGTTATCGATAGCTTTCAAGGAATAATTTCGAACTACCAACTATCGGATTCCGAGAAATTTGTGTACCTGAAACGGCAGCTGGGTTGTGAGCCTTTGACCTTGATCAAATCATTAGTAGGTTCGAAACAGTCTTACGCTGGTGCTGTGGATTTGCTCAGAAAAAAAAGCCTTCGCAGACAAAGTGATGCAACGATATGATGCTATCCGAAAATTGTCTGAATTGAAGTTGTCCGCTGGGGTCAATACTTACGAGTATATCAGCCAAATGCGTCTTCTACATGACTTGTTCAAAACCTTGGAGATTAGTGTTGATACTATGCTGCAGTTCTACTGAATGAAGGGTTGTGTTTTTATCAACTCTCTGCAAACATAACTCGTAGAAGCCTTTGATCATGAGTCACAATCATATCATGCAACTTAACTTAACTTCCGCTGTGATGCATTCGCGCTTTGACAGTACCATGCTCTCGTTCGATCGGTCAAAGTGTTTTTACAAGTTGCTTTGCGCCCGAAAGATTCGAATTGGCTGCTTTTCCTAGATCAGGACATTACGGTGGTTGCTTTCAGAAACTTAAGACTCAGCTTCGGCCTAATATGCAGCCCCTCCATTTTAATGGTCGCAATGTACAAAATTCTTTCCGTCGACGTAGAAATACTGTAGACTCTTATATGTAAGCTGAAGGCAATAAAGGCAAAACTCTATGTCTTGCTCTACATGGATAACGGTGCCTTTACAGGGACACCTGCCGAAGTTCGAGAAGCGTTTGGCTTTTTGTCTGAAATTTTTGTCCCTTACGGCTTCAGGTTCAGCAACTTTGCACTAATGACAAGTCTCTACAAGCAGATATTGATGCTGAATCTAAAACTGAAACTCCTACTATCGTAAAACTTCTAGGTCTTAGCTGGGATCGTATTAACGATACCCGCTCTAGCCATAAAATCCAATTGAATGGACAAGCCAATACAAAAAGACAAATATTACAGCCAATTGCATCACAGTTCGATCCCTTTAACTCTCAAGGTCCGTGTCACAAAAGGGCTAGACTCTTTAAGCACTCTCTGCAATTAAATGAAAATCTATCATGGGACAGCAAGCTGAGTGCTTCTTTGCAGAGAGAGTGGCGGAACATTACCAAACTAGAGCACTCTGAGAGCGCATACCTCCGCCAAGCGAGGCAACGGTAGCAAAAAATTCAAATTGGCTCTGCATGAAGCCATAATTTTCTGTGTATAAACTCCAAAATTTAATCATTTGTATCTTTTATAGTAATAACAGCTTGTGCAATTTTCTTGAAGATCCGTTCATAACTTTGGGTTATACTGCTAACAAACATTATGACAAACATGAGTCAAACATACAAATCTATTTTTTGCACCAAAATTCATTCATTTATGTCTTTCAACACTACTAACAACCCTTATAAATTTTATAAAGATCCATTGATTATTTTTGAGTTATTGTGCTAACAAGCATTAAATTAAAAACAGTGGCAAACGAACAAACGGATCATCACCAAAATTTCATCATTTACAGTTTGTTATATACCTAACGATTCATGTTAATTTCATAAAAACCATCCATAACTTTTTTGAGTTATGGCATTGAGAAAAATGAGGCAGACAAACAAACAAATGGATGGGCATATCTCCACCAAAAGTTAATCATCTGTTCCTCCCAACATACCTAACAATCCCAGTAAATTTTGTTCAAATCGGTTCTGAACTTTTTGAGTTATCTTGGTGACAGACAGACAAACACGACGTGTAGCGTCTACCCTAGACCTGCGAGCTGCATAGAAGCTGATATATAAACTTGACTATTTCTTCCTTTGACCCCTTCCGGGGGCGTATGCAAGAGTACCTCGGGACACTCTAATTTCCTTTTATCTGTTAGAGAAGAGCGTGACACACACTGTTAGGGAATGTTTTCACTCACCTTATTTAATTTGAGGTTGCGCTTCTAGCTCAATCCACACCGTCCCAACTAACATCCGCCGCTTAACCCTGTCTATTGCTACGCATTCCGTCTCTAACGTGAAGCGTGGGTGACCCGTGAGAATTCGACGATTTGTTAATGCTCTCACTTTATAAAATGTATCACTCATTCGTTCTCTCAGCAGAGAATTCGCACTTGTGTCTTGATAAAAACATATAAACACGACGTTCCTTCTTGCAATGCTCTCCTTTTATTTGCACCCATTTTTTTTAAAGCCCCGTTTCCCACAATTTACAGATAATTTAGCAATCCATAAGGTTACACGTTCTAATTTTTTGTCGGCGTATCCAATTTCTTCTCACTATTTTGGAACCCGTGAATGCTGCTGATCAACAACCCATCATTTTCCTACTTTGTTTAATGCAATACAAAGCAGCATACAATAAACGAAAATAGATTGGGTCGATTGTTTCATTCGCTGGAGAGTATTAGCAAATCATTAGGCTGAGGTCCAAAAAACTATCGGACAAATATGACATAGTAGGGTATCAATGACACCAAATCGAATCAATTATTTTTAGTGTTGCTGAACTACCTGCAGGAGTAATCAATTTTTTTCCGGTCAGAAAAAAAAAAAAAAAAATTATAAAGCCGTGAAACCTCATCTGCATGAACTTTAAAGTTGACAATTGTATGAAGGAAAGCATGGTTAATGAAGCAGGATCAACACAAATTCTTCTCTGTCATTTCTGACAGCGCGGGCACACTAGTCGTATTATAATTCTACTTGTTACTCCTTATATTCCTTCCTTATTTAGTACGGCCGTTACGCTTTCACAATTAAATAGTGTAAAATTACGGTATATATATATATTGCATACCACCTCGAGAGAAGAGGACAATGTTTGCACTCTTTCAAGCTGGAACTGCTTTCAGGTCATATAGGCAGAAAATTGGCTGTTTGGCTTGGAACACACTTTCGTGCTGTGTAATTTTCACGCTTCGTATGCATGATACGGGTTGGGGGTCATTATAAGAGAGCAACAATGTTTTTTATTTTGTTGAATTTACATAGGTTCTCTCAGTATTAGTCTACTATATAATAATTCACGTCGTGTTTTTATTTATTTATTTATTTATATATTATGTCTTTCCTGTCACGCTCTATGGGAATAAGATAGGAGAAAATTCAGATTTCAAAATGTAAAAAAAAGTGGGGTACCTTGCAATTTTTTTTCGGCGAAAAAAAAAAAGTTGGGTACCTTGCAATGCTTTTCTTCAGTATTAAATAGGGGAAAAATACAACTAATAAGATAGGAGAAAATTCAGATTTCAAAAGGCGAAAAAAAAAGTTGAGTACCTTGGAATCTTTTTCTTCAGTATTAGATAAGGGAAAAATGAGGAAGCCCAAAAGACGACGGGGGTTTTGGTGAAGTTGTAATTTTTTGCCGTCATTTATAATGACGGCATGGGCCACTAGCTATCTGATAAAATTAAGAAAGATGATACAGGTACGAGATATCACTGAAGCATAGTGCTTCCATAGTGGGGAATTTCCAAAAGTTTCCAGCTAGTCTAAAATATTAATAGCGTTGTTCCTTCGTTCCTTCGTTCGTTCGTTCCTTCCTTCGTGTGTTACGCCTGAATTCACTGTTCAACTCGCATTTGGCCTTACATGCGAAATCCGGTATCTGTGCTACCTAACCTAACGCGAGAGGCAAATATATTGGCGATTTTCGTCCTTCATTCTCCATTGTTTTGCGCTTTATTGAGTTCAGGAAGCTGGCGTATCTGTGATACGGCTGGTGACTAATCTCTCGGCCACAGGCCAGGTCTTTTTAATAGTGTATACGCCCGAAAGTTCTAGGAATAAATTTTGGGGAACCTGTACCTTGGTTTACTGCCAAAGGAATTCTACGGGTCCATATAGACAGAGGGACTTATAAATACAATCCACGGGCCACTTAGACATGAGCAGCTTCAGTAATTATCAGCAAAAAGCTGGTCGTATAAGATATCATACATCGAATGCCGGTGTTGTTTGTGATGTTGACGGTGAATAGCCATGGTACAATGCAAAGGTTCCACTGATCTATCTGAAGCGCCGTAAGCCAAAGCGTGAACGTTTCATTTGTACTGGTAACTTATATAAATATTCCACGGATCCAATCATACGCGGAGGTCAGCAGTTCTGTGCAGCTGGGGAAGGCCTTTTTTTTATAATTTTTATGCCCCTGGGCTCTTCTGAATGAACGGGTGAGGACCTGGAAAATTTACATGTGGGGTTGGGCACTAGGAGTGCTGGCAAAATTCAAGGAGGGGGGGGGCAGCGAGACACAAAAGCTAGGCCCTAAGCAGTACATTTTTTTCAAGGCCTCATTTCCAGTGAGGGGCTCGTGTAACTTTTTACAGAGGGAGTGTCTCCCCCCGATCCTCCCCTGACTACTTCATTGCAGGGAATTAGGGATATTATCAACCAAGAGGATGGACTTAATATATCACACATCAAGTCCCAGTGTTGAAAGTTTCACGGATCTGTCTGAAAGGCCTTACAAAGCCGTGAAAGTTTCACGGGTCCAGCTAGTTATTATCATTATTAGAACTTCACGCTCGAGCTCCCACGGCAGGTAATACAACCCAATTGAAGCACTTAGTAACACCGGGAGCTAGAAACGCTGCTAAAGGAAATCCAGCAAAAAACATTAACAGCTGACTTGAACGCCTGCTGGCCAATACGACCAAAAGCTGGTGCCGGCAATAAATTCCAAACCTTAACCGACCAGGGCACGAAGTACCGACCAAACTGATTAGTTCGACATCCAACATCCTCCAACGTGAAAGAGTGCGCGCCGACCCCAGCACGTGTTTCTCTCCTATAGACCTTGAGGGCAGAGACAGAAGAATTCTACCAATGCCTCTCATTGTTGTACACTTATAAACAGACAGAATTCGGCAACCCTTCTCCTGTTGGACAGGCTCACCAGATCATTATCCGCGCACAACCTGCTGGCTAAACTAAAAAGTCGGTCCAAGGATCGCAAGTGAGTGCCAACAGTTGAAACCAGACCGGTGAGCAATACCCCAGCACATACAGCAAAAAAGCATAAAATCATCTGCGAACCTCACTGCCACCAAAACATAATTCACCTTACGCAGGAACCCAGCCTTACTGGACACACGTGGTACCAGTCGCCTAAAACGCGGCTCAAAAGTGAGCTCATCGAAGAGAACACCAACAATCTCCAAGGAGCTAGACTCCTGAAGTAAAGTGTCATCTATCTCCAGATGTAGATGCTGCGGTACAAGTGTCTGAGACCCACTGATGATCATCGACTTGATCTTACTGGCATTCAGCTCCATACTCTAGACTGAGCACCATGCTATAATACGTAAAAAATGCCTATTCAGAGACTGGGCGACAGCAGCACGCATGCGAGGAGCAGGTATCACTTTTACCGAAGTGGAATCGTCGGTATAGTTGATCGTATGTTTTCAAACAAAGAGAACATGTCACAAGTATACAGAACGAGCAACAGCGGACCAAGTACACTACCCTGAGGGACGCCAAAGACCACTGCGGCTGAGGCACTCAAAACGCCACTCCGCGTTCGCTCAGAAACAAAATCGCGAATGATTGACAGAAGCCTAACATCCACTCCGAAGGACTCCAGCTTGTATAATATATAGGCCCTCGTGGTTGACCCTGATAATCGCCGCGCTGAAGTCCAACTGGACGAGGCGTGCCCACAAATACAATCCAGCACAGACTGTAAATGGTGTGACAACGACAACAATGCGTTACAAAAACCTAAACCAGTTCTGTAGACAAACTGAGCAGCAGGCAGTAAACCCGTAACCTCAGCAAAACGACCAAGCGCACAAACGACCAAATTCTCGAACACTATTGACAAAATGGGTGTCAATGTGGTGGGTCGACAGTTGGCGACATGGTGCGACACTTGACCCTTGGGAATTGGAGTAATCTTCCCAGTATGTCAACAACGGGAAAAGTTTCCTAAAAGTATCAGGCGCCGGAAGATCACTGCTAGATTAGGGGCAAGAACGTCAGTAAACTGCTTATAAAATAGAGAGAACATGCACACCGGGTCCACACCTCCATACGGATGAAGACCCTAAAGCAGCACCTTGTTGTACTAGATCTGAACGCCAAAGACGCTGAAACGAGGTTTAGGGTGACATCCATGAGCCACTGAGAACATATCTCTGCTCTGCTTTCTTCAAAGTGAGCCAACAAAAGCTCCGCCCTAGCCAAGGTATCAGTAATGATACCACCACGGGAACCAACAAGGGGCGTAAACGAAGGTTAAGCACCGAATACTAAATCCTATTGCTCACTCCACCAACGATGTGGATGGTCAGTACCTAGCAGAGACTCCATGGGACGCTGCCTCTGACGATACTGTGCCTCCTCATACACACGCTTAGCCTCGGCCTTTCGATCAAAATTGGTCTGCCACAACGTACGGTCACGTGAACGCCGCCATGGTCGGAAAGCCGTTTCTTTAGCTTCGAAAGCTCCCCGGCACTGGTCGTCAAACCACGGTTTCTCCCGAGACCTCACAAGAATAGTCCTCCTAGGGACAAACCTAATGTGCGAGGAACCTCCTTGTATAGGTGTCGATGTCAGGTGGCCGAACCACCAACACCCGGTCTCAGCTGCACACTTTGCGTAGTACTTGATCAGAAGTTGCGCTGATATTCTCTTCTTCCTTTGTTTCTCTGATTTATCTTTTCAATATTCTTCTTTCTTCTACTCAGGGAGCAGGGGAGGAGCCGTGAGTCTTTTCGATCCATGGCTGAACAACGACCAGGTTAACTCACGCGCAGGTAGGTGTTAAGCCCCGCCCATTCCTGTGACGTCAGGTGGGGAGATAGATAGCAAACAGTTTTAATTAGTTCATACTAGTTACTTGCTTAA
>LQNS02277648.1:15782-27743 GCA_001587735.2 Parhyale hawaiensis | reverse complement strand
CATTGTTCCGTTCAACTGCTCACGAGACCAATACTTACATGAGATATATGAGGGTGAAAATAAAGAGGAGCAGCAGTGACGACACGATCAGCCATCCGTGGATAATCTGGAAAGGTACAATTTTGACAATATTATAAAACGAGTCATGTTAAATCAACAAACAATCGAATTCATCATCAACAGCCTACAAATACAAACTTACCGACTCAGACTCCGAAACCCTGAATTTTACTAAATTAGAATCATACCATCAAAATTACGTGGATTACATTCATATTTTGCAATAAAAATTAACTATTACTACTAATTAACTATTATTCTTCCATTCAGGGTGGGAACTACCTACTATGTCCACCCTGACGCTACAACCCCACCGCCGCCCACTGACACAACACCATGTTGGTCTCAGTGATGCCGTACTGTACAGTAGCTGGCAGTGTTGCGCGCAGTGTCAAGAGTCCCACACTGTAACACTTTCGCTGAAGTCAAGTCACACCTACACTGAACGTGTCCCCTCAATGCAGCGCCCAAATATGATGCGGCGCCGCTTCCACAGCAGAAATAGCACAGCCTTTGTGTGCCTACACACTTCCCTGTCCAGAGATATCCAGAAATCTCCCAAAGATATCCAAAACTCGACTAGTGGAATTTGGTAAGCCAGCTGACTCGACGGTTAACATTTTCCCAAATCGCTTGGGAGAGACAAGTTTTTTTGACTAAGGCGTGAAGAATGATACTCAGAAATTTAAGACTCTGATTCCACAACAAATGCGATTTCACAGAGGAAGATAGAAGGGACATACATATAGCATGACGGTTGATACGTGGAACCCATGCACGAGGGTGTTCCTGCAGAGGATAACGCGCATGAGCACAGCAACACTGGGAGAAATTTTGTCCCAAAACCGAAACACACAAGGGCATCATGATGATGCACTTTATCGAACTCTACTGAAATTACAGTAAGATCATGTATTATTTTGCATAAAGTAATTACACCTAATGAGTTATTCATGTTGCCTTGATTGTACAATTTAGAAGTTCAAAAGGAGAAGCCAGCGCTGTGAGAATCCGAGAATCGAAGTCAGCCAGGGAGAGATGTTTCATTCCTCCGCAGCACGGACTTCATGTCCCGTTTCTTACCCTACCAGTGAGATATCATCAATATTTTATCATAATAAGGCTTAATGAAATCTACGTCCCGTTTATGCACTGTATGCGAGATACAGAATAATAATTGTTACCATAATAGTACAGTTAGTTAAAGTGCATCATCGTGATGCACTTGCGTGTTTCGGTTTTGGGACAAATTTTCTCTCGGTGAAGTCGGGAAAGAAGAGGAAGAACAGATGAAGATAAGATCGGTAGGAGTGTAACATCGGAAGGAAGTAAAGTAGGCACGAAAGACACGTCCCGAAAGCCTAGCTAATGGCTAAGGCAGGTAACCAACAGGGTCTCCCGGAGTCGCTGCTCCCCATAACGTAGGATGTGTGAAGAGTAGGAACTTCTTGCCCACGTGACAAGCAGACCCAACCGATAGCACTAGAACTTTGACTGACCTTGTAGCAGCGGAACTTGTAAAGCAGAATCAAGACAAACGTTAGTGCCACAACCAGCGCCAAGATGATGAAGGCGTTCATAAAGGCACCCAATACATTGGATGCAACGTTGTCGGACGTCTCATGGAATGGTGTGTAGAGGCTGGGGAGCAGGCAGTCAGTTACAGAATGTATCATAGGCAACCCAAGATACCTTAGTAATGAAATATTTAAATAAAGACCACGGTGTACGTAGTTTATCATATACATATTATTATAGATCGACAAAAATTCAATGCATGAATTCAAAACTGCAGATGATGTCATCATGTTGATCGAGTGAGCACTAAATATAATCTAGGGTCCACACAATACATGTTAGCTTTCAATTTGAAAGTACATAAAACTGCGTAGTTTTCGAAAGCAATAAGTACATCATTTAGCGAGTTATCAACTAGCAATATCCAATCAACAAGGCTTTTTCGACATGAACGATCAAACACTTTCTTCCAGCTGCTGCTGCAGCAGTATGACTATCAATTTGTGAGTAGCTGCACCAAGACAAAAATATTGACGTACTCTACTTAGCTTTTACCAAGGCATTTGAAACAAAGTGAACCACACAAATTCGAATTCGTTAGTGAAGCTCTCCTTCCTAGATGGGTAGTATCAACGGGAAATCTTTCCGGTAGGTTGAAATATTCCTGACAAACAGAATTCCGATTGTTATTGGTAACAACAAAGCTTTCAGTCAGAGCCCGTGGTTAATGGAGTACCACAAGGTAAATTGCTAGCTCGGTCCAACCCTCATCTCCACTCTGATCACTGACATGGGACACATATGAAAATTTGCAGTTCTGCCTTTGTTTTCAGACGACACATGGAAACAGCTGAGGTGCAGTCAGTGGCCGTCGTAGTCACTGCCAAATAAAATTTATCTAGTATCGGTGGTCATCAGACAGCAACTGGACTTCAAACAAAACTTAAAACAGTTACGATATGGGAAAATCCCTATTTTATTGTGAATTTTTGGTACAGAGTACTATACTGAGTACCTATACAGTGTTTCTACATTGTATCTAATTGTTTATGAACTATACATATATGTATAGCTATTTGAATACTTATGTCCCAAAAGAAGATAATGAAAAAAAAAAAAAATACTGTAAATGCCAGAAATACTCTTTTTCGAATAATATATGTACTATTATGTAAGTATGTATGCATTTTTGTTAAGAGTAATTCGTCAAAATTAATTCACAAGTTAAGTTTAAATTGCTTGAAAGAGTTGGAGATGGTCTCCTAAAAATAAACAGAATTGGAAAAACCCTGGAGACCAGGAGTAGGAGTTGTACTTTAACCACGGATTCCACAACCGTAGTTGATGGTGTCTCTGTAGGTGCTAATGCTACTCGTGTAGGTGTCAAAAGTGAAGAACGCGGCAACTCACAGATAAACCCCCTTCTGGGAGTAGAAAGTGACGGAGGCAACTGTAGCCACTACCACCAGCATGCAGAGCGACACTGGGATGAAGAGCTTGATGACGTGCTGAGCCCCGTACTTCAGTACTAGCTCTTCTTCCTCTTCCAGTTGCTGCACAACATGAAAATCCATGTAGTGGGGATTATTATTATCTCCTTATTTAACCACCCATGTAATGAGTTAGAATAACGCCAGGCGCACAATAGAGTTAGCTAGCTGTTTTTATATTGGAGTTTACCCCATTTTTAGAGAAAAAAAAAGAATAAATAAATAAGATGATCATAGCATACATTTTTCTATTGGTTCTTCCCGAATTTGCTGGTAGACTATATTCATCGGAGTTTTATTATAGAAGCTAAGAGGGTTTTTGAGTTTTGCATTTCTGCCGGAAGGTTTGGAGTTGATGGCAAACTCATATAAATACAGGAGGTCTGTGTTTCAAATTACAATTATTTTAATATTATATATGTATTGTCCCGCTATCTCCGAAACTAACAGTATCAATAACGATCTAAGATGAGAGATTAACTCGGCTCAAAGCCAAAACCCTACCGTTATATGTTAGCAGGGTTCAGTACTTACTAAAAGAAGAGTATGATAATACAAATGGTAGAGATATGAGCCTTGGCTGCATTTTAATTCAGGGATAAGTCAAAATTGTTTCACATAAATGGTAGAATACGAAGAGAAAGAAAAAATCAGTGCAGTGGGACATAGAGAGTGGTAGTCTCTCCAATGAGGACAAGCAAGAGGGAGTTGACAAGTCTGTAGTGTTGTTGTGCTCACTCAGCAGCAAATACTGTAGTGGAAATTTGTAAGTAGGTGATAAATGGTCAGTGCTATGCTAAAATAACACACATTGGGTAGTTTTGCTGCTTGAGAATGAAGCTGTGGGTGAGGTGTGTGTTTCCCACATGGAACCTTGCCCGCACGATCTCCCACTGTCGGTTGTGACGGGGGCGTCATGAAATGGAGAGGTTGTATGATCATACTGAGTTAGTTGTTACGTTTTCACTAAGCCAAGATGAGCCACTTAGTTATTAGTTAGTTATAGTTAGGAAGTTTAAGCCTCCGTTTCCGAGCAGAACGATATCACAGAGGAAAGAGCAAGGGACATATAGTATGCCAAGAGAAACGGGGAACCCATGTACGAAGGTGTTCCCACCACACAGGATCAACGCACATGGGAACAGCAAGTTGGGAAAGAAGAGGAAGAACAGAAAAAAGCATGAGCAAGTAGGAGTATGAAATCGGGAAGGAAGCAAAGTGGGCACGGAAGAGAAACGTCCCGAAGGCCTAGCTAATGGCTGAGGTNTAGTTAGGAAGTTTAAGCCTCCGTTTCCGAGCAGAACGATATCACAGAGGAAAGAGCAAGGGACATATAGTATGCCAAGAGAAACGGGGAACCCATGCACGAAGGTGTTCCCACCAGACAGGATCAACGCGCATGGGAACAGCAAGTTGGGAAAGAAGAGGAAGAACAGAAAAAAGCATGAGCAAGTAGGAGTATGAGATCGGGAAGGAAGCAAAGTGGGCACGGAAGAGAAACGTCCCGAAGGCCTAGCTAATGGCTGAGGTAACCTACTCGGGCCCCTAGGGTTGAGCCACTTGCCTGTCTGAGAGTTTGTAGGGCCATTTTCCGTGTCTCAAATATTGGCTGTGCGTAATTTTTGGTAGGGTACCGAGCGAGGCAGAAAGCATCTCAGAGACGAAAAAGAAAAGAAGGCAGAAAGAGAGGCTCCTGCAGACGGCCGCACGAGGCCTACAATTAAGTGTGACCCAAGCAAAGAGGCACGATCGGTACGGCCGCCTTGGGGCAAACACCATGGATGACCAACTTGAATAAAGCACATCGAAAGTGTCAGCAGCTGAAGAGACCAAGTCGAGTAGCCTACCTAGCAAAGATATAGGATATTGGCCACGTTCAAGTGCTGTCCTCCAATTGGTTAACAATAGTGGTGCTCAGGATAAGGGTTATGGAGTCAGATGGATCATGGATTATGTTCAATGCCAACTCCTGTGTTTTGCCAGCTTCTAATTCTGACCCCTTGGACCCATAAAGGACCAACTCTTACTCCCTTTCTCAAGAAAATAGGCCCATTTTCATCAACTCCGACTCCCAAGTCTTGGTTTTAGACAGTTTCTGATTCTGACTCCTGGCCCTCTCCATATGTCTGACAGCACTTAACATCTTTCTATACTAGAACCAAAAGTATTGAGAGTTGGCATTGATGAAATCAATGGATTTTTTATAAAAATGACAAGTTTTTATTAATGGATTTTCTTATTTTACTTTTTTTATTTTTTCATGAAATGGAATATTTTTACACTATCAAATGATCAACTATTATGAGCATTTATGCAACACAACGCCATGTCTAACTTTCGAGGTACCTATGGCTCCCCTACATTTGAGTTGAATGACCTAGCTACACCTCTACGTATATAGCTAGCTACCTCCATAAATACAAGAGACAGTGCATGCTTAAATTTTTATGGTATTTAACTAATTCAATGCTCTGATTTAATCTACCTACTGAACCACTATCTAGGGCAAAACCATTGCAGCAGGGTTGCCATTGATTAAATCAAATTTATTTATTCAACTGGTTAAATAAATTGATTTTTCTACAAAAAAAATCATGATTTTTTATGCATTTGATTTTTTCATGAAATGGAATATTTTTGCACTATCAAATGAATAACTCTTATCAGCATTTATGCCACACATCAGTTCTATCTTTCAACAAATGACTGGTTCCCCTTAATAGAATTCAACAACCTATAGGTACCTCTACATAGCTAGCTACATAATTAAAACAAGAGGAAGTACATGCTTAAATTTAAACTTTTATAGGAATTAAATAATTTAATGCTTTGATAAAATCTAATCTATCATCTAATAAGCCACTAATCTATGTAACTACCATTGCAGCAGGGTTGGCATTTAGTAAATCATATTTATTTAAACAACTGATTAAATCAATTGACTTTTTTATAAAAAATAATGATTTTTTATGTATATATTTTATTATTTCTTGAAATGGAATATTTTCAAACTGTCAAACAACCAACTCTTATGAGCATTTATCAGAGTTGGCATTGATTAAATCAAACTGTTTTAGTCACATGATTAAACTAGAGCACTCTGAGAGCGCATACCTCCGCCAAGCGAGGCAACAGTAACAAAAAATTCAAATTGGCTCTGAAACTATAAGTTTCTTTATATAGACTTCAAAATTAAACTATTTGTGCCTTTTGATAGTAATAGCAGCTTGTGCAATTTTTTTGAAGATCCGTTCATAACTTTATGAGTTATACTACTAACAATCGTTATGACAAACACGAGTCAAACATGCAAACGAAAATATCGATCTGCACCAAAATTTGATCAGTTATGTCTGCCAACATTACTAACAACCCCTATAAATTTCATAAAGATCCATTCATTATTTTTTGAGTTATTGTGCTAACAAGCATAAAATTAAAAACACTGACAAACGAACGAACAAACAAACGGATCACTACTAAAATTTTGTCAGTTACTCTTTGTTATATATATACCAAAAACTCATGTTAATTTTCATCAAAATCCATCTATAATTTTTTGAATTACAGCATTGAGGAGAAACATGAGGCAAACAAACAAATGGATAGACATATCTTCACCAAAAGTTAATCATCTGTTCCTCCCAACATAGCTACCTAATAATCCCTGTAAATTTCATCCAAATCGGTTTATAACTTTCTGAGTTATTTTGGTGACAGACAGACAGACAAACACGATGAAAACATAACCTCCTCGGCGGAGGTAATCAATAGATTTTTTACTCGAGACTTTTTATTCATTTAATTTTCACTTTTTTCATGAAATGGAATATTTGTACACTATCAAATGATTACTGTAGCTGTTATGAGCATTCACGGAGCACAATACCATTATTTTTTTTTTTTCAACTCACCTATGGTTCCACTTAATAGAATTCATCAACCTATACCTCTACTTAACTAGCTACTTATGTACAGTACTTAAAACAAGAGAGAGTGCATGCCTGAATTTCTATTGCATTTAAAAAATTTAACGCTACTGCTGCAGAAATTGCTCATTAACTGTAGTTTCTTTCAAAGATAAGGTAACACAGTAGATAGCTACAGGTAACTCAACTCTGTAGTCTGTAATGAGTGCCAAATTTCGTTCCAATGCCATGAACAAATGAGGGTATCACCCTTTATACTGATGCCTCTGCCCTCTGCAGACTGTGTTACTAATAGCTTGAATTTAAAAAATACTTAGATGTACATATAAGTTTTATTTATTTGTCATTAGTCATCACCTTTCAGGGTTGTCTTCACAGCTGTACAGTGAGATGTTATGATTATATTAGGTAGGCGGCAGTAGATGGACTAACAGGCCCATTCCTACAGAGACATTGGGACTTACGCCCCAGTCTTCTATGAGCTATTGCCATTATATTAGCTTGATATAAATATCTAATTGGCCTGATAGAGGTACACCCCAACAATGAAGTCATCAGTTAGGCCAAGAACCTTGTAGGTTAGGAGGCAAGGACTGGTTCTGCTAGTGTCCTAATGATGTTTATTACATATTAAATCTATATACAGTAAAACCCCTCTAATTCACACAGCACGGGGGGAAGGGGGTAACGGATTAGCGAGGATTTTGGATTACCGGGGTACTTACAAATCGGAAAAAACCTCTTTATTCCGCACTAATATGGATTATAAAGAGATTGTTCGTACCTTCTGCGCAGCACCTCACGCATATTTTTCGCTCATCACCTCTTTTATCCGAAAAATGAGAAGCTCCTTGCACGGATTACAAAGGTATTTGTAGGAACTCCGTACTTTACCCCATTAATCCGAAAAATGCTCACTTGTTCAGATAGCATTTCGAACAGTAATGAGATGTTCGGATTAGGGAGGGTTTTGGATTATTGAGGTGCGGATTAGAGGGGTTTTACTGTATATAGCAACTTAGGACACTAGCAGAACTAGTCCTTGCCTCCTAACTAACAAGGTTCTTGGCCTAACCAATGGCTTTAAGTGTAGGCAAGCTTCCTCGTACTAGGGTGGTGGTGGTGGTGGTGGGTGGCACCATCAAAAAATTTTTGGACGTTTATCTCTCTGGAAATGGGCGTGTGTTCGAATGTAGATTCATTCTCCTTCAAATGAGACCAAACATGAGATAATCCAAGGTGTTTTTTATATTTTTTCGCTATTTGAACCTAACAGGCCATAAGACGTACCAAAATTTTGGTACCTCTATCGAGAAGCCGGCCATTTAACAGGCTGTATAGAAAAATTGTTGGTCATCTAATAGCCCATATCAATATATATACAGTACCTACCATCCAAAACTAAGGGACAAATTTTCAAAACGGCATAACTTTCTTTAAAGGCACGCCAGGTACTTCTTCTTTTGCACACTATTAGCCAGTAACATTTTGATTATTGTGTTAAAATTTGAGACATGTATGAAGGATAATAAAAAAGATATGAGCAAAAAGCTTTTCTCTTTAAATTCAGAACGTCCAAAACTAAGGGATACAAAAGAAAAATTTAGTTAATTTCTTATTCAGTCCGTATTTCTCTATTTACATCATAGACAAAGTTTGACACTGCCATTGGAAAACATTGCTGTTCGTTACATGATGGCACCATGACAGAAAGTTGATTATATCCTGCGACAAGATATCATCAAGTTGCACAAAGATAATTTCACTAGGGTAATGTCTCAATTACCGAATGCCCATCTATTACCGAATATAGGTAGGAATCTTATTGCGTTCGGTAATAGAAAGGCATTCGGTAATTGAGACATTACCCTACTAGAGAAATTTCTGAGAAGGTAAATCGTTTGAAAAGTGTTGCGGGCAGAATAGTGAGGTCATACAGTGAAACCAGCTGCATTGGTGCCTCTAAAAAAGCCGGCAGGCCCCGTAAAACGTCAGTTAGAGAGGACAGAGTCATCCACCGTACGTCATTGAAGGATAGTTTTAAGTCCTCAGCTGCGATAAGTAGGAAAATGAATGACAAAACATGTATGAACGTCTCACGTCAGACCGTTTCTCGGCGCCTTCAAGAAATACCGGTACTGTTATTTGCAAGGCGCCCACAGAAGAAACCGCTTGTGAGTGCCAAGAACGAGAAAAAGAGATTAAAGTTTGCAAATAAGCATGTTAACTGGTCCCATGAAAATTGAGCTAGTGTTTTTCAGTGATGAAAGCAAGTTCAATTTGTTTGGTAATGATGGTAACAACTTTGTTAGAAGACGTGAAAGTGAGAAATTGTGTGTAAAGTGTACTAAGACGACTGTGAAGTTTGGCGGCAGGAGTGTGATGGTTTTCGGTATGTTCTCTAGTCAAGGGACATCTCCTCTCGTTCGTTTGCAAACCCTTGTGAATGCTCAGGTGTATAAAAATCTGTTGGAAGGTATTTTCGTGCCTGATATTGTAAACACAGGTGTCCCCAGCCCTATCTTCATGCAAGACAATGCTTCCTGCCACAAGGCAAAGACAGTCATGAGTTATCTTGAGCAGCAATATCTCGAAGTTACGGATTGGCCACCACAAAGTTCTGACCTAAATCCACTTGAGAATCTTTGGAAAACACTAGGGGGTGGAAGTTATGGCAAGAAACGCTATCAATAGGGAAGATCTTTGGATGAAACTTCAAAAGGAATGGGCGAAAATTACTGTTGAAGATTGTCAGAGTCTAATTCGGTCATGTAGTCGACGAAGTGCAGCTGTAATCGAAAGCAAGGAACTATTTACCAAATATTGTTTGTTCACCACCATATTGCTAAATATTTTTAGCAAATATGGAGTTAAATGCATTTTGTTCTTGTTGGTTCCTTAGTTTAGGATGTTATAAATTTCATGAGAAAAGCTTTTTGTTCATAACTTTTTTCATAATAATAATCAACATCTTACTGGCTAATAGTGTGCAGAAGAAGACGTACCTGGCATGGTTAGAAGAAAAAGTTATGCCATTTGGAAAATTTGTCCCTTAGTTTTGGACGGTACTGTATATTAGGGTGGAGCGAAAGGTTTTGCCCCTTTTTTTGAAATGTGACTTCCAATAGAGATATTATGTTGCCAAAGTGCATCAAAACAATCATGTTAAAATTATAGAAGTGTAGATGAATATTTTGAGGTGCCCCACGAATATTAAATTTTGTAAAATTTCTAAAATGCAATTATCTATACATCATAATTACAAACTGTGAAGCTACATCCAATACCAAAATTATTGTAATAATTCATAATACTAATAACAAACTCAACTCTGCAATGTCTATTCAAGCATCTTCAGGTGGTATCATGCTAATAACATTTAGACTATGTACCTATATTTTTTTTAGCAAATTTCCTAGATTTTTAATTACTGTTATGGAGCTTATAGTACGTTCTTTAGTTTAATGTAGTTGCTTATAATTGCGTAATCAAATTTAAAAAATGTATAAATGAATGTTTTGACAATCCAGCACTTTAATTAATTCCAAAATATTAATAAAAATGTATAAAATTCAGAATTTTCAACAGTCTTGGGGCACCTCAAGATGCTAGATTTTGAAAAACCCTTTTAACATAATCAATCCTATACAACATGGCAAGAAAATCACACCATTGGAAAAAATATTTCTAAAGTTTGTTTTTTCGCTCTACCCTACTGTATAAGCTATGTGTGTGTGTTAAAAAATATTTCTAAAGTTTGTTTTTTTGCTCTACCCTACTGTATAAGCTATGTGTGTGTGTTTAATTAGGTTTGCTTTACCTTTGCATTTTCACCCAATCAAGCAACTTAAACTTGTTCACCACTCTTGGAAAAATTTGGTTTGACAACTGAATAAATTATTCACCAACCTGCATGTATATTTTACTGAGGTATCATCTCCAAGTTTAAAGCTAAATATTACTCCACCATCTATGATAGCTACCATTTATGTTGTAGCTACCTACTTGATTTTTTGCAACTGCCTTCGTTTATGTTTTTTCACTGTGTGTTAAAATTTTTAAGCACAAGGAAAGCAGGAAAGCACTTGTTTTATAAGTATGGTATTATCTTTAGTACACTGGAGAAGAACTATGAAGAACTATTGTATCATTTCACATTAAGAAAATTATGAAAAAATAAAATAAATAAAAAATGAAAAAATCATTGATTTTTTATTATTTGGATAAAAAAAAAATCGCCAACCCTGAAAGTATTAAACTATGATTACGGGTGAACCATCTGATATACAATCAATCAATCAATCACAATCACAATAAAATTCCTAGATTACAGCAAGGAAACGCACGGTATTTCGGTTACAAACAAAAAGAGAATAAATCATTAAAAGCTAACAGCAGCTGATAGGGAACATGTCATTCATCAACAATTATACTGTTGAATACGTGATTTCTTATATAAGATTTTGAATGTTCTATGGGCCATTGGCACAACAAGATTGTTTGGGAGTTCATTGAAAGCTTTTATGCACTGAAAAACTGTAAAACATTTATGAATTTCCAATCTGACTGATGGTAGATTAAACCTATCGTTCCTAGTATTATAATTACTAGCTGTACCCGTGAAACTTCCACGGCTTTGCAAGGCCTTTCAGATGGACCCGTGAAACTCTCATACTTGAGCATGGTAATACCGCACTTAGGCTACTCTACAACCCTGGGACTCGATATATTAAGCAGGGTTGCGGAGTCGGATGGTTCAAGGTCCGACTCTGACTCCTGGTCCTCCAGAATTTCCGCCTCCAACTCCGACTCCGACTCCTGGCCTTCAAGATTTTCCGACTCCGACTTTCGACTCCGACTCCTTGGTCCAACAAGTAGATATTTGATGTAAACATTAAACATGTCCAAATAATTTTAGCTAGTATAAACATATCAAGTTAAAGATGCTAGGTGTATTGTACATA
>LQNS02277643.1:48420-58784 GCA_001587735.2 Parhyale hawaiensis | reverse complement strand
ACCTAGAACACCAAGAATCAATCATTTCCAAATCATGCTGAATAGATTCTGAAACCTCTAATCTATCACTTGGCTTATCGCAAACAGCCAGCAAAGTAACATCATCAGCGTAACCAACAAGTAAATTATAAACAAGACGAAACAGATCCGCCGTATATACAATGAACAACAAAGGGCCCAGAACACTACCCTTTGGGACAATAGAAACCAAATCTTAAAACTCACTCCTCTTCCCATCAACAACTACACATTTACGTCTGTCAGATAAAAACTGACTAATTACCGCGAAAACTGCGCCACTAATCCCCATCAATCTCAACTTATGAAGCAGCCGAAGGTGATTCACGCAATTAAAAGCAGCACTGAAGTCAAGCTGTACCAACCTCGTATCATTGCTCCCATCAAGAGCCAGCTGCAACACACAGGAGAAATGTGAAGCAGAGCATCACAAGTTCCCAAGCCCTTACGAAAATCCTACTGTGTTGGGGGAAAGGCAGCCTTCTTTTCAAGAAAGAGACCGAACCTCGACGGAGCCAACCTCTCATAAACTTTCAACATAACGGGTGTGATAGAGATGGGTCTATAGCTGGAGATTCCAGATGAAACAGAGCCCTTTGGAACAGATGTCACACGAGCGACACGGGAGCATTCCGGAAAAAAAGAACCCTGCCTTAACACCCAACGAAAGACAGAGACAAGCGGCGCTGCGAGCACACCAGCCACCCTCCGAAGAAAGAGGGGAAACATACCAGATGGATTAGTGCCCCCATCGTGTACGGCGACATTTCGAATGTGAAATGGTATTTTGTTGAATAATGTGGCCTCCCGGACCGCGAAATTATTAGAATACTTTGTTGTCATTGCGACACCACCAGTTTTGGTCGGAATTCGCACGTCACTAGTGCGATCAATACGGTTTGAGTGTCTGGCCTGGATTCGCCCATTGACGTTTACAGTAATTCCACTACAGAAACACTACATTATGTTATACAAAAGTAGGTGCAAACATTAATTATGTGTGGAATTCCCACGGGTCCAGCTAGTAAATAAAGAAATTGTAAATAGTAGTAATTGTTCCATTGCCATTAGAATTAGATTTCTGCCCCTCACGGGGCATGAGATGGGCCATAGGTCATAGGGTTTGGTTTAAGTTCGCCCATCCTCTATTATGGAAAGCAGCGCCCCCAGGTGATTTACACAGGTTTCCATAGCCATTTGCTAGGCCTCAGAGACTTCTGATTTTCGTGCCCACTTTGCTCCCTTCGCAATTTCGCATTCATTTTTCTGGTCTTACCTTCGTCTGTTTTTCCTCGTTTTTCCCAACTTACTGTTTCCATGCGCGTTGGTCCACCTGCGTGCATGGGTTCCATATTTCTGTCGACATACTACATGTCCCTTCATTTTTCTCTCATGAATCACCATAGTTTTGTCTGGAGATGCTGGAACAATTTAATAATAATAAAAACAACTTAATTTCTGTTACTTGCTCTGACAGGTCTTCTCTGGAAATAACGAAGAAACCATGGTCGCTAAAATCCCTTTTGGTCAAGCATTGATGAGCAACACAGAAGGTTTCTCTTTCATGGACATCAAGATGGCCAACCTGCAATACAGGTGCACCAGTAAGTGATGTACATTTTTGCGTGGACAATACGATAGCTAACTTACAGTATTACTTACACTACATATTTGAGCACGCGTATGTGACATACATTTGCGCATTCACATTAAGAGTTCCAATTATTTATTTCTATTTCCTTTATGTTGCTCAAAGCGAACGGCAACTTGGCAGTCTACTTGAAAACAACCTAACAGACTACAGATTTTTGAAGTTTTATTCTCTTCAAATATAAAGGGAACTAGATCACTCTGAGAGCGCAAACCTCCGCCAAGCGAGACAACGGTAACGAAAAATTTAAATTAGCTCAGAAACCATAATTTTCTTTGTAGAAACTCCAAAATCTAATCACTTGTACTTTTGATTTTAATGACAGTTTGAGCAATTTTCTTGAAGATCCGTTCATAACTTTTTGAGTTATGCTGCTGACAAACATGAGTCAAACATACTAACAAACCAACCAATGTGCAACAAAATTTAATCATTTATGTCTTTTAACAATACTAACAAGTCTATGAATTTAATAAAGATCCATTCATAATTTTTTCAGCTATTTTACTATCAAGCATCGAACTAAAAACAGTGACAAACGAGGGAACGGGTCTTTACCGAAATTTGGTCATTTATTGTTCGTCATAGACCTTACAACTCATGTAAATTTTATAAAATAGGTCCATAACTTTTTGGGGTATTATATTGACAAAAATGAGGCAGACAAACAAACAAACAAACAAACCGATGGACGGATCTTCACCAAAAGGTAATCATCTGTTTCTCCTAACATACGAAACAGTCCCTGTGAATTTCGTCAAACTCTGTTCATAACTTTTTGAGTTATCTTGGTGACGGAAAGACGGAATAACATAAACAGTGATACATACAAATCCGACGAAAACATAACCTGCTTAATTGGCGGAGGTAATCGTGGTTTCAGAGCTAATTTTTTTCATTACTGATGTCTCGCTTGGTGGAGGCATGCGCTCTCAGATTGCACTAGTTCTCTTTGTATCAGTACCAAAATCCAATCATTTGTGCCTGGTGATAGTGTTAACAATTTCTGTAATATTCATGAAGATCCGTTCATACTTTTTGAGTTATGCAGCCAACAAACATTATGACAAACATAAGCCAAACACACAAACAGATTAACCGATCATCACGAAAGTTTAATCATTTATGTCTTTTACCATTGCTAACAACTCCTGTACATTTCATGAAGATCCATACATAACTTTTTGAGTTATTGTGCTAACAAGCATAAAATCAAACCTAGCAACGAACCAACAAATCATGTCCAAAATTTGGTCATGCACTCTTTGTAACACGCCTAAAAACTCTTATAAATTTCATGAAAATCGGTTGATAGGCAAACAGACAAACAAACGGACAGATGAACGGATTTCCACCAAGAGTTATTCATTTGGTACTCTTAACATGCCTAACAGTCCCTGAAAATTTCGAAAAGATCCATCCACAACTTTTTGATTAATCTTGGTGATAGACAAACAGAATAACACAAAAACACGACAAAAACTAACCTCCTCGACGGAGTTAAATTAATTAAGAATTGGGTATTATTTCAGATCGGGGGCTCGCATTTTCGGTCTTTATAGCTAAAATATCACACTTCTTTCAATATAGTGACGATGTAAATCATATTTAGAGGGGCAAAAAATAATTATACAGACATAGTAATCGTCAACGAAATACGAAAGTATTAGGTTTTCATAAAAACCTTGAACTAGAGCACTCTGAGAGTGCATACCTCCGCCAAGCGATGCAACGGTAGCAAAAAATTGAAATTGGCTCTGAAGCCATAATTTTCTTTGTATAAACTCCAAAATCTAATCGTTTGTGTCTTTTGATAGTAATAACAGCTTGTGCAATTTTCTCGAAGATCCGTTCATCACTTATGATTTACGGTGCTAACAAACGTTATGACAAACATGAGTCAAACATACAAACGAACAAACCGATCAGCGCCAAAATTTGATTATTTATGTCTTCAAATAATACTAACAACCCCTATAAATTTCATGAATATCGATTCTTTTTTTTTTAGTTATTGTGCTAACAAACTTAAAAATAAAAACAGTGACAAATAAACGAACGAACAAACGGATCATTACAAAAATTTGGTCATTTACTGTTTGTTATATACGCAACAACTCATGTTAATTTCATTAAAATCCATTGATAACTTTTTGAGTTATGGCATTGAAAAAAATGAGGCAGACACACAAACAAACGGATGGACATATCTTCACCAAAAGTAAATCTGTTCCTACTAGCATACCTAGCAATCCCTGCAAATTTCGTCCGAATCAGTTCAGAAATTTTTGAGTTATCTTGGTGACAGACAGACAAATATGTAGACAGACAGACAATCACGACGAAAACATAACCTCATTGGCGGAGGTAATTAAGGGCTTCGTCCTACGGGAATTGTTTTGGCTTATTGCGCTTCTCGTTTGTTTACGTGTCGATGAGCTAGTCATCGATATATTCGTTGCATTTATTTATTTTTTCGTTATAATGATAATAATAATAAATTTCATTGACACTCACATTGTTAAAAATTTCACGAAGAAAGGACAGCATTCATTGCAAAATGATAAAAACGCAGCTGATACAATTATGTCAAGCTTATGATAGCAACGCTAATAAGGCAAGAAAAAAAAGCGATTACATTGACAGTTGCGAAGAGTGTTTCGAGCTAGTTTGGACAATAATTCTGAAAATGTTTGAGAATAATAATGAGTGGAATGACATTTTTATGAAACGTGGTGTAATACCGACGACAGTAGAGTGTTCAAGTTGTGGTGAGGACGCATTTAAGTGTTTCAGGTCCGAAGAAGGACAATACCGTATAATTGGCGTTGATATCGCGCGTTTTTCATCGTAATCACGATTTTATTCAATTCAGAGTAACGGAAAGCGATTTTTCCATTTCTTACGGTAATATATATTTTTCGATCAGGTTATTGGTAAAATGTCGCACTTTTTCGGTAAAATTTTAGATCAGAGACTTCTCTATTTATGGTATTTACGAGTAAAATGCCCACTTTTTTCCATGCAGGGACGATTTTAAGCCCATTTAGAAGAGGCAGAAATGTAGCTATATGAACCTAACCTAACATAACCTGAGGTTATATTTTTATATGTATTTACTTTTCCTCTCCTCCAAATATGCTTCAAACCATCCCTGCATTGAAAAAAGTGCAACATTTTACTTGTAAATGCCAGAAATAGAGAAGACCCTCATTTAAAATTTTGCCAAAAATTGCAGTGACACATAACATTAGCGTGGCACTGAAACACCTCGAGCTGTAGTCACCGCATCCGCGGGCCCATAGTGGAATATTGAGTAACTGGACACTCTTTGCACCACAGTGCACTCTTCATTACATTGTACCTGCACTACAGTGAGTGTTGCCGGAATATATGTCAAGTTATTTGACTGAAAACTCTTTTGAGGTGGTTGTATGATCTGAACTGTAAATACGCGTATGTTTTTGCACGTCAAAATTTGGATAATGTTTGGAATGACATAAATCTCACATAATTGAAAGTTGGGGCCTCGAAAAACCACAGCTATTTACTAGAAGGAATCAATTTCCCACAAATTCATGCAATATTCTAAAAGTTCTGAACCTTTCTGTATTGTGAACCAATTTTCTCTCTATGCCGCTGTACTGTAGGTGCCTGAAAATATTTAGAAAAGGACGTTGTTTGACGGCTACCGAAATGGAGCAGACGGTTGCAGGCTTTGCAGAGCTTTTACAGCCTTCCAAAGTTATAGCCAAGGAGCCAGGGAGAGATCGAAGAACTTCGAATTCATACGGGGAGTACCCCAATACCAAACCAAGGAAAGATAAGAAAACGAGAACTCTTTCACTCTTTCAAGTAATGTACGCATGACACCAGCATGCATACGTTCGCAGCTCACAACCCTTGCATCGCCGGTTCGAGGCCAACCTAGACACGCGAGCTCTTTGCTAATCTAGGTGTGCTGACTCTGCAGTTGTGGGCGTGTACAGCGCCGAGGGTTTTTGCATTTGCTTAGAGATGGGGAGGTGGGGGGTGCAGGTCATTTGAAACTTCCAGCATATTGGCGCCAAAGTTCTTAAAGACCCTTCGTCAGCTGCAGCTGCAATTACTGCTCTGGGACGAGTGGGCATATATCCGCAGCAAAAACCAATGCGAGTGGGTTTCCCAGTTGAAGGTGAGGTCAAAGTGGACTTCACTTTTTACCTAATTGTGATATTCGAGAAATACGCAGATAAGCCAATAAGTATCCAAACACCGTCAGCGCTGCCTTATTTAAGAAAGCAGGTTTTGGTCGTTTGTCCAGAGAAATCACATGCATGTCTGGAAAAGAGTTGAGCGTTTTTCAAGTTTTCTTGATATTCCATAGTGGCTAGTTCGGAAACGTAGCAAAATGGGGAGAAAAAATTGTGTTGAAAGCATTTTTTCCTAGACGGATATCTTTTACCACCCCAAGACCGGTAAAGTTTGAAAGAGGTGCTCTTGTTGGCGAAATTTTTTTTTTGCTCACTAAACAGTTGCTACACATCAGAGAAACACGCCGGCAAAGTTTTTTGGCAGCCAGTGCAACGCTAAGTAGGTAGAACAGGGGGATGAAGGGGGCCCGGCCTCTCATTAATTCTGCCTGTGAGCTTGAATATCTGGCGACAAATGGCATTTTCCGCAGCACTGATACCATCTACATGGATGTTTAATAGGAGTAGGGGCGGCTACTGTCCCTACCTCCATGTAGATTGTATTGTTGCTGCAAAAAATGCTTTTTGACGCTAGATATTGAAGCTCACAGGCGGAATTTCATTAGAGGCCTGGACCCCTTCATCCCCTGTTCTACCCACTTAGCGCTGCACCGGTAGCCTAAAACTTTGCCTGCCTGTTTCTCTGATGAGTAGCTACTGTTTAGTGAACGAAAGAAAAAAAAAAAAATAGAAATTTCTTTTTCGCCCACATGAGCACTTTTTTTCAAACTTCACGGGTCTCGGGGCGGTAGAAGATATCCGTGTAGGAAAAAATGCTCCCAGCACAATTTTTTGTCTCCCCATTTGGCAACTTTTCCGAACGAACCACCATGGAAAATAAAAACAGTTGAAAAACGCTCCACCCTAGTCTGAAATGAATAGACGGGAAACATAATGTCTGTCGTCGGGCCTCTGTTTAACAATAACCAGTAGGGAAACTACACTGCTTGGGCATGAAAATGCGTAAAAAACAAAACTTCCAAAATGGTTGCATAACGGATGAAGCTATAGAGTTGCCTTTGTTGATCCGGATGAATGGATCAAAGCGTGAAATTCTCTTGAAGCCTCTAATCCGCATCGATCATAACGCAAACAAAGATGTGGTGGGGTTATTTATCATTATTTTTATTTTTTCTCCGGCATCAATGGTGAAAAGCTTATGGGATCTTACCGAATCCCCGGAAAGTCAAGCTTATGAGTCTAGCTTGCATAGCGTTTATGAAAGAGCATTGGCAACCATGACCCGATGACCTACCACGGTCACATCGCCGTCAAATGATTTTTATGAGCGCCAACTCTCCGTTCCATTCAGCGAAGGTGACCACTTCATTGCGTAGAACGCGGGGCATCAAAGGAGAGGGTCTTGTGACTTAGAGTGTATTTCGACTGGGACATAATGTCAAGTTACTTAGCTTAAATCGAGAGACTGTGGACTTGACTTCATATTCCAAACAAATAAGTCCTAATGGCGTATTCGATTGGGACATAAAGTCAAGTCAACAGTCGCTTGATTCAAAGTAAGTGACTTGACTTCATGTCCTAATTGAATACGTCCTTAGTCACCTTACTCTCTTGATCGTAATCCCAATGAATAGTTCGGGTCAATTTTGAAAAGAGATTTGTGTTATGAAAATAAATGGTGCCATGCATGGTAGCACATCATCATCTCAAGTTCACCGACTGACTACCTAAGTATATAAACGACTCTTGAACGAATATCATAGAATGAAAATTCGATAAAGAACTTACTTTTTTAGCGCATAACTATCAAATTTGTTCATTATGCTTGTTTATATTGTTCCAGAAGTGTTTATATTTCTCAATAAAATTCAATTCTGATGTTGAAACACTATTTTTATTACCTTGTATGTATATTTTCAGCGAATTGCATTAAAGCTAATGGTTCAAAATTCAGAATGACTTATTATTAAAATACTGCATGCATTCATACTTCTATTTGGTTAGATTACGTGCCTAGTTGTGGTTTTCCATGCAGGGCACCAACTTTCACATATATCAAATGGAATAATTTTGATAAATCAATGAATTCTTGCCCTCTAATAAAGCGATTTACGTTGTTTATATGAGGTTTGGTACTTCTTAATTACCTCCGCCAAGGAGGTTATGTTTGAGTCGAGTTTATCGGTATGTCTGCCTCTTGGTTTATTTGTCTAACTGTCTTTACAAAGATAACTACCAAAAATATTTACTGATATTTAAGAAATTTACAGGGATTGCTACATATGTTAGGAGGAACAGATGGTTAACTTTTGGTAAAGTCCGTTCATCCGTTTGTTTGTCTGCCTCTTTTATAGGTCCATAACTCAAACAGTTATGAACGGATTTTTATGAAATTTGCACGAGTTGTTAGGTCTATCCCGAAAAGTGAATAACTAAATTTTTGTGACGGTTTGCCCAGTCCTTTGTTTGTTTGTCTGTCTCTGTGTTTTATTTTAAACTTGTTAGCAAAATTATTCGAAAAGTTAGGAACGGATCTTTATGAAATTTACAGGAACTTTTTGTAACGGTAAATATATAAATGATAAAATTTTGGTGAACAGTTGGCCTGTTTGTGTATTTCACTGATCTTTGTCAGAATGCTTGTTAGCAGCAAAACTCGTAAAGATATGAACGGATCATCAAGAATTTTACAGAAGCTGTAACTACTGTGAAAAGGCACAAATAATTAGCTTTTAGTGTTGACACAATCAAAGTTATAGTTTCAGAACTAATTTTAATTTTTCATTTCAGCTGCCTAGCTTTGATGAGGTATGCGCTCTCAGAGTGCTCTAGTTTATATGACTATAAAAAATTAAATAAGCGTCGTGGCCAAAACTATGAGATTTAATTTTACAGCATATTTACCAGGATTTTTCTCCTTTGATGACGATCAATGAATAATTTTCTAGATTTAAAAGAACTTTAGTGTTGCTGAAATTTCACAACTAAAGGCACCATTGCCCATCCTTCTTCTTGCAGCAAAGTTTTTGGCTGACTGTAACTTAGCGACGGACCCCTGTACCAACGGGGGTTACACGGGTCCTGCACCTGCATGTACCTGTGTGTGCCCTAACGGTACCTGGGGAAACACCTGTGAGGTCATTACCAGTTCCTACATCGGTGAGTAGAAAATTTTAAAATAGACTTGCGGAATTGAAGAGATAAAAGCTGTAATGTACGACGCGCTGACAGCCTTTACTTCATGCAGTATCTGTTTAAGTGAACCAGAGTTGAATCTATTTGTTAAAAGAAAAATGACGTGATATTTTGGTTTTCTTCTCTTCCAGTCTCTTAGGGCATCAGAATCCTTAAAAGGATGGAAAAGAAGAAAGTCAGAACATGATGCACCTTTCTTCCAACGAAACATGTCTATATTACTATATATAATATATATTTACGATAAATTGAACATACGATAAACTTATCATTCGATTAAATTACTGCAATGAATATATGACCGATAAATTAATTGGAGATAAATTTATGTCCTTTGCATGTATCTCATCATTTATAATTTTTTTCATACACTTTCAGTTGTTCTAAATTTTGGCGTGCCATGCATCAGTCACAGTATTGAATGCCAAAAATTTCTTCCGAGTAGAATTAAGACCAGCCGATTTCAGCTAGCCGACAATAAGTATAGTGTCAACGACATTCTGATATTTCATGAAATTTCGTTGATGAATGTGCAGTGCCACAACTCAGTCGGGCGAGAGCAAAGGTAACAACCTTTTTTTCCAACTGTTTTACAGAGGCAGTGACTGCGAGACTCTCACCAAACAGTGAGATTATTGAAACCGAAGGAATCATTACGTCACCCGAGTACCCAAACCCTCTGTCTGGCCGTAAGTGGTGGTGTGACTGTTCAATTGGGAGGAACAAAGGAAACACTATTGAGCCTGTTCTGTCTCTCGAGCAAAGACGACTCCGTATTTGACTGGCTTCAACGACGTACCTGCAACGACACTCTTTGAAAGAGACGTTAAGGGGATCAAACAGATTTTTAAACAGTTTTTTATTTTTGAATCAATTGGCCTGACACTTGCTCATTATGTTAATTTTGAAAAGAAATCAATTTTGTTTGTACAACTTTTCTGATTTAGGCCTTAGTTTTTGAGATAATGAGATATACATAAATTTAATTTTTTCGTAAAATTTTAAATGTATAAAAAATACTAAGGGTTCATGCTAGAAAAAAAAGAGAGGCAGTTTTAAAATTGTTGAAACATCCCAAAAAAAGACAGATTTTCCATTTTCTGTTTCGTTCTCTTTTGATAAGCGATTTTTGATCGCTAACTGATATATAGTGAAAAAAACAAAAATTTTTTTTGAGCTGGATTACACCTTTACACCTTTACACCTTTATTGTTCTCTCACAAATAAATGTTAACAAATTAAAAAACTAATTGAACAGTATATACATAATTGACCGAGAACAAGCCCGTTAAAAGTAATAATAACTT
>LQNS02277643.1:30391-44889 GCA_001587735.2 Parhyale hawaiensis | reverse complement strand
CTGAGCCTAAGCTCACCACTGACAGTTGACGTAAACAGTTAACGTTACCCTGTTGGGGAGACGGTCTGCAACGTGCGATATCTAAGGTTCGGTCGTCGCACCAATCGACCGCCACTGAAACCCGTCTCCCGCCAGTAAACACGATGGTAAAGGGAATTGGTAAAATGAGGGCAAAAATGGAAAATATTTCTCAATAACATCGTTAGGGATATCATAGTAATTCCAAAGCTGACTTTGTTTTCTTCCTAGTATGAACACTTATCGAATTCTATTCCTTTTTTTAAGCGAAGAAGTTACATTTTACAGGAGAGGCAAGAAACGAAAAAAATTGTGGTGGAGTGCCATATATTGCATACTTTTGCATTATAAAGAAATTTAAATGCTATTTTTACGTTGCACTAGCATCTACAAATAATATGCATGCATCATTTTTACGAATTTTGACCACCCGCTCGGCCCCTCGTCAGGAACCCTCAGTGGAGGTCTTCAAGGAAACGAATAGAAGCACAATTAGAAATTTTGTTACCCACGACGCGTTTCGCCGTACCTCGGCTCATCAGGTGGGAGGGTTGAAGATGGTCGAATCTGAACTCTGAAGACGTTCAGATTTTTTGAAATTTAGCTGGGTTATCACAGAAAGATGTAGCTGTGATACCGAGTTATCCAAAGCTATAAAAATAATTTTCAAACAAGCAAATGTTTTCAATTTCGTGGGTAACAAAATTTCTAATTGTGCTTCTATTCGTTTCCTTGAATATTTGAAATAATGCCACCTCAAGACAATATATATGTCTGTATTAAATACATATGTCTATTTCTTATTATCTGAAATACTAAGGCCTAAATCATAAAAATTGTATGAACAAAATGTGTTTTTTTTCCGGAAATGCATATATTGTGCAAATTTCAGAACAATCGGTCCAAAATAGATATTTTCCACCCCTTGGACCCCTGTTTGGGGGAGGGGTTCTAGCGCCCCTAGCCCCATAATATTTTAGGACACACTTTCACTCTACCTAAGGTCTCTTTTTCAGCGAAAAAAAAAGAAAAAAATTATAATTTTGACCAAAATCGTGAGTTGATCCCCTTAATGATCGTCTCTGAAACAACAGTCAAAAACGTGAGCACAAAGCTCGAAGAACAATCTTAACTCTACCCGTTACCATTTTTTTTTTTAGCCGCTTGAGCGCCAACGCGAGGCAAATTTGTACCGCCCACTAAAAAAAGTTTATAACATCAACAATATGAGAGTTTTTCTTCAGAGTCTCAGAGGCATTTATTCAACCACCATTACACCTATTTATTAAAAAAAAATAATAGCAAAGAGTATTTTTATAGTTAATTAAATTTGAATGTAAGAAAATGATGCCGGAGAGTACAGGGTGAGTGCTCAAGCCGCACATCTGCAGCAGTTATCATACTTTCACGGTAACTGCAGAAGCTATAGGAAATGCACAGTGGCACTGCACTGATAGTTGCAGCAGAGAACAGTTAGAATGGGTCAGGCTTCAATTATGCTGCCTGACGTCGCCCAGCAGCGCGCGCTCGTGGAAATTTCATCACCGAATGTACTAAATAAGTGATGCTTAGCGCGATTGTTGGCTATAATATGCGGGTATCTTAGAATTTTATTAATGCTTATGAGAAATTAGGAAAAGTCACAAGTTTGGGTACTGAAAATCTCTGCGCGTGGAACAGTGAACGAAAAACGATAGAGCGGCACAATTCATCTCGTCTTTACGCAGATTGGGTCAAGTCAGCAGTTCTTTCCGTATTCCACAGTGAGCATTTGGAATAGACTCCTTTCCGACGTTGTCGGTGAGGAGACAGTAAAAGAAAACAGGTTTAAAAATCGTCTTGACAATGATTTGGAGAGACATCCCCCACAGCTAAGAACTCCTCCAGGAGTCGCTAGCCACTAACGGCAAAAGCTTCCGAGACCACCTTAATCCATCTTCTTCTCTCTCCCTCTCCAACTACACAGATATGCTCCGCATTTCAGCGGCTACTGATCGTGCTTGCGTGCATGCGTGATCGTTTTTTTTGGATGAAATTCTTCCCCCCTTTTTATTCTTTCTTCCCCAGTCATTTTTATCCTACTGACATAATGGCAATAGCTCATTGAGGGACTGGGCGTGAAGTCCAGAGTCTCTTTGAGAATGGGCCTATTGGTTCGTCTACTCCTGCCTATCTAAACTAATCTACTACTGTGACGTTCAACATAACAGTGACCCTGTTATGAAAGTCTTCAAGTGCAAAGTTAACAATAGCACTAACTCCTTTTCTACATTGTGAATGTCTGCTGATGCAAAAATCAGTGCACTATGCCAGTAACTCTACTAATCAATAATGAAAGTCTTCAAATTCTAATAAGTATACTTTACTAGTATCACTCCTACTGTGTTGTGACAGTCTGTAGATAAAAAGTTCAATTTTTCAATAACTGTTGCTGTTATGAAGGCAATTCTGTAAATACAAAACTAAGTCAGAGTTATTATGCTATTAAACTCTACAGACACGATGCTCAATATTGCAGTTTCTTCGTTATTTTTTATTGTAATATTTTATACATTGATGTAGAGAGCGGTATGAGAGTAACAAGTCTACACTTTAATGAAGTGAACAATGGAAATCCTGGTTGAAAAATGAACATTTATATACTTTTTCTGCAAATTTGTTGATTCGCTGTCTGATTCAAATTTATGGGAGTGTACTACTGCCATGCCATTTTTCCATCAATGTCTCATACTAAATAGTCTGTCGCTGTCGTATAACTACGACGGCGAACACTACTGTCGTTATGCCAAAGTTGTTTGAAACGCTCTAGTAATAAGCAGGCGGTGAGCCAATACAGGACACATTAAAACCTTTTTCTGTAAAATGATATGGATTCACTCAGTTTTCCGCGTTTGGAACTGATATTCTAATGTATATACACAACCTGTAGTGTCTATATTTTTCGGGTTCAGATTGTATTAAATTAGCAACCGTAAGTTATTAATAATAATTCGCACAACGTTCCTTTTACAGCCACGAACTACGTGCAAGAAATAAGAGCTGGTTCTTGTCAGCGCGTCAGACTGACGTTCACCGCTTTCAATCTGCTTGGTCGTTCTCTAGCAGGCGACTGTTTTGCTCATCGCCTAACAATTAGAAATACTGACAACCTCCTCGAATCTCAGACGTGAGTATTTACGCCCACTACAGAAACGGCAGCCGTAAACATACTTTACACAGCCAATGTATATATAAATATAAAAAAATTTTTGTACTATCGAGAAGTTGGCGTGCGCGAACGTAGATTTGATTTTCCTTCAAAATGAGACCATTTTGGAATAAATCTACGGATTTTTTAACACGTTTCTCACTGTTTGAAGTTGAAATACCGTTAGATGGCCAAAATTCTTGGTACCTCTATCGAGACATTAGCCACCTAACAGGCCGTTTTTAAAGATTGTTGGCCATCTAATAGCCCGTTTCGAAAGATATATATATATATATATGGACTATTAGATGGCCAACAAATTTTCTATATGGACCAATAAATGGCTAACGTCTCATCATAGGTACAGCGAATCTGGTACGTTTATCGTCCCGGGCACTTCAAATAGCCTGAAATTAAGCCTAAAAACTATTTAAAACACCGTATACTTTCTCCGGTTTGGTCTCATGTGAAAGAAAATAAATCTACGTTTAAACTCACGCCCTCTTCTCGATAGTAAAACGCGTTGTGGACGTGCGACATGGTATTTTGTGGCCATAATGCAAATTTCTTGTCGCGTTCTTTAAATTATATGAGGGTAATGAGTCATCAGCGTTGACCAGTTTACTTAATATGTTGAATGCTTCCCATGATACAACATTTCCGGGAAAATATTCTTGATTTTAATGTATGAATTGCTGCCCTACATCAAGCTACTGCTCAGAGCATAGGCACACAGATGCACCATGGGTGCCAATTTACCATATAGTCTGCACGAGGCGTAAAGTTTGGCACATAAGCTTGCACACTACAAATATAGTCACACTAGCGTGAGGAGTCCGAAGGGCGTGGCTAAGAACGCAAAGCAACTTTGCCAAATCTCAATTAAGCGCGTGGAATAACATGTTTCAATCGACGAAATTATATTTATATTCGAATCCTCAAAGTGAGTTAGTCATTATGTTAGATTTGGCACTGATGCATTCAATCCAGCTCCGCCCCCATAGGACTGCTCACGCTGTTTTGACTATAGAAGGTTTTATTCTTCTAAACTACTTTACGCATTAGATAGTAGATACTTCTGACTTAGGCTAAGGAGCACTGTTCTCATCGCAAAAAAGAACAAATAGCTAGAAAGAAAAATTGTGTGCTTATCTATGTAGAAATGGCGATGTTATGTTTGTCAATATCATTAAAAGGAGCGAATATGTAAAGGAAACAGCAGATTACTCGTAGAAGTAACGTTGTCGCGACGCTCTGGGAATGAAAAGAGAATAAGATTTTAGGTAATAATTGTAGAATGGGAATAAAAAAATATACCTTATAGATTTTCGTTGTCGGCACAGCCCGTCGCCCTGAAGGCAACGCCGCTTCTTCGATGAATGATAGCGCTAGATCGTGCAACGGCGTAATGCAGCATACAATATTTTGAACGGCGTCTAAGTGAACTTTAAAAAAGATACGTTCCAACAAAAGCCCGAATTACGTCCATTTGAAATGAGCGTTGTTGGACAAAACAGTCAAAAGCTGTGCATATTGACATATTTTTGTCTCATGAAAATAAAAACAGTAGCGAAAATATGATTCAAATGACATACAAATCTACACTAGAACGCAGATCACGTTACAGCCCTAGCGTAGTTTCCTCTGGGATCTGTGCCATTGCTTACGCAGTGTTGTGTCCTCACTACTTGCAGGAAATAATACCACACTTCTCGCATGTACTTAGTAAAAGGCATCGCTGCAGACTATCAATGACATATCCATAAATTTAAAATCCAATTATGCTCTTGCCCATGCTAGTAGTGAAGTGCCTGGGTCTGCTGTTCAAGTCTGGTCGCCGCATCTCTGTAAAGATATCGACAACATGGAAAGAGTCCAACGCAGAGCAACGAAATTGACACCCCAGCTAAGAAACAAGTCGTATGAACGTCGCCTAAAAGAACTGGGTCTGATCTCACTCGAGCAAAGACGACTCAGGGGGCAACTAATGGAACAATCAAGTATTTGAATGACTTCATAGACGTACCTATAACGGGACTCTTTGAAAGAGACCTTAATGATCGCTGGCGAAACAACGGTCAAAAATTCAGGCCTAAAGCTCGAAGAACAACTTTAAATCAGCAGTTCTTTCCCAATTAATGAGTCAGCATTTGGAATAGACTCCCTTCCGACGTTGTTGGTGCGGAGTCGGTCAACTTGTTTAAAAATCGTGTTGACATACATTGGGAGAGAATCCTCCACAGCTAAGAACTCCTCCACGAGTCGCAAGCACTTAACGGCCAAAGCTTCCCAGGCCATTTTAAGCTAACTTCTTCTCATCATCTTCTTCTCCATCTATATACTTAAGCTCCGCATATCAGCGGCTTTCGATCATGCTTGCATGCATTCATGACCATCTCTTTGGCGGAGATTCTTCTCCTCCTTCTTTTTTTCTTTCGTTTTCAATGTTTTCTTCTCTCGTTTGCCCAGTCCTCTACATCCTACTAACATTATAGCAATAGCTCATAGAGGGCCAGGGCGAAAGTTCCGGTGTCTCTTTAGGAATGGGCTTCTTGGTTCGTCTACTGCCGCCTATCTAATCTAATTTTGCTAACGGTTTCTAGCTAAATATCTCTAGAAGGAGAGCCCAAATATTCCGCCAGAAATAAAAACTCCTCTAGATATACTTTAATAGTATATTTACATTATTCTACAAATATGTTGCGGAGAATGTGCTCCGCATAGACAACAGATCGTTCCCACGCTCAGTTTAGAGTGACTGCGTTGACAATATTTTCACCGAACGGCTGATAGGGCTAAACGGACCAGAAGACTGCAGTGTGAAACCGGCTAAGCTACGTAGTGCATAAGCCCTGCGCAACTGTGGTTGGCTTGTTCTATGGTAAATGCTGAGTCGGAATTCGCTCGCCGCAACCTAAATTTACTGTCTAAGCGAAAAGAGGCAGCTGCAATATAATCTTTGTGGCAGAGATATACCCACAGCGATGTTGGCAATAGTGTATTTTCACTTTGTATGTTTAAAGATAGTAGAGACGACAAAACTAGTTTGAAAAATTATTGTTACCTGTCTGAAAATTTTCATTTAAGGACAGTGTTTTACTAAAAATACTAAATTGAAGACTTTGAAATTCCTCAATTATAGCCGTAACCGCCTGTAAAATGTTTTAAGTTTTTTTTAGCTTAAGTTCAATTTGCTTACAGAAAAGGTTTAGGTTAATTGATATAGGTTGATTACTAGGGAATCTCACTCGAAGAATAAAAAGTAAAACCAACGTCGTAATCAAAAACATTTTGTAAACGTTTCGGATTACATTAAATCCGCCATCAGTACTGTGGAAACACAAGGAGAATTATTTTTAGTAACATGAAACAGAAAACTATATAAAATCTAGCAATAATAATTCAAAAACCTAACTTAAAAATAGAATGTAGCAGTAATGAATCACAAACCTACCTTAAAATTTGCAACGGTACTGCAGATCCTTGAGTATTTAGAGATGGTTTTTCACTGTTTATGTATATGGATTACAATACCCTAAGTTCTTTGCTATTAGCTATTGTATCGATAACAGAAAAATCAGAAATTCTCAATGGATGATTGGCTTCCTGTCTAATGTTTCTAATAGAAGATTGAACAAGTTTGTTTAGCACTATTCCGGTTCGACCTGAGACCCCCTTATGCTGTGCGCATCGCATGAACATCTGCAGTACAGTATACCGATGTAAGTGAGCTGGCAGCTCCCACATACGTATTTGTAAACAACTGACGATCGCAACAGCAATTTGGGAGATTCAGTACGCCGATAGAAGGATCATATTGTCTTATTATGACGATAGAAGAAAATTGTATTTATGTGAAAAAGGTATTGACAAATTACAGAAGGTATGCATTTCTCCAATTTCCGTGAATTATACCCTAAAAATTGCAATTGAGTATATAACTTATACTTAGGAACAGTAGCGACTACACGATGAGGAGAGTTCTTGCGTAGGAAATTTCATGAAATAATATTGAACAGTTTTGTAGGATAATAGTTAGCACTGAAATACTTTCTGAGTTTCTGAACTTCTTGATGGAATGAAACATTACTCGAACATATACGAAAAGCCTTATGTAGCAGGGTATAAAAATTCGCAGTTTTGTACTTGTCTGGTATTATACTAAAGTAATTTGTACCTAGGCTTGAAAAAGTGGGTTTACGGTAAACAGACGTTAAAAAATCATCTTCAGACCGCACGATATCCACATCTAAAAATGAAATCCTATGATTCAACTCTAACTCCGTAGTAAAATTAATATTTGCATGTCTAGAGGTAAAGTAATTCATGCTACTAAAAATACTTATCCTTGTGTTTCCACAGTACTTATGATGGATTCAACGTAATCCGAAAGGTTTACAAAATGTTTTTAGTTACGACGTTGGTTTTACTCTTTATTCTTCGAAAAGGTTTAGGTTGTTGCAACGCTTTGTTGTGTGCGTTGAACTTCCCGGAATCTGCTTTAGATTTTTGCTTGTTAGCGCTTTGTTTGGAATTCCGCACTGTGTTCGATAGGGTTAACTTTTTCGGGCCTATTATGCAAGCTGAAGTCATTTAGTAAAGAAAGGTAGCAAGCATATGGGCAATCATCCGCGATTTCGCCCTTAACGTATTCAGGGTGTGTGTGTGCGCGAGTGGACGGTCGTTTTATCACTCATACTGGTTTCGGGCATTGCCCAGGTTAGCGTTCTTGCATCCTTGCTCTTCGTGCTGTACACTAGCGACATATTGTATTCGCTGGAGAACACTATGTTGGTGCTGGTGATTTGCTCGCTCTGATAGGTGTGACTTGAATGACAAACAAGCCCAATTCGTTAGCCCAGTTTTAAATAGGGAACTATCGCGGTTAAAAGCCCGGTATTGTGCCTGGAATGAAGAACTGAATGAAGATGAGACTCAATTAATAATTGTCAGTCGGTCTTGGACGCCTTCACTCCGGCATCCGCCTCTGAAAACTGCTAACACTGTTCTGAAGGGGCACAGCTCTTTGGACGTACTAGGTGTTTGCTTCGATATGATGTTTTTTCTTCTTTTGAGCCCCTCATCAGGCGTCTAATCATATGTGCTTTTAAACGGATTGGGCTCCTGCGCAAAGTTTAGGTTGTGTTTGGTGGCACTGATATGGTCCGTAAATGCTTCCCTGCACTCTTGCTGTCCCTGCTGAAGTGTTTTTCCCAAACCTGGAATTGTGTTAGAACATTTTTTTGAACTCTTATCATAGGCGGCATGCAACTTGTAGCAGAGTTTTTACAAAGTATTTAGCATCGAATGACATTGGCTGTATTGGTCTGTCTCTGTCCTCAAGGTCATTGGGGGGGGGGAACACCCGAGAAACAGTTGACGCTCGTTGCTTCACATTGACGCCTAAAAGGCGCCAAAAACGTGACCAGTTTGGTCGCTGTTTTATACCCCGTACTGTGTTGGCGGACTTCATTGCTTGGACTCTTGTTCGGCTGTGTTGCTGTGCAGGCATTCAAGTCATCTCTGAAGTTTGTAACGATAATTTTTCTCAGTAGCGATTTGGGAATCCTAGCTCATGCTTTACCTAGATTTCATTACCCGTCTACATACGCCCAAGCATGTAGTTTTAATTATTATATAAATAATAATTGCTATAAATTTTAGCTCAAGGTTTAAAAACTTTCCTAGTTTAGTCACAAATGTTCAGCTGAAAGTTTCTGAAGCTTTGAATTTTAGCCACAAATCTCCAGTTAGAAGTTTATGATATTTTTCGGCCCCAGACAAAGACCTCTTGTAGAGGTTTTAAAAATTTACATCCATAGCCTTAAACCTCAGCTAAAAGCTTCTAAAATTTTTTCCATTCACCACAAATTTCCAGCTACAGGCTTTTAAAAAATCTTTTCAGCTTTTGTGGCACGGAAATTGCGCCAGAAACTTCTTTCGAAAGTGAGGGCCAGAGGCTGGTGGTGTACATGCTCTCTCGTTCCTTCGATCCTGCACCTGGATACTCTGCTACAGTGTCTTTCATCGATGTGGAGCCTTGGTAAGACGAGCGTGTATGGTTATGTTAAGGCTGTGGAGTACTCATTGCCGTAGTGGGAAGTACTAAACACGCATCTGGTTGCGACAGTGTACCATTTTGAAGGTGAAGTCAGCATGACCGCTCAACCCAAATGAGAAATCCAGTCACCAGTTTACGAACAGATTTCCACAGATCCCGCAGGACGGCACGACTGCAGTTAGTCACAAATTATAAGACTTTTGGCGTCAGAAACGGATGTGAAACACCAGACTATCCCCATTTCTGATTAGGGTCAGTATCCCTGCAGTATCGTCCGAATGCTACTCCGAATGCTGCTAAGTGTGGTTATGAGTTTGTTAATTGCTGTTGTTATTGGAAATGTGATCAGTTATGCCAAAGCCACGTAGCGTTTAGTTCAGCAATGTGGGATTAATTTTCGCTTTGATTCATAATCATTATCATGTTTTCGAAAATCACTGCACTAATGCAGAACTGAGGCAAATAGGTTATTGATGACTATACTGTAGAAGTGAGAGAAATCGGAGGACTCATTTGAATGAAAATAAAATTTCTTCTTGACCGCATGTCGGCGCATGTAGTCACATCGACTAATCGAAGTGTGTGAGGTTGGGATCTCAGGCCTTTGTTGGTTGGGCTGTTAATCCTAACCAAAAATGTTCGTCGTGTTGTATTCTTGACGCTTGGAAAGCCATAAGAACAGTTATTGCACAAACTTCTTGTAATTGACGACAGCCATTTTACCGTACTCTATGTGTGTGCAGCTTAGATATGTAACTGGCCAGTCAGGAGTGGGAAATTGAATGGAGTAAGTAAAAAATAAGGCGATATATTAAACAATGCTTCGCGAAGAGCGGTATTAATGATTATTAGATATTCATTATAAAGGCAAGCAGGGTTTTACTTCTAAATAGAAGTTACATCAATGCGCCATACTTCCCCAGAAGTTGCTTTTGATCTTGTGAAAGCCTTCAATGCTAATTTCTCTGTATAATTATGTTTATTAATCAATCAATATATGTATGTTCTCCTCATTTATTGATGTATTTAGAGGCTTGAAGTTGCAATTGACTATAATTTATATTGTTATACTAAATGCGCATAGGCTGCTCAGCTGAACTGTTCGTCGATGTGACGTGATTGATGAAGTCACTCTTCGGTTTTGGTTTCACATGAGTCTTCCCGTAACGATCCTTGCGTCGCAGGCAAATCATTCTCTTACAGCGGTTTACTACTTCAGTACATTGCAAACTATAATTCAAAATGGAACATCGACATTGTAGATGCTGTCCGTAATAGGCGCCTCTATCGACGTGGGGTTTGATTTCACGGACGTTGGAAAGAGTCCTGTATAAATGAGCCCTAAAGGTTCATTTTTCTACTAGCTATCGTTTTCTATACACTGTAATGAGGCAACAACTGGAGAGTCTCAACACTGTAAAAAATTTCTTCGTAAATAACAGAAAATGCCCGGTTCCTCATTGCTGGACATTTTTGAACTTCTGGTAATCATAATTGAAAGTATTTATTGGTTCCCTCATTGAACGGAATTTTTTTCTGTCCCAGAGATATAAATAACTTGCCGTCAGCGTTTACAGACAGAAAAACGATAAAGGGATTTGGAACCTACACCTTTGATGAATCGAGCTATTACAGCTTGTGATATACTGAATTTACGTTGGAAAAAGCGTTTTCCAAGACTATATATGACTTGAAATGAATAAGATAAACTCTCCAATAAGACACTTTCTAATAGACAATCCTTACGACATAATTGAAATAATGCAGAATTTTCCGTCAGAAGATAGGGAAAAATATTCTTCATGTACACAGTGTGAACTTCCGGCTCTTCCACTGAACCGACGGACTCTTATTCCCATTTATTGAAACTGATGAATTACAGACACTTTTCTAACTTACTCCCGTTAAAAAGTCAAACTTTTTTTACAGTGCATGCACAGACGTGTCGATTGTTAGAAGCACACCAGCAGCTATCGATACCGTCACAAGTGACAGTTGCGTGGTAGTAAACAACCCTGGGGAACTTTACGTGGGCAGCCCTAACTGGCCTAACTACTCACCGGCTGGTTCAACCTGCGCCATCATCTTCTACACCGTGAGTGAGAAGACTAGGCTAAGTGCTGCTAATGTTAGTTGTTAAACAGTATACCACTATGTCCATTATCGGAAGAACTACGGATTCAGTGCTGTGAATACTTGTTTTACACCCCAAAACATTATCAGAATCCGAGCAATTTATCAGATCCAGGTATGTTTTTGCAATGGTTAACTTTTTTATTCACATTCAGTGATTTACATCTCATTTTACTATAGTTCATAGTGAGTTGTTCAATTTCAAAGTATAGAGATCATCTTGGCACTCAGGTTGAACGAGTTTTATCTCAGATCTAACAGTGACCAAGATGGCTTTCGTTATCCTAACATATTTCTAAGAAATTTGATGGATTTCTAACTCTAGTTTCATGGAGATTTTTTTTTTTTTATGTGAATGCTTCTCAGTTGCGGCCACCCTAATAACCACATTCAACTGTGTCATCTTCATTTCTGACATTTTTCATCGAAATTGGGTTTTCTGTCAGTTGTTCTGCTCATCCAGTTATGTGCAACATGGCATTTAGAATATCATAATTTTAAAACAATATAGATTAAAAACACTTGAGTTCATTTTCGAAAGTTTTCTTACTTGTGTGTTTGCATCATGTGAATCGTTCAATTAATGCTAAAGCAAAATACTTTGCTTTAGCAATGATTTTTGTAGCATCATGTAACATTTCGAACAAATTTGAAACCGACAGACCACGAAAAAAGTAAAAAATAAATGGGATTGTCCAAGTCACGTTTTGAAGGTGCGATCTGAGATTGCAGCGAAAATTTCAAGGATAATGGAACATGTACAACTTCAGTATCTCTTAGAAGACCGTTTCAAGACGTAGGGCAGGAAATGTACTTGCTTCCACAAATCCGACTAAACAACTCCTTAACAATAGAGAGAACAAAATTGATAGATTGGTCTTTGTAAAAAAAGGATATTACTTGGTCTTTGATAGACTGGACTGGTCATAAGTGTCCTTTGGCGACGATAGTAGATATAATTTGTTTGGCAGTAGCAGAAAACTTTGTGATGAGGCTTGAAGATGCTATGGAGAATTAAGTTGAAAGTGTCCTGAACAGACGCCTTTGGTGCTGTTATTGCCATTGGGTACAGTTTCCAAGAGGAGGAGCTTGAGTGCGACTCTCTTTGAACGCGTGTAAAAATAGGTTGAAGAGCTTTGATCCAGCAACAAAGTGCCAGGCCCTGTCTTCGTTACCACTGCGAACGCGGTGCCGCGCCTCAGCCAGACCAAAAGTCCTGGAGGAATCATTTAGGGGGGGGCATAATAATTGGAGTGCAATGAGTTACACTGCACCGCTCCTGGCTGCATTTGGGGGAAATTTTACCAGCTGAACAGTGGCCTCATGGGTAGAGATTCATTATTCTTATAGGGGCTGCTCATATCCCGTCAAGAACAGTTATTTACTCTCAAGCCCGCTGAGGGTTTTTACTTCACCGCGTCCGAATATTTCGTTGTGTACATGTAAACCCAACTCTGTGTATGACAAAAGTTTCTATAATATGTCAGCCGCAATGTCAGGGGCTCAGTAAGCCTGCGAATGGCGATTCAAAAAGCTGTGCATTTTTTTGTTCTTTACGCAGACACAGCAACGCTTTCAAACGCTGTGAACTGAAAACACTGGACTAAAGACTTTCGTCTGCAGCGGCCTCAAGTCTTACATGCTTGAACATTTTCCTTGCAGGACCAACCTCTTTTCTTGAGGGTTGTGCCAGTTGTGTCCGACCTTGACCGGAACGACTTCCTCATGGTTCTTGGAGTCCACAACGATGTTCAGACGTAAGACAGTCGATGCAGATGCTTATCCTAATATTTTTTGTTGTATTAAGTTACTTGTACTCATGAGTAAAACCTAATATTTAGCAGTTGCACTACATAAATAACAATTTTGACGCATTTAAGAGTATGTATGTATCTCTTATCTTACATTTTATGAATTTATTTTCGTTTGCTATACGGTACTTTAAGTAGCTATCACGTCATCGATAAACTCTTAGGGCTCGTAGGTTAACTTAGCCCCGGTTAGGCCTTTGAAACCTCTTTCACTAAGTGTGCAAATAGGTTCTTTCACTAAATATTTGTATTTGTACCGATAATTTTGAATAATTCACTATTTTTTGAATAGCTTTTCTTTCTCGTGCATGTATTAGTTGCTATGGACGACTTACCTTAGCACAACACAGTTTTTTACGAGGGCCAAGTCGTCCTTTTATGCAAATGCCTTTCCTTATGATGCAACCTCTTTATTTACTTATTTTTTTGCTCAATATCTTCCTGCTAATGGCACGGCCCGCGTAAAGTTAAACTTTTCACCTCGTTGCTCGATTTAAAGTAAGCACTACACCGAATAGCAAATGCAGCCTTCAATGAGTTTCTACCGCATTCTAATACTTGATTTCTCTCAGTGTTTCAAAGCCCGAAAGAAATAGTTTTCGATTAAAATCTAGGCACGACATCTGCCACAGAACTACATTGGCACAGGTCAATGCTACATCTTCCGATTCCTGAATAGATGATTAAGAAATCATGTGCACTGTGCCCTACACAGAAGAATCAGTCCCATAGATAAGAACAAAATATAGTTTGACGCATTTTCGTTCGTGTCATATGTGACGGGCGAGTATACCAGAAAACACTCGTAATAATATGGCAGGAACACATATTTATATCATAACTAGCGGGACTCGTGGAATTCCACGGTCGAATAAAGACCATACTTTCCAAAAAAAAAAACAACCCAAGCTACACTATTACAATTTACCTCGGTTTAACCTAATGCAGCTCTTATAACGTAACCCACTCCGTCTGAGTAAACGTCCGTCGCTCATTTCGACTCCACAATCTCTGTCTATCCAAGCATAATAATGTCTTATAAGCTAACGTGACCGGTGGGAATTCACCAATTAGTTAATGCGCCCACTTTATAGGATGTAGCAATCTAAGCTATACGATATTATAACGCACCTAACCTAACACAGGTCCTCTAACCTAACCAACCACATAAATAACGCCAGTCACTTAATCCTGACGAAATCAGTCTTACAAAACATGGGAACGTTACTTCCTACCCTTCTGATTACGCTGCTGTGGGTGCAGCTGGAACCCCTCAGAAATTCCACAG
>LQNS02277643.1:1125-29889 GCA_001587735.2 Parhyale hawaiensis | reverse complement strand
ACTATTTCGGAACCCGTGAATGCTGCTGATCAACAACCCATCATTTTCCAGCTTTGTTTAATGCAATACAAAGCAGTATACAATGAACGAAAATAGATTGGGTCAATTGTTTCATTCGCTGGAGAGTATTCTTTTGTTCTGAAGATGCCACTGCATTTCCTCAGACACCGCACTGTACTGGCTGATGCTCTCCCAGCAGCACATTCTCTTCAAACAATGAATTGAGAGTAGAGAAGCCCAACACTACCAATTTCCTTTACCCAGGGCGTATCTTGGCTACGCCTCAGACCCTAAGAGGAATGCCATCCGCAACCAGCAGAGCGAGTAAAATTTTTGCTATGAAAAACGAAAGAGTAGATATGATACGGGTGAAATGAAGTCAAAACTCTAATTTACGCCTATCTATTTGTGAAGAGCGTGACACACACACACACACACACGTAGATACAAGCGTATTAATATATAGATTCTATTTGTGCCTCCGTTATGCTGGGGGCACACTAGGCATTTACACAGACCTAACTTGATGCAAGGATGCGAGACTCGGACGTCATTTATGCCTCGGTATCTATGCTACCGATTTTAAGTATGTATTGAAACGGTACGTGAGCTGCATATCCGAGCCACCAGTTCGGAGTAGAAAATTTAATGCATATGTGACCCTGGCAGTAATTAATTACATGTTTACTTAGTACAACCGGGACGCTTTCATCAGTATTAGATAGAAGGAAATTTGGTGTGTCCTCAGGTATCCTGGATACGACCTGTGCAGAGATTACAAGGAAAATGAGTAGAGTTTTAATTTAAGCTGCTACTGGTGGGAAGTTTAAAAGAAAGGAGGGACCCAAGAGCCTCGTCCGTGAATCTCAAGTTTCCGGTGTGGCTGCTGCCAGTCGCCGTATGCACCAATCGCATATTAGTATATCAGTTTGTTTTTTCCGTCGCGTCACTTCCACCAATGAGATCAATGTGTGTTCGTTCGTTCATTACAGTCGACGGGTGCCAGAGGCACTCACTTTCCAGGCTGATCTGATTTTTCCCTGTAGGAACGTATTCATACCAAAATACTATTACTATACATCACGTCACAGCCACACCGGGAAGGTTGAAACGCTAGCTGGTCGAACTTAGGGCAGCAGGGCTCCCTCATCTCTATTGCAGCTTCTTGGGTAGAAGCTTCACTGCCTGACTTGAAATATTCTTTAACCTTCGTATGCATGGTACGGGTTCGAGTGCATCATAAACTTTGAGGGACTATTATTTTTTTGTGTAGCGCTTCTATAGGTTCATTCAGTACAAGGAAGTTTAATAGAGAGGAGAGAGCCAGGAGCCTCGTCCGTGAAGCTCAAGTGTCGGGTGTGGCTTTCAGGTGTGGCTGCTGCCTGTCGCTGTTTCCACCACTCGCAATTGATACATCAATTTTTTGTTGCTCCCCCGTAACACTCCTTGCTCCCGCGTCACTTCCACCAATTAAATTCATGAACGCCGCACAGCCACACCGGATTCGGTTCACGCGCTGCCGAGCCGATCTTAAGGCGGTATGGTTCCCTCCTCCCTATTAAAACTCCTTGCTTTAGCAATAGATAGGGTACATTAGAATGATACGGGTTTGATATATCACTGAAGAACACTGCTTTTGTTCCGTGGAATTTGCAAAAGTTCCATCCAGTAAATATTATTCTAACAGTTTGGGTTGTTAGTCTGACGGCTCAGAACTCTCTCCGGAAGTTTGCAGTGCTTAAAGTGTGTTAATTTATTGTGTAAGTATAAAGCAAGGAAACGTCTTGTCCTTTATTGTGTGATACTGGCAATAATTATTCTTCGGTTAATTATTGGATATTTAATTCCAGATTCACGAAAGCTAGCCATAACAAGGATCACTTTTTCCCGAGCACCAGCGCCTGGCTCAACTTCAGAGCGAACCCGAACTACCCGACTCCGTCTTTCTCAGTCTACTTCCAGGCCCTTACCAACGATTGTCAGGAGGTACTGTGTCCACTAATGACTTCTAGCAAGTAATTTTACCACTGATAACTTCCCGCAGGTACAGTAACCATGAAAGAGTTCCTCGAAGCAAGCTTCGAAGGTAACCAATGAGAGATCAGTGCCTAAAATTCATTTAAGCAAACCTAAGCGAACGCACCCGCCTGAAATTTCGGATGAGTCACGCGTCGAAATCTTCATTTCGGTACCCAATTGAACGTTCCCACTATATATATAAAAATAAAGTCTCCTGAAAAATGTTCTGAATGGTTCATATACTGTTCTGTTAAATAGACATCGATATTTACATCTACATAATTTTTGGGGCACTTTCTAGCAACTTCTAGTATGTATGTTCAGGTTCAATTTCTGAAATGTCTTCATCCCCATTATCACCTATTGTTTCGCAGTTGTCCCACAGTTGTTTTACCGGCTTAGAAGTTTAGTTTTTTTTTTTTTAATTTATTTCGCCTTCTCGTTTAATCACGGACCGCTTATTTTCTTCTTGTTTAATCACAGACCGCTTATCGTAACACTACAAGCAGCCGCGACAGAAAACCTAGCATAAAAGCATTTTTCAGCATCTGGATTCCTTCCATGGATGTCTCTGTCTCCTCATATTCGGGTCGCATTTTGATTGACTGCGTTTAAAAGCGGAGTAACTTTTCATGTTTCACATATTCAGTCATCATAGACATTTCTGACATTCCAAACATTTCTCGTTCATTCTCAACAAGTGATGTCGTGCCAAGTTTTCTTCGGGACTTTATTTCATTCTGGAATTCTGTTTTTTTTTCTTCGATCAGTGTAAACATAAATTCTTCCTGCTGTTTTTTTTTTGGCATTTTGAAGGGCGTTCCACCATATCACGTATATATAGGTAGAAACTGAATCATCCTTTTCGGGTAACAAAAAATAGATCTGGAGCTGTGACAGTGTAGCTACATGTACTGAGTTCCTGTTGCCAAGTTAACTGGACTAGGGCCTTCTTAGGTAATGGTTTTTAACACGAGAAATAATATATAACCTTTAACATTCCGACGGTTTTTTATGAGTATAAAATATCTTGAATGTTTGTTTTTCTGGGTCTTGTTTACCGCAGCGTCGGTCATATTTTCCAATCAATCGTCGAACTCACTTCCAATTTATGATTTTCGTTAGTCGCAGCGCCAACGCAGGTTTAACAAAGAAAAATCTCCAACCAGCTTTTTCCTCCCCTATCGTCATCCTACTCAACAGTCCGAATTTCGGTATTCTGTGATAAGGAATTGCTGCCAGAGGATGTCGTTTTACGCAGGAATTTCATGTGCCTATTTGCACTATTGTTTTTAGAGAGATCTACTAAGCTATTACAACATAAAACATTCCTGCCGCAGCTACGCAACTCTTCTAGTGTGTGTATCGAATATCTGAAGATGATATGGAGGAACTATTTTTCTAACACATTTTGAAATGACAATTTCATATCCATCAAAATAATTTCATTCCATAGCGACAACGAAAGTCGGAGAGTTGGCGGAAGCCCATTGAGACTAAAACTACGCCCTCATTCATATCAGTTAATTTGCCACTCACAAATTCTATACTCAATAAAGAGCACTGAAGCCACTGTCCACTTTTCCTAGAAAGGAAACCGCCGATTAACATAGGTAAATGGGTGCCATGCAACTCGAACCTATGTTAATTGAATAAGTAGTTGCTGAAGAATTTTCTATGTCATCTAAATCTTACGTTAATTGAGGAACGGTGTATATTTCATATCTTAACACGTTAACTGCGGCGTGCCCACACGTGTGTCACTCAGGTCATCTTCCTACTGCGGGTGTCCTCCGGTGGGTCACAGTTTTAATTTTTATAATGTTCAACTCACCTCCACAGAGTAGCACACAACCGCACAGGTTTGGCTGCAGCCAAACTAACGTGTCACGACTTGTAATCTCCGCACTGCTGCCTACCCCTGGCTGTGGCTGTCGCAGTTAACGTGTTAATTGAGGTGTCTGTCTAAATCAAGGCTCTATTCATCGAATTCTATGTTATTCGAAACTATGTTCACCGGTATTTACCTGTGCCAGGAATTGTAGATTCCGCATACCCGTCTTTGGCAGTTGCCAAATGTTTCCAATTTGTATCGCCAGTAAATTTTGATCATCACAACACGGCTAGTAGCCATAATAGGTTGCAGAGCACTTTCAGTAAATTGATTTAGTTTATTCCAATTTCTTGGCAGAACTTGACTTGTAAAATTCATAAAAATAGGGACATTACGTGCGAGCAAAAAAGAAATTCTGCTGCTCCGAGATAATGGTGGTATCGATATGATCCTTACCTCAATTGAGAATCGACCGTTAGTCTCCATAAACTATATCCCTGATCAAGTAATACGCCACGCGCAATGATACTGTTGTTAAACCTTGTGCTGCACACTAAATGAAGCTCCAAATGATTCCTTTTCCATAGGAGTTGGAAAGTTATTTTACGATAAATATTTGAAACAATTTGCTAAGCCCTACTGGCTCCTTAGCACTATCCGTTACCAATTTTTTTCAACCACTGGCCCGCCAAGGCGAGATAAACTTGAACCGCCCACTAAAAATGCTTATCACTTCATCAATATCCCAGTTTTTTCGTCAGTCTCAAAGTCTTTTATTCAGTATTATTTCACCTATTTATAAAAATAATGGCTATGAGTAGTTTCATTTTTAATTAAATTTGAATATAAGAAAATTTCACCGGAGCGTACAGGTTGAATGCTCCAGCTGCACATCTGCAGCAGTTGTCATACTGTCACGGTAACTGCAGAAGCTGCAGGAAACTGCACAGTGGCACTGCACTGATAGTTGCAGCAGAGAACAGTTAGAATGGGTCAGACTTCAAATTTTTAGCGTAATCTTCTTTCTGATATATTTAGGCTAGTCAATTATACCCTAAACTTGGACTACGATTATGTATTACTTATGACGGCAAATTACTACTATAGCAGCGACGGTGTCAATGTTTCTGTTCTTACTACAAACTATATGTAAATTTAGATAATGATTTTTTACTTCAACGACCTGAACGTATTATTGCTTCTCTTTTTCATTTCTAGCCTGGTTTCTGTCTTTTAGTAATCATTTCAAAAGTTCTTTTTCGTTAAAAAATCTACGAATGCACACCATTCAAACAGTGAGGAGCGTGTGTGCCTCGTTATCTTAGTCCTTGCTTGCTAGTGGGCGACTAACAAAGCATAGCTGTTGCTGAGGTGCTGCCTGACGTCGATCCAGAAGCACCCGCTCACGGAAATTTATCACCGAATTTTCTAAAGAAGTAATATTTATCACGATTATTGGCTATAGTGTGCGGGTATATTAAAATTTTATTGATGCTAATGAGGAATTAGGAAAAGTCACGGAAGTTTGGGCACTAAAAATCATTGAGCGTAGAACTGGGAACGAAAAATGGTAGTTCGGTACAATTTTGTCTCGCCTCGGAGCTTCGGAGCAGATAAGGTTATAGAGACGACTTACAAGCTAAGTAGTACCCATGTCGTCATATCCACATATATGTTTGATTTTTTATGAACTTAATGGATGGCAAAAGAAAAAGGTTTCTCTGCGGTATATTAGTTTCAGTGTATCTTGGAGTTCTTGGAGCAACTGTACTATCTTGGAGCTACTGTACTACAGTTCTAATGAATAAAATAAGCTTTATGTGCTTATAATCATAAGCTATTTAAAAGTTTCGCTAAGGCATAAATCAGCTACAAAATACCACCTTTTCGCAGACCATAACGCTCGGAGACTGTGCGACCGGCACCCTGACGCTGCCAGCGACGTTCACCCAGAGTCCGTACTGCCAGTGGTGGCTGAGGGTAAGTCAGCGGTACTAGAAGTGATGACTTAGGGCAGGTCAACTGAATTCTCAGTGAGGGTCGGGCAGTGTGTTACGGAGAATTTATCTACGGAAACAGGGCCTAAAAAGCCCTTCGCTTGTTGATATTTAGCTCATTAGGCTTGCGCCTACTGGAACTTCGCCTACTGGGCATTCCGTTAATCAGACATTATACCTAAACAGACTCTACTCAAAGATTTTCACACGTCAGGGGTCGGATTGCCTATTTGATTAGGAGCTCATACTACTCACAAGCAGCTATACTTTTTAGCTCTTAATTTATCTCTCTAGCAAGACCCTATCTCCCTTTGAAACTTGGTTCCAGCAAAGTTCTCAATGCAAACTCGCCGTTTTGTGGAGGAAAGCAAGATACAATTCATTGGCAGTTCACCTTGTTGTCCTGATCTGTCATCCTTTAATAATTTTGTTAGTCTCTAGCATTATTAAAAAAATAAAATAACACCTGCCATGATCTGTGAGACAATTCAGCTGAGGTGATTGGTAATACCGTAAATTTGGCTGATTCTTGTAAGAGAAAGCGACAGAGAGAAAACTTTCTGATAGCACTAAATAGCCTAAATACCGTTGTACTCCTGAGTTATAGTGTTAACATGGATCGGGACTTGATTAATAATTGGTCTGGTTCACGGTTATCTCGCTGAACAGAAAATTTTCTCTGTATTCAACCGGATTTATTCTAGCCTCCCAACTTGATTGTTATTATGACTACTCTTATAGTCAAACCAACGCAAGCAGTCCTTTAGGGGCGGGGCTGAATTGAACGCAGCAGTGCCAAATCTAATCTACTAACTGATGCACTTTGAGTATTCAAATATAAATACAATTTTATCCATTGAGACAAGTTATGCCAGCGCTTAAGTGAGATTTGGCTAAGTTGCTCTACTTTCTTAGCCACGCCCATCGGACTCCTTACTCTGGTTTGACTATGTTGTTGGAACTTTTCGCAGTTAGTGTAATTTCGAAAGTTTCTATTACCCAATGTTTAGTTTCAGAGACTGCAGACTTTCCCTATGATTAATATTTTGTCATTCTAATCATGATTTTAACTCTACTTTCGAATGCGATGATTAGATTAGATAGGGGGCAGTAGACGAGCCTACAGGCCCATTCCCAAAGACACGGGAACTTACGCCCCGGCCCTCTATGAGCTATTTCAATCATGTTAGTAGGATCTATAGGACTGGAGAAAGAGGAAAAAAGAGGGAGGAGAAGAATCTCAGCTAAAGAGACGATCATGAATGCACGCAAGCACGATCAATAGCCGCTGATATGCGGAGCTTAAAGATATTAAACTGTGTACTTGGAGCGGAGGAGTGAAGAAGACAGATTAAGGTGACCTCTAAAGCTTTGGCTGTTAAGAGTTTACCACTCTTGGAGAAAGGGTTCTTAGCTGTTATAGTGACCCATAGATAGCATTTATACTGAATAACGGGCACACTGAACGTATACTCACAAGTTGAGTGTGCAACTGCATAGGATAGTATTGGCATTAGGCTGAGTTTAATGTTACTGTGACCGATATGCTCTACATGACAACTGTACAGTCTCTCCCTCTCCACCACCAGGCCCCTNTAGATAGCATTTATACTGAGTAACGGGCACACTGAACGTATACTCACAAGTTGAGTGTGCAACTGCATAGGATAGTATTGGCATTAGGCTGAGTTTAATGTTACTGTGACCGATATGCTCTACATGACAACTGTACAGTCCCTCCCTCTCCACCACCAGGCCCCTGAAGGTAAGCAAGTCAGGCTCACCGTGACTAGCTACAACGCAGGCAGCAGCGACTGCACCGAGGCCTACGTTCTCTTCAACACCAAAGGCAACAATTACTACAACGAATTTAACACCAAACTGTGCGGCACCAACACCGGCACCTACCAGTCCGTGGAGAACAGCCTCAATGTGATTCTCAACGGGATCGCGTCTATTGGTGTTGGCGTAGCTTTCACAGCTACCTATCAAGTCGTCTAGGCACTTACCAATTGCCTAATGCACTCGGTCGGCAGAAGTTCACCAGACACCAAATCCGAGATCGGAAAATCATACAACGATGCCCAACTGGAAATTTTGGAGTGTTTATAATTCGGCAATGATCATAGTTTTGTGTTGACAGGGGTATTCCCTTTTCATTAAGTAAAGCTGGGAATCCTTGGTATTGATAGAACTCATATGCTCCAAAATTATTAGTTCCAGTTTTTCGATATAGGACTTTGGAACTCTTTTAAATTAGTGGCACATTCTGGCAACAGTGCTCCAAAGGTCTAGCTGTCTGGAGATGCTCGGTGTCCTTTGTGATGAGCAGCGTATTGTGAGGTTCATATTAGAACTTTTATCTGACGGATTCGGGTATTGGCGTCAGAGATGTAGTCCGTAGATAATTTGTTTTAGTTTTGCTGCCTCTGTTGAAATATTGATATCCTCTATAGGCTTCGGTTGCTGCCAGCCATCTGTGTAAGTTGGGCCGTCTGGTTGCCTCTGTATGTCAGCTGTATGACCGAAATGATTAAGTGAATCTATTGAATAGGCAGAGTGTTGCCTGTTTTTATACGATTTGTAAGGCATCTACCAATGAAGAGCATTTTTTGCATTCCCTGTTACTACCCTCAAGGTCCTGGGTGGAACTCACGGGCTACTCCCACTACCCAGCCTTTACAATGGAGATTGTCAAGTGCCAAACTCGACACTCGATTTCGTTGACGTGATTCATGTTCGCCTGTGTGGGTGAGCAGCCGTTTATGTCAGCTGTTCATGATTCTTTGATTGATCCTTCCTGGCAGCGTTTTTGGTGCCCTGTCGTTGCCTAATGCTTCTTTTGGGCTTTATTACTTCTCGATGGGAGTTCGAACGTCAAGTTTTGATAGCAATAATAAAATATTCACTACACAAGAGCATCTACATTCACGCCTGGCATATAATATGAGTCGTTTTAGAGTGTTGCACAGTTTGTTTGTTTGTTTTTACTAGCTACGTATATTTTATGCAGCTCATGCAGTGGACGAGAAACGTTCTATCAGGATACCCTCGGTGATAGGTGAGAGCAGGGTTCAAAACTGCAGGAACTGGAGTTAAAAAAATTTCATTTTGGCTGGATTCAAGGTCTCCGCAATGATTTCTGAAAGCCTCTCCGAATATCTCTCCGAAAACGGAGACAGGAGCGCATATAAGAGGAGCACGCGCTCCCACTTGCCAGTTTCTCGGTGACATCGATACCGTTCAGATCCTCTCCAGTGCTCTGACACTGGTACTTCCTACGCTTGCGTAGAAGGTTAGTAACCCTGTTGGTGGTAACCCATCATGTTAAGGGGATTCATGGGACCTGTCTGAACACCCTCTGGACCTAACTCGCTCACGTGCAGAGTAAATTGTTTACTTGTGTTATAGGCTGGACCTCTCCGCCGTTCCTTACATACTGCCAGGGTACCGTATATTACGTACCTTCTCTTTTTTCACGGATAGTTAAATCCTGCTGAACAATCGAGGTGCTTTCTTAGGCCTACTACGTCTGGCATCAATCTCCCTCCCTGGAGAAATCCCCCATAAAGCGAACCCCCTAGAGTGAGTACTTCTTGTTCGGCGTCTTAAATATACATATCTATGCTGTATACGTGAATATACATATATATACATATTCTTATTTGCCGAACGTCGGGGACTTTGGAACATGTCTCCCTGACTTTCTTTGCAGAAGACAGCAGAGAGCTCCCGCTCTCCGAAGACCGGAGAGCTTCTCGGAGACAAAACCGGAGAACTCTTCGGACACAACACCGGAAAGCTTTAGAGAGACGCAACCGGAGAGCTTTACGAACACACTACCGGTGAGCTTTCTCGGAGACAATACCGGAGAACTTCTCTGAGACACGTTTTCTTTCTAAAAGAAAACAGAGAGCTCCCACTCTCCGAAGACTGGAGAGCTTCTCGGAGACAAGACCGGGGAACTTCTTGGAGTCAACACCGGAGAACTTTACTACGACACAACCGGAGAGTTTTCGGCGATAAGCCCGGAGAGCTTCTGAGAAGCACGACCACAGAGCTTTTTCGGAGACATTAATCTATACCAAAGGAGACTCTACTGCAATAGAAGGCTTGTAGGACTTCTTTGAAAGCTTTTGCTCCTCCCTTACCATTCCTCCATCAGCGAAAACGACCATCAAGTGTTGTGTGTCATGCACCAAAGAATTAAATGTACAAGATCCACACGATACGTGCTGACAACATAACGATACTTGTTTTACCGATTACGCCTATGACCCTTCTACCTGCGAGTAATGCAGATCCATAACAAACGGTTACCTCGCAGAAGACAAACTCTCTAAAGGTCTCTTCAACGAAAGACACAAAGGCATGCGCCATTCCTTTAAATACGCACCACAATCCAATCGCCTCAATGCAGAACCAACGAGTCGCTATACCGTCTCAAATGCTAGGGACGCTTTTTTACCAGAGGTCAAGCACATGGATCCTCACCCTCGCTCACCGCACCCAGCTACCCCTACTCCAGAGGGTACGGAGTCCCCTCCTGCCTGTTCTCTTATACCAGATGTAACTCAAATTACTTAGAACCCACCACAATTTCAAGTGGTACTTCTACCATCGACTTCAACAGGAGGAGCGGGAACGGAGGTTTCTCGTGTCACAGACACTAAGCCTCTTACTACATAATCATGAGAAAACATCAAAGTCTCAACGACGCTCTGGTAGATCCTGTTCATCATCAACATCTTCTGCTTCCATTGTAGCAGGAAGCACCGCAAATCCTTTCGTAACCGCTCCGTTACTTTATCTTCTGCTGACTCTAGGAAGCACAAACGCCGCCGCCGCCGCTCGTCCTCCAGTAGCTTCGACAGACGCCATGGTTGTCACCACTGGAGGAACTCCAGCAGCCGTGACAGACTCCTCGTCTGTAAACAAGACAACTATATCTCTTAATTCGAGTCCTCTTATAACAACCGCCTCTCAATATTAGAGGAATCTATGTATAACATCTCTCACATATTGTCCACTGCTGACTTCACTACACTCTCTGCTCCAACTCGAGTTGAACAGTCTACACCTAACTACAGACCTAGTTGAGCGGTCCCCTGACCACGACGACGCGGCGTCCGCCAGGTCAAATTCCCAAGAGAAAGAAGAGTATGACCCCCACTTTGCGGACGCTACCTACAGCTCTCACTTGTCATACCACAGCAACAAGCAGAACAACATCAACCTCAGGCTGTAGCTCCTCCCGCAGAAGATAAGAATTTTTATATTTTCCCAGAGTCTAGCTTCATTTACGATGACTTAGTTACTCTAGGCCAGCATTCAGTCTATTACAACTCCGGCGAAATGGATTTCGCGATTTGCAACGCCCTTGAAGTCTTTCGATCACTTTTCCTTACTTTAGCAGTCAAGGCTTTCCTAGCGAAGTCTTCCTTAGATGGACCTCGTTCGGTACCCTCTGATTCCTGTCGGGAACTGCGTAAAGCTCTTTCCAGATCGGTAAATGTGAATAGTTATGTGCAGTGGGGAGGCGCTCCAGCCGGATACGACCCTATTGCTTCACCAACAACAAAGTTTCTCGCTTCCTGGAAACCCTACAGGAAAATCACAACACTGTTCACCCCCATGCTTACAAGACAGCCCCCTACACACTGACCTCACCCGATAATGCCGAAGAACAATATAACTTATCAGAGTTTGAGGGAGCACTAAAACTTCAGAGTGACTGTCACAAACTTCCTGGTTTCCTGTCAGGCGAAACTTCTGAATTACCTGACAAATTAAGAACAGAAGATTTCCAGATTAGGCAAGGATTAAATACTCTTTCACTGAACGAAACAAGAAAAAACTTGCATCCAATGTCATAGCCGACGTAATCTCAAAACGACTGGGCAGTGACCTATCCACAGAATTTGTGCAAAGCCACGTCGAGGCAGTCCTACGGATCATCGCAGCAGGCCAAATTCCTGGGATCCAATCTCTGATTCTCAATTCATTTGCTAGAGCGAAAAAGGTTCGCCATGACCTGCGTGTCAAAGCTACAGTCGGCATCAAACTTCATGGAGCTCGCTCTGCACTATAAGGAGGGAGCAACCTCTCCAGAGAGCATCCTCTCCACAGAGCCTTCCATAAACCAAACCCCGTTTTCTTTCAAACCTTCTTGAGGAGGGAAGTTTTTTCGAGGTCAAACCGCGTCACCTCAAACACCGCTTTGCACTCCTTTTCCTCCTCAATCCGTGCTCACAAAGATTTCAGCAGTAGGAGCTCCAGCGACACTAACAAACCCTGTCTCACTTACAGCCAGCCAACCGGCCACAGCTTCCATAAAGGGAAAGGAAAAGGCAAGAGTTCCTCATCCAATCCCAAGTCCTCTAAATAACGCTCCTCTCCCCCGTCTCCTCGTTGACAGAAGCTTCATTGGGCCTTCGCATCTCCTATGGCGCAAAAATTCATCTCAAGTCCTTCGCCTGATTCATTCCCGCGGAATTCAGACCACAGTATATAGACGACTGGCTCCTCTGGAACCAGTCGCCTACAATACTAGTTAGAAACACAACACATTCTGCTTCTCTCCTAGCCCGGCTTTGATTCTCCATCAACTGGAAAAAATCCCAAATAACACCCTCTCCGCAGACACCTTACTTCGGAGTGGTTTGGGACAGAGTCAACGACACATTACTGCCAAATCCAGGGAATATCAACAAGGCAGTCCTTGCAGCGACCTCCATTCTACGGAAAGACACTGGCTCCTTCAACTTCCTAGTCCCTTATGTGAACAGAGGGAAGCCCCATATGCGCCTCATTATCCTAACGGCTCCCAACTTCCACTTGAACAAGGTACAGCTCATCCCTCAAGAGTTTTAACGTCATCTTCAGTGGTGGAGCGAATCGCACCGCCTCTCGCTTCCCACCTCAATCCCCCTCCTCCTCTAGGGGGCGACTTCCACTTTGGGACCAACCGCCAGGGGCACGTGGACCTCCTCAGAAGCCAGCCTCCACATCAACGCGCTGCAGTGTCTAGCGACTCTTCGCTCTCTTCAAGCTCTAAAGCTACCGCCGAAAACATCTATCTTGTTCAGAACCGACAATGCCATAGTGATGTCACCAGTCAAGAAGCAGGGTATGAACAGAAGCAAATTGCTCAACTCTCTCCTCCAATCCATTCTTCACCTTTGCGAGAGAAATAGCTGGATGATCTCAGCGAGACACATCCCAGGTCACTTCAACACATAGGCAGACTCCCACTCCAGAGATCACATGGAGTCTAACGTAGTCCTCATTCCTCAGAATCTCCAAGACTCATCCAACATTCAGATGCCCGTTCAATCATCCTCAGGCAGCTGTAACGGAAGCAATTTTGGCCGACTGGAACAAGTGGAGGAGAATTTATCTCTTTCCTCCTCTAGAAGTCGTTCCCCAATGCCTTTAAAAACTTCAAACCTTCGTCGGTTCCGGGGTCTTCGTAGCACCTCACTTGCCATCCGCCCCATGGAGGCCGGCCATCGTGGACCGCTGCACGCCTCTCGACGCAAACCTAAACGTGTTCCAGCTCTCTGGGAACACGAGGAGACATCATTACGTTATGGCACCTATAGTTTCTGAAGAAAAGCTTCACCCTTCTCTACCCAGAAACCGTCGCAGCAACCCTGATCTGCTCATATCGCCAGACCACCTCTAACCAATACCAATATTGCTGGGCTGATTTTCAGTCCTTCCAGACGAAGCATCCCTCCTTGCCCCTCTCAAAAGGATTTATCCTGCAATACTTGGTTCACCCAGTAGCTGAGTGCGGTACGCAGTGTCCTGTGAAGCCTATTAGAACGTTTCTCGGTCACTCTACAGCTACATAAAACTTCTCTTGCGATAAAGAACAATTTATGTAGTGACAGTGAACGAGAAACGTTCGCCTTCCATCCTCCTCCCCTTGCTTGATTGCAAAAAACCTTTCTCTTCCTCGGAACTGGCAAGTGGGAGCGCATGCTCCTCTTTTATGCGCTCCTGTCTCCGTTTTCGGAGAGATACTGTATTTGAAGAGCTTTTCGGAGGCTCCCGAATCCAGCCAAAATGAAAATCTTTCAACTCCAGTACCTGCAGTTTTGAACCCTGCTTTGACCTATCACCGAGTGTATCCTAATAGAACGTTTCTCGGTCACTGTCGCCATATAAATAGCTCTTTATCGCATGAGGTATTTTTGGAGTTTTGTTAATTTGAAACTGCAGTAATCCTTACATCAATTACATGGATTTTAGTGAAGCGTTGAAATTATTATGTTTTTCTGTTACTTTGTTAATGTCGTGCTGCTCAATAATTTTCTACTACCACGTTGAAATTAAGCTGTTCATCAAGACACACAAAGTTGAATGTCTTCCATTTTTACTGTTATTTGCTTATTGTTACATATTTAAATTGCTTCTGGAAGTGTATCTCATATCGAGGTAAAAATTATGGTAACGCATCTTAAATTTCTCACTATCTTCGGGAATTCTACTTAATGGTTGTATTTCTACATGTATGGTATTTCTCTTTGATTTTAGAGCGCAATTTGATTCAGCGCTAAAGCATAAAATCAACAGAGTTCTGCTATTATTTAGCCCCTCATAGGCATTCGAATTGTTTCGCACAATATGCTAAGTGTAAATTTGTGTTTACCTGAGCTCTTGAGTATAAAGCTGTGCCGTCAAGTTTACTGAATGTTGCCCTCTCTTCGGGAAAAAAAAATTTCCTTTAAATTGTATATGAAGAGATTCAACTGCCAACCCCACACACCATTTGAACTAATCATTGATTTTCTCATCAGACTTTCGTTACCGAATATATTACAATATTTCTCTTCTTCTTGAGTTTCTGAATTTACTATTTGGGAGGAGTAATTGTTTTATACTTTTTTCACTATAATCTGCACCCATGTTGGAGTATACAATAAACCACTAAACAAGTAAGTTGTTTTCGTTTGTCTGCTATTATCTACCTAATAAAATATCAGTTTGGGTACGGCTTGTAGCCTACGAAAGACTATTATTATTAAATCACACCAAACTGGCGACGTGGGAACGGAGAAACTCCATCAGGTTGACAAACCCCCAAACAACCAGCCCAGCGAGTGAAAAAAAGGATGATAAAGAGCAGATCCAGGATCACCGAATAGCTCTGTGTACAGATCGTTTAGAGCTGCCAATATCCGCACCAGCAAAAGTAGAGCCATCAAGACCATTCCAAACATCCACACACGAGGGAAAAAACGAACGAGAATTTTTGCCCGTACGGTATCGTAACGGTTCCAAGGCAAACTCATGAAGAGCACAAGTACGCCGAGTATACCTCACTCGAACAAATGACTCCGAAAGGAAATCAGACAGTGGAAGACTAGGGCAGTTATAAATTTTATACAAAAAGCAGACCCCCACAAACTCTGCGACTATGCGCTAGATCACAGAGCACAATACTATCCAGGATGACCACGCATCGACGTACCACTTTGTCAAGCAAGCACAGACGACAATCGACAGCAGAACCCCAGACTAAAGAGCAGTATTCCAGAATAGGGAGGAAATAGCAATTAAAGCAGCGACGTGTTAATTCTATTGAGTCAAACATCCTCCCACCACACCTCATAAGACCAAGTTTATGCGATGCACGTGAGGTAACCGAACGAATGTGGGGCTCAATTGCGTCAACTTTGGATCAAAATTGACACACAAGATTACCAAGTCATCAACCACAGGAAGTGACACACCATCCTGTATGAGTGCAAGAAAAAAAATGTCTGACTATACGCGACACGGACACGGGCATGGTCTTAGTCTTGCCCGCATATAGCCTCATCCCCCACCAACAGCACCAGGAATCAATCACTTCCAAATCATGCTGAATGGATTATGAAACCTCCAACCTATCACTAGGCTTATCGCAAACAACCCACAAAGTAATATTATCAGTGTAACCAACAAGTAAATTATTAACAAGCTCAAACAAGTCCGCTGCTTATACAATGAATAACAAAGGGCCCAGAACTCTACACTGCGGGACACCAGAAACCACGTCCAAAAACTCCCTCCTCTTCAAATCAATAACTACACATTGACGTCTGTCAGATAAAAACTGACTAATTACCGGGAAAACTGAACCACCAATCCCCTTCAATCTCAGCTTATGAATCGGCTCAAGGTGATTCACGCAATTAAAAGCAGCACTGATGTCAAGCTGTACCAACCTTGCTTCATGGCCCCCATCTAGATCCAGCTGCAACACATGAGAAATATGAAGCAGAGCATCACAAGTTCCCGAGCCCTTACGAAAACCATACTGTGTTGAGGAAAGACACCCTGCTTCTCAAGAAAACAATCCAACCTCAACGAAACCAACCTCTTATAAACTTTCGCCAAATCAGGTGTGATCGAGATAGGTCTATAGTCGAAGGTTCGGGAAGAAACAGAGCCTTTTGGAACAGGCGTCACATGAGCGACACGTCGGCATTCCGGAAATGAGCCCAGCCGTAACATCTGACAGAACACGGAAGCAAGCAGGGCTGCGAGCGCATCAGCCACCCTCCGAGGAAAGAGAGGAAACCTACCCGATGGATCAGTGCCCCATAGGGGTCCATGTCAAGAAGAAGGCGGTGCACTTCAGAAGATCTGAAAGCAAAACCAGAGAACCTCGGCTTGGGATCACACGCTAAATAAATGCGCGCCGGTCCCGGCTTTGCTTCCCATCAAAGTAGCGCAACAAAAGGTCCACTTTGGCTGCGGGATCCACAACAAGATCATTACCAGCACCAATTAGAGGGGGGCAGAAGAGCTCACACCAAGCTCAGCGCTCTTCAAGGTGATCACCACTTATGTACGCTAACAGACGAAGCTAGCAACTCCCTGGATCTCAAATTATTCTCCCTCTCTGCTTCCTCATAAGTAGCACCGGCCCGACGCTGCTGTTCCCTGAAACGCTGAAAGTCAACAGCAGACCGGTTAGTACGCCAACAGGCATATGCCTCCCGCTTTAACTGGTGCGCCCTACTACAGGCATCAGCAAACCAGGGCTCGTCGTCTGTTCCGACCGTTATGAAGCGGGAGGGGACATAGGCGCGCACCATGTCAGAGAGAAGTCGATCCAAAGTAGACCTAGAATCAGGAGGCTCTCTCACAGCACCCCAAGGTAGCGCAAGGATGGCACCGTAGACGGCATCCAAATTCACTCTGGACTTCAAAAATATTTCACGCCTAACAGTGACTCTGGGGACCCGCTGACGAACCTGCAGCGTTGCAGATAGGGCACCATGGTCCGAGGAACCAATGGGAGACACCACTGAGACTCCAATCAGATCAGAAACATCAGTCAGCAGTAGGTCAAGAACACCTCCTAACAAATGGGTAGGACCTTCAACCAATTGCTCACTAGTTGGCAACTCCAGACGCACTCGACACAGGACTCCCACTAAAAATTTTCAATTTCCCCTCACCGTGTGTGGTCGTTTAATTTTTCCTAGGCGTAAATAGCCTAAATCGGGTGTTACTGTGTTTATTGTAAGAAATAAAAGCACTTTATAGCAAATTCAACTGTTCTCCTACTTAAATTGGTTCAATAAGATGCAATCTTTATAAATGATCCTTGGAAAATAAGAAAAAACTAAACTTAAAAAAGTACAAAAACTAAAAAAAAGGCACGCGAGAATCGCCTGCACGAGGCATCGGGAAGGTGAAAAGATCAATTTGCCGTGGATTTTGGGAATTTTAGGATTATTAGGAACCAAACCTAACCTAGTCTCACCTAAACTAAACTAACCTAACTAAAGCGAGTCAAATGAAACATTATTTTGTGGTGGTGAACGCCAAACTGGCAAGACTCATATTAATAAACATTCATCATGCCCAGTCAACATTTTTCAATTACTGTGGTCGATTATAAAATGACGAATCAAAAGTTGAAACTGTTGAAACAAACCTCCTCCCACTACCGATGTCTCCGCCCGACTCACGTGGCTTGCCCAGCTCCTAGACGCGAACTGAACCGAGCCTGAACGAGGACCAAACACGAACGATGCAGAGTCGCAGACCCACTACCGCACCAGTACAGCAGGGTAGCCAGATTCCATTCCTCTCGAAAAAGGGAAAATTCGTGATTTTATTCACTTTCTAGCAATTATTAATACCTCACCAATACCTCCAATGGTAATAGAAACTGCCCTTCCTTGGACTTGTTTTCCACTCTATTTCCCTTCAACAGTGTTTCCCATTAGGGGTGCATAGGAGCTTACGGACCCCTTGTGGTTCATGCACGGACCCCTGAGGTCTACTGGTTCATCATGACGTTTAAAGCTTCTGTGGCAATATTACAGCAATTTTTATCCAATTGATAATAAAAATTACAGAACATTTTCAGGTTATGAGAGGAATTATAAAAGTTTAAATAGCTTATAATAATCTTTTTCACGAATTCATTGAATTGACAAATTTTAACAATGACACAGTTACCCGTATATGTTTTTCTCAGTCACAAAAACTGAGCTTTTTCTTTTTCGAAAACGGCGAGATAGCATCAGTTAACCATTATTCCATGCCAATAGTAATTTAAGGCGAGTCAAAATAAATTCAAGATAGTTAAAGGTAAATACTCGCTGTATGTGAATGATGGGTTGAGCTGGGATGCCACGTGACTGTGACATGAGTAATTGTATGTTCGAAGTATGTTGTTATGCCTCTGCTGCACTGTATTAGCTGAAAAGCAATAGCCTTGAAACCATCGATTTCTACAATACTCATTCAGTACGTAATATACTAGTTGATATTATTTTAATGGCGGGGGTCCTTATGCCTCAGGTTGATTTCACATGGGGTACGTAGAAAACTGAACTTTGGGCGCCACTGTGGCGTACGCAGGGCTGTTTTCACCGCAGGTTTCCCCTACCCCAACGGCTGGCTAAAATCCCCTATCGTAGGGGAAATCCCCTACGAGTGGCAGCCTTGGCTTGACATGAACGACGGCCTCTAGTTAAGTTAGGTTCCAGTACCCGCATTTCTATTATGAATTTGTAAGGCTCGAAACGTTGCTTCTTTCGAACATGACGCCTACCGCGATTTTAACTAAATGGATATTTTTTATTCACCTACATGTGTGCACTTTAGAAGCAGAAAATGTAAGTAGAGCAATGTAGAAAATGAAGCCTTGAAAGTTGAAGCTAATTAAAATCAGAGTAATCTTCGTGTCAACGAAACTTAAGTCTTCAACGAAAACATTATCACCTATCGAAATTCATTCGTAAATGATAACTAGGCTTTAACTTTATTCTACGGCAATTAGCGCGAGATAAATACTTATAGGAGTGTCTACAACCATCGCATCTTGGTTTGAACAAAGTTTCATCTTAAGTTTTAGTCAGTATATTTTTTTACGCAGACGATAACTCTTGGAACATGTGCAAAAGGTGTACTGACGCTGTTAACCCTAGCTGCTCCAAGCCGGTACAAAATTGTACCGCCTCACCGTTTTTTCGATCACAGTTCTGCTCCCAGTGATATTCAGCGCCCAAAATTCCGTAACTTTTCATAATTGATCATGACTGTCAATAAAATTCTAATATACCCGCACATTTACAACCAAAATATAGATAAATATAAATATTTCAGAAAATTAGATGGTAAGATTTCGGTGTAGATGTTCTTTTATACCCAAAAAAAACTTTCAAAATCATCACTAAAACACAGCAACAATTTAAGGCTAGAAATGGAAAATAGAAGCGATTATACGTTCAGCTTGTGAAAGTATGAAAATTGCGGCAGATGTGCTGCCGGAGTATTCACTCTGTACTGTCAGGATATATTTTCTTATATTCGAATTTAATTGACATTAAAACTACCCTGAGGCATTATTTTTTTAATTAAATAGGCGAAAGAATGGTTGAATGAATCACTTTTAGACGATGAAGAAAAAACTCTGATATTGATAAAGTTATAAGCATTTATAGTGGGCGGTACATATTTGTACCGCCTTGGCGCTCAAGCGACTGAAAAATATTTGTAACAATTTCTGCCACTGGTTTTTTAAAGTATGTCAGCTGTACTGTCTTTGATGCAGTATAAGGTGAAGTAGCTGTACTGTCAGTGGTGCAGCATAGGGTAAGTCAGGTGCACTGTCAGGGGTGTGTCATAGAGTAAGTCAGATCTACCGTTTTTCTTACCACCAGGCGCCGGCCAGTATGAAGGTTAAGCTAATGGTGAAACATTTTCAACCGAGCTCTCCTTCTTGTCATCAAGGAGCTGCTCTCATTGACACGAAGGAGAGTGCCTTCTTCATCTGTTACGACCACATTTTCTGCGGTTACTTACATTTCCCCGCATCTTCATGTTAGAGAACAGGAGTATAAACGTGGCGCTCGAAGCCCCTGTTGATGTTCTGGTCTACTTTGAGGCTACGTATTGGGTAGTAGCTGCCAATTAGTAACCTGGAAAGTAACTGACTTAGATTGGCAAATAGAATAGGGCCAATCTTACAGCACACCTTAAGAAATGCATCGAATTGTTATAAATTTCAATAGTGTTCATGCATCTGCTAAACATGATATTGATTTCCATCTCCATCTGTACGTTTTGCAGCTCAATTCATCCAGATATACTCATAGAAAATAGCAATGTTTTTTCGAACTGAACGAGGCTGAAAACTGTAATGCCTTATCCCTTATGATGCGCAACGATGCATTTTTTGCATTTAAAGATACTGAAATAGCTGCATGGAGTTCCCCTTATTTGTACGTCTCAAAGTGTTTTCGCATCGTTGGGCACCGGAGTGCACCATGTTCCGGTAAAGATATCTTCTTAGCCATTTGAAGAACCTCCGTATGCCGGAGACTAAAATTTTATCTACAAAGCACAGAAGAAAAATATGAAAAACAGTTTCATAAATTTCAATTTATTAGGCAATGTACTGTTGTGAAAGCACAGAAGAGGAAACCATTTTTTTTTTTTTGCTGTGGGTAACTATGACTGAGCCCTCGACATCTACAATTACATGATACTTTTCAAGGACATTGCTGCGAATAAAACTTTGTTGGGATTAATTGTGTAATTGTGAGAGGCGCAAGTGAAAAATTAGTTTAATGTTGATATTTGGTTTGGCGCTGACGTATAGTACTGATCTGAAGCTAGGTATTCCACTGCTTTGAGGCTGCCAGGCGAGTTTGCTTTACCAGTGAAATAAAAAGACGGATTCCGATAAACTGAGAAAGTCCGTTATATGTATTATTATTCTCGTTCTTCTCTACTCTCCTTCCTTAGTTTTTTCCTGTATTTGTTCGTACGTTAATCTGAGTTCAATCGTCGGTTATTGACCATCTCAACGCGTTTGCACAAACTGGTGGCTGGTACTGGTGCACTTGGTAGCGGGAGGTGCAGTTGGTAGCGGGAGGTGCAGTTGGTAGCGGGAGATGCCGTGTACGTGCCATGAAGAATGAAGCATGTCCTTTTTTTTAAAGCGCTGCATAAGTCGATTTCAGTAAATGAGGCGATAAATACATATTTTAACCCTCGTAGCATTTATAGTTCCTGAACAAATTGATACAAATTAAAAATACGTTTTGATCGCCAATTTAATGATCAAAATCACAGAAATCCCATGAACTCCAGAAAACCCAAAAATGTTGTAAGCACACAAAGAACGCTATATTTGATTTGGAAGAACAGTTGGTTTGCTGTGTGATGATTTTATTTCCAGCTGTTCGGCAGGCTATATGTATAACAGAAATTAAAAAAGATATAAGGTATTATAATGGGAATCTAATTTCTGACAAACGCTCGATATAAACGAAAATATGAAGAGCGGTATCACGCTTAGTCGTTCATTTGAATGAGAGTCGTTTCTATGTGTAGACAGTGACAGAAAAAAAGATGACGAACTAATTGTGTTCATTCATCTGATCGAACACATTCAGATGAATTACGTGTATACTCGGCTTTAGTATAACCGTTACGCTCTTGGTATTGGATTAGGGAAAAATTTGGAGATCTTGGATAGCTAGCATGTCGTTAGAGAAGAACAGGAGCGGCTAAATTTAACTTCTATCAGCTGCTATTGCCTGCAGGCTTTCTACTATATATGGATGAGATTTGTAAATAGTCTAGTGCGGTATGTGAGAAATCTGTCAAAAAATAAAAGTTCTTGTCAAAATTAATTTGATTGCTGTTTTTGCTTGTCTTGGTTTGGGGTCAATTAAGCAAAAAAATATTGGTGTTCAATTTTTTCCGCCCCTCAACCTTGTTTTATGACACCATTTTCAAAATGGCATGCTCCAGGTCGAATATGGCACATAATGACCCTTCTAAGTAACACAATCAAACACTAATATAAATAATACCATGGATCATATTAAAATATTTGTGGAATGGCTGCCATCTGGAAAATCTGGTATGGGCACCGGAAAATAGGAAATTTTCCATGGTTTTTAATTGACGAGTGCTGTGACGAGGGCTGATGCAAGGCTACAATGAATGCTTGGTGGTGTTTGGCAGATACCTTGAACAATTCCTTCGGGACAAAACAACGATAAATAGGGTGACAACTATAGTAGAGCATGACATACATCGTGACATGAGGCTGACCATGACCTTAAAGGATCTACTTTCTTCCTGAGCTACAAAAGCAAAAATGACCACCATGCTCGCTGAAAGTTTACTGGTAGGTGGTGTCTAAAATTACAATTAAAAGCCATGAATTTGAAGTTGAACATAGTCATAAAGAGGCTGACAACTTAATAACCAACCAGGGACTAGACTGTCAGGTTGATCAAGTTAAAGAACTACGTGTGTGTGGTCGCCATACATGGATGTTTTCATACTACTAGTGGACCTGGCAGCAAATGGCAGGCTTCCAGTCTATGTTGGTCTGATTTTCCTCACCGGCTAGGGTGCCAAATACAGAGAAATGTAAACAGGCAATTCCATGTGACTAGATATGAGAAGTGCAAGGGCCTCATTGGCCTGCATCATTTCTCCGCAGCTGACTTGGGAGGCAAATTTGTAGGGCTAACCGAGAAAAGATGGGTGGATGCCTAAATGAAGTTGCCCAATGATGATCCGGCCATCAAATGCTGCTTCCAGGATCATGGTGTTGATCAAATACAACTAAAACTGAATGGTGAAGATCTGCCACTTCAGGTGAAATCTCTTGAAGCATTAGTGTGCCAAGTGTGCTCTTCCTGCGGCCTTCCAGCAAGTCTAGCTTTACGTTGGGAACTCTTTAAGTCTAAAAATATTGAAGGAGCGATGCTAGTACCCACTAGAGCTGCCCTGCTGCCACACCTAATGAGGGCCAGCTACATGGCAATGAGAAACAAGATCGACCTACCATATCAGGTGCCAAAATTTCTCACCATTTGAACAAAGATGGGTAGGAAGTGAAGGATGACATGTACAATTGTACATTCCTAGCAGATGTCTCAATTCACCGCCACCAAAGGGCTGTTATCGAGCTGAGAATATGTGGTTGTAAATCAGACAGCATTGGCGCCAGATGTATGTAGTTGATTGGAAAATGCTCTGCCTTTCGGTTATCCCTACAAATTTGCCTCCAAAGAGTTCCCAAGGCAGAGCATTTTCCAATCAACTACATACATCTGGCGCCAATGCTGTCTGATTTACACCCACATATTGTGAGCTCGATAACAGCCCTTTGGTGCAGATGAATTGAGATATCTGACAGGAATGTACAATTGTACGTGTCATCCTTCACTTCCCACCCATCTTTGTTCAAATGGTGAGAAATTTTGGTATCTGCTATGGTAGGTCAAAATTTTGGCACCTGATATGGTAGGTTGATCTTGTCTCTCATTGCCACTGTGCAAGTGCTATGCAAGGGGCAGGTGACAACCTGACCAGAGAGGAGCATGACATTGAGCACGATGATGATGGTGATGATCTATGAATGCCGTATAAAATTTCATAGATTTTGGCGGCCATATTGAATTTTCCAGATGGCTGCCACTCCATTATTACTTAAAGACATGGCTGAACATTTCTCATAATAAAAAAAAAAAACCACAGGTTTAGATACAAAGCTTGTGGCTGTCTGTAAGTTAGAAGTGTCATTACGTGGTATATTTAACTTGGTGGCGGCCATTTTGAAAATGGTGACATGAAATGGGGTCGAGGGATGGGAAAAATTGAACCACAATATTTCTGGTGTACTTGAGCCCAAATTGAGCAGAAAAAAACAATAAAATCAATTTTTGGTCACAGAAATGGCCAAAGTGACATACTTAAAATTTGTACTTAATTATTTATTTATTTATTCACTTGTTTATTCAGTTTTGTCGACTAAGAAGGAGTAAGTCACGAAGAAATGTAAACGTTGGAGATTTAATGCAACGGTATCTGTGATAGGGTGTTGCAAAGTTGGGACATAAATTAAACACTCTCACAAGCACACACATATCACTGGGGGTTTAATAGGTAGGAGAAAGCCCTGCTACTTTATCTTAGGACTGCCAGCGCGTCAACCTTTCCGATGTGGCGGTGACGCGTTCATGAATCTCATTGGTGGGAGTGACGCGGGAGTAGTGAGTTTTGTGAGGGAGCAACACACCATGCTCGTGTCCAGGTGACGTACAGTGAGACCTCCTTTTCCTGCATTCATGCTGGATGGTGTATCACTTCCTGTGGTTGATGACTTGGTAATCTTGGGTGTCAATTTTGATCCAAAAATGACGTTTGAGTCCCACATTCGTTCGGTTGCCTCACGTGCATCGCAGAAAATTGATCTTATGAGGCGTGCTTTGAGGGTGTTTGGCTCGGTAGAATTGACACGTCGCTGCTTTAATTGCTTTGTCCTCCCTCTTCTGGAGTACTGTTCTGTTGTCTGGGGTTCTGCTGCCGATTGCCATCTGTGTTTGCTTGACAAAGTGGTTCGTCGATGTGCGTTCATGCTGGGTGGTGTTGTGCCCAGTGATCTGGTGCATCGTCGCAGAGTTGGCGGGGTCTGTTTTTTGTATAAAATCAATAACTGCCCCAGTCATCAACTGTCTGAGTTTCTTCCGGATCCATTTGTTCGGGTGAGGTATACTCGGCGGACTGGTGCTCTTCATGAATTTGCCTTGGAACCGTAACGATGCCGTACGGGCCAGTATTCCTGTTCGTTTTTTTTCCATCGTGTGTGGATGTTTGGAATGGTCTTGATGACTCTGTCTTTGCTGGTGCTGGTATTGGCAGCTTTAAACGATCTGCACACAGAGCTATTCTGTGATCTCGGATATTCTATTTTTCATTCTTTTGTTTTCTCCACCCGCTAGGCTGGTTGCGTGGGGGTTTGTTAACCTCATGGAGTTTCTCCGTTCCTACGTCGCCAGTCTGGTGGGATTTAATAATAATAATGTACTAATATGCGATTGGTGGACACGGCGACTGGCAGCAGCCACACTTGAAAGCCACACCCGAAACCCGAGCTTCACTGACGAGGCTCCAGGCTCCAATCTTCTACTAGAGCTCCTTGACACATACATACCTCTAAATGTATCTCAGCACACTGTGCAGGCACTTGATTTATTTTTTTCTCAGAGAAGTCCTCTGAATAGATGACAACCGAAGAAAATAGGGGGGGGGCGGGGTTTACTGACAAGCTTATTTTTAAGATAATATTAGGATGGACACAATATTCTCTTGCAGTGTCAGTTAAGATAGCCAGAAAAGAAAACAATTTTCTCAGTTGTAAAACAAACAATTGTTCAAGTTAGTAATTTATCAAAATTTATCGACTTTTTGTCAACCAGGGTGACATTTGCTTTACTCCTCTTGGTTTCTGATTCAATGTGAACTTCTATTTGTATTTCTTTAATTTGATCTCTAATATTTTAGTGAAAACAATGCTGGAGAGACATAGAAAATGATACTATCACCCGTAGGTAACAAGTCGGGTGATGTTGGGGGAGGAGACAAGATGACAAAAGTGAACATTCAGTCACTAGCGAGCCTAATTTTCATGGTACTGTAGAGCAAATGACAAGTCTCGGGCTGAGTAGGGTTAGAAGTGAATGACGCGGTATTCCCAACCAAGCTTACGTATTTTTTGTTAAGCCTATGTACTACAGTAGGTCTGTCTTCTGTCACTTCTACTACACCTTTCGCCTGTTGTTGTGCTAATTGTTCGAGATTTTCTACAAGAAAATGTATTACGTCACGATATGAAGAGAGCTTTTTTATAACTTGATCAAGGAGAATCAATATTAAGAAGTAAAAGGTTTTCAAGTGGAAATTGATTAAACTATCATTGAATTTAAAGTGGGGCCATTGTAGCATCATTTTCATATGCAAAACCATGATGTTTGACTGCTCGTTTTGCTTGACTGTAGTTTTCCTAACATCGTGGCGAATGTATGGACATACATTGGTGATCCTTATGCACTTTACAACAGAGAAATCCAGTTCCAGAATCATTTTACTGTTATTAAGTGCATTTAAGTAAAATAAGAAGCCAGAATCTCCAAATGAAGGAAATGTTCGTATAGATGCGCATTAAAGAGCTTCAAGCTGACTGTTAAAAAACGCATCANCAGAGAAATCCAGTTCCAGAATCATTTTACTGTTATTAAGTGCATTTAAGTAAAATAAGAAGCCAGAATCTCCAAATGAAGGAAATGTTCGTATAGATGCGCATTAAAGAGCTTCAAGCTGACTGTTAAAAAACGCATCATAAAATTATGTCCAGCCAAATATTTAGATGATACTAGACGACCCGACAGGGAAAAGTAGCTGTCGACGACACGCAAGGAAGGCTCTCACAAAAATCGCATTGCATCGGTCGTTGCTCCGGTCTGTCCTCGGCCTAATTCTGCTATGCTATGTTTCTTTACAATATGAGTAATTTCCGCAAGGAGCCCGAGGATTATGCAGTTTCCACGCTTGGTGAGTGACACCGCATGATTAAAAACTTGTCGTTGAAATTTGCATCTATTCATTATAGACATTGCATTTCCATTTTTTGTTTTACCACCAAGCGTTCCACTTCTGATCGCTTGAATATTAAGGGGGTTCATCAATAACCGACCTACAAAGAAAAGTGACGAAAAAACTGACGTAGAAATGTGTATTCTAGGACGCGATAGATGTTTAAAAATCACTCACTGTTTTACACCCCGCAAACGGTCATTCGTCTTGAATAAAAGCACATAGAAATCAAGAGATCAATCACATTGATCTATTTCTATTCTAAGCCTTCCATCACATCTCGACAGTTTCAGGTCAGACCAATGGCGGTTGAAAGTGAAAGGCTTTCCCTCCGGAGCAGCCAATAGAAAATTTCAAGTACTTGAATGGCATCAACGACGTACATACAACGGGACTATTCGACAGAGACTTTGTTGAATCTTTCTGTGTCAGCGAACAAAAACTCACGATCGAAGAACTAAGCTAAGCCAGCAGTAGCTACGCGATTCCATATGTGTCGTACTAGAAAATCAGAGTATAAATTTCGACCTGGTTAGGGACTGTGAAGACCAAGCACCTGTTTTTTAGTTCATGTAATATGGCTTGTGGTATCATTAGGCAGTAGTTCCAGTGTATATAAAGTTTCTCTTCTGGTGGAATAGGCAAAAAAACGAACATGTCGGACGGGATAAATCAAGGAACTTGTTGCTGCAGGAATGGACAAAACATTAAAAATCATCACGAGAAACACTAAGAGCAGCCGTCCCACATCTACGACCTGCTCCTCCAAGGATCATCTACACCTAATGCAGGGGCCACCCTAGGCATTCATCCTCTCAACTTGCTGTCAGGACGCGCAGCTCGTACGTCTTCGAGCAGCAAAGTTGCTGCTAGCAACAGACAAGTTGCGCCTACGTGGCGAAAGGTTGCTTGAGGTTTTCTATGGGCAACCAGTTGGTCGTACAGCCACGTAAATCGAATTTGTGTTTACAGTGTGATTCTGAGTGTTTTTTTAAACCGCCTTTTTTTGTTATTCGTATTGTTTCTTAGTTACTTATCCTACGAACTGAGATGAAATAAAAAAATCTGTTCACATTGTGGCGTTTTCGCTGATTGCTGCGAATTTCTGCCGTCAGATTGCAGCTCTGTGCGTTTTCGCGGGCGTCCATTTTGTTAGATATTTCCGCGATATTTAGGCTGCAAACAAAGTAGTTTCATTCGCAAAACGAATAAATTAGGCGTTCCATGAGGCGTTGAGACATATGAGAAGAGGGTCACAACAGAAATTCCTCAGTGTAAGAATGCTAAAAAGTTATGAGAAAATATAAATAAGCTGAGGAGCAGTACTAGTGGAGGTAATACTACAGATGTGTATGGTGAGGATGGTAGAGTGTTGCTGGGGCAGGCTGTTCGAGATCTGGTATCTCAGTTCTGGGAAGGGATCTACCAAATGCAAGAGAATAACATAAGTGATATTTGGAGTGAGGATAAGAAAAGGAAATATATGGAACAGGAAGTAGACGAGAGGGTTGTTACAGAGTTTAGGCCTCCTATTCGGGAGGAATGTTGGAGGGACTACAATGCTGTGAGGAATTTAATGCAGAGAATTGGCAGGGAAATTCCACAAGATAATGCACTTAATTGATACATACCATCTACATCAATATATATCAATTTAACTGAACACTTTGAAATGGTTGCGAGTAATTTGAAGGAAGTGACACATGTATCGGATATGAAGCAAGTAGTGTTCACCAAAGAAAGTGCTAAAAAGCAATTAGAAAGACTTAAATGTGGTAAACAGGAGGGACCTGATGGACTGAAGCCCGAGCTTTATAAATGGTTAAGTAACAGCCCTGTAGGTATGGAAGCTTTAACGAAGTGCTTGAACGAAATATTAGTGAGGGGAACAGCACCTACCCACTGGAAGGTTTCCAAGAGTGTACTAATTCCCAAGAAAACACAGCCAAAGGTAAATGAACTAAGACCAATTGCATTGACAAACATAGC
>LQNS02277639.1:27807-40087 GCA_001587735.2 Parhyale hawaiensis | reverse complement strand
TGCGTACATCTTCCTTCACGTCACATGTCTGCATATGTAGTTATTTATACTGCAGAAATATAGTGAAAATTATTGAGTATACGCTCCTGATGTTGCTTGTCTAGCAAATATTCAAATGCAAGTACACATCAAAACTGATTTAAATATCCCAATATATTAGTTTACCTTGAAATTTCTGACGAATTTAGTTTCCGACGTTATTTGACATACCTAAATTGCCTCTGATTAGATCCCAGGAAAGCTTATAATGTACCTAATGGTTTTTACTTTGTTCATGACTAAGCTTAGATTATGGGCGCGTTCGGTTGGGTGCGTGAATCAAGCCTTCGAGGCTTGACTCGTCCGATCTTTGCATAGGACCTCTGGCTTTGATCAGTGAAATTGATTTTTATTCATTGATTCCAAATCAGTTAATCTTGATACTTCCAAAAATGCATGCAGTTAAGCGCAGTAAAGCAGAGTTTTTAGCCGAGCCGTTTACTATGATAGGGTTACTTCTATCACTTACAACACGATTGGAAACTACTGAGCCAAAGGTTCTCTCTGAAGTTTCGAACAAGTCAAGCATAGAAAGCTCGATTTCGACTCCCAACCGGACGTGCCTTCTCTCTAATTTCAGATAGTTCTATTGTCAACAAAAGGAGCTACAAGAAATCACATGTGCGAGAGGTGGTGCTTTCTTTTAAAAACATGGAAATGCATCAAAAACTTGCAGAAACATAAAATCTTCACGTGTGTGGTGATAACACTGCGGGAGATGACACACCATTATTTCAACCCTATACCGTTTTCAGCTGTTAAACTTGCAGTAAACTATCATTGACTTAAGACCGGAGACTGCCAACAGGAGAAGTGTAGTGTTCCGACGAGATGCTCCATCGCTGGTGCTGCTGCTACGCGGAAATTAGTTCGCTGGGATGTCTTAACCTATGCATATATCTACCATAGTATCCTGATTTTGCAAATCCGATTACCATATGCTGCTGTTTTTGAAGAATGCATTGCAACTAAAACCACAGCATGATCTAAGTAGAGTTGAAATCTATCTGTGAATTTTTTTTTCTTTACAACCAGCATTGTTTTCAGCGGACGGTGCATTTACGTTACATTCATGATGGCGAAATGTTAATGATTGCAATGAAAGTTACGCCATTGATCAAAAATACTATCAAGTTCAATTTTTAGCCTTTCGTTATGTAAAACAAAAAAGCTCAATACTTTCTGAGCAAAATAAAATAACTGATAGCATGATATAACCTCTGATGAATTACTGTGTAATAAAAAAAATCGAGCGATAATATAGTTCACTTGTAGGTCTCGGGAGAAAACGAGGCGACGTTCGTCACGTCACCCCACGTGTGTGGAGTCACGCTGTTGGGCATCTTCTGCGGGGCCGCAGTTTGTGACGAAAGAAAGAGCCAACAGCGAATTAGCTCCACAGTGCACGTAGCCGCTGCCCGCTGGTCTATCTGGTAGATGAGAATCCAACAAATTTTTGAACTCCATGACTTTGATATCAGTGGCGTTTCGAATATACCGAGGCATTTTATTCAGCAATCTAGCTCCCTGTACGGTGAAGCTATTAGAACATTTTGTAGCCACGGCTTTTTCACCACCTCTGTTTGGGATGCGTATATCACAAGTCCTTGTGGTTCTTTCTGAGTGTCTGGCGACAATCCGCTCATTCACATTCACAGTGATACATTCTAGAATTTTCCTAACATATATGATTGTAGATCGCTCGAATCTTCAATTGGAGACAGCTAAGTCGTTTGTGGTAATCGTACTCCTGCATGCCTCTAATTTTGGCCGTGAACATTCTTTGTACAGCTTCAAGTTGCTCTAGCTTTTTTCTTGTACTCGGCATCCAAAGTGGAGAACAATATTCTATTCTTGGAAGAGTTAATTGCTTCTATAGAGCAAGCATTGCATCAACTTCGATCGACGAGAAAGTTCGTAAAACCCATCCACTACACCTTTTTCCTACAGCGATAACTCTAGCAACATGTTCTTCGAAAGTAGCATCGTCTTTCATTCTCACTCCGAGGTCTCTTAAAACTGTCTTTCTTTCAATTCCATGCCGAATGCTGGTTGTACATAGTGTAGATTCAAAGAGTGTTTGATTTTTTCCGTATCTTAGCAGTTGGAACTTTGTATCATTAAAGGTCATATTATTTTTTACCGACCGTTGACAGATGCTTTTCAAATCTCGCTGCACAGACAGCACGTCGTCCATAGATTACGCGGCAGCTAGTATTTGTGTAACATTAGCGAATGACGAAGGGACTGCATAGTTACATCCGTACCCCATGTCATTGATCATGATGAGAAAAAGAACGGGTCCAAGCACGGTGCCTCGTGGTACTCCACTGGGTACCGGCTGTCTTGATGACACTTCGTTGTTGAAAATTACTCTTGGAGTTCTATTTGATGGGAATGCTTCAAGCCACTGAAGACATTTTCCGCGGATACTCATGCGGGAAAGTTTTAACATTAGGATTCCGCGGTCAACTTTGTTAAAAGCCTTAGCAAAATCTACGTATATTACGTCCACATTCTTTCCTTGGCACGTCTCTACGATGGAATCATAATGTTCCAGTAGTTGTGAAGTAGTGGAACGTATATATCGAAAACCATATTGTTTTGATGCGAGTACGTCATTACTCTCTAGATGGTGCACTAGGTGTTTACGGAACACCCTTTCCAACGTTTTCACTAAGTGGCTAGTTCATGAAAGAGCTCTATAGTTAGCTGGATCTGTACTATTTCCAGTTTTGGGGATTGGGATAATGATGGTGTGTTTATAAGTGCTTGGTATAATACCGTCATCCGATGACTTGCACCACTTGAGGTAGAGCGGATAAGAAATGCTTAGTTTGTACATTTTCAGGATTTTTGCAGAAGCACTGTTTCCGGTAATTTCATCAATGGCTAATTCAATGCTTAGTATTGTGAACTCAAAATCCATTAGGTAGTCATTTGTTGCTTCTAATAATTGAACATCAGGGTTACTGGTCTTTTTGCTAGAAACTTACTGGTGTTGACGGCTCAGTATTTCACTCATCTTCTGATCGTTATCAGTAATTGAACCAATTTTGTCCAATACTGGTCCTATTTTTGCTTTCAGAGACGCGTAATTTGATGCAAAAGAGAAGAAATACTTACTGTTTTCTTTTATCTTCTTGATGGCTTGCAGTTCGTTTTTCTGTTTCTCTTCATCATGAGATTTTTTAAGTTTATGTTCAATCTCTTCCAATTTTCGCCGGCATTCAATTTGTCACTGTGATACATCCGATGACTTTTGGCATTTGCTCAATCACACCTGCAGTGAAGAGTTCTTTCTCTCTCCTGTCTGAAATTGAGCTGCAGTTACGGTAAGCACAGACGTCCACATCCGACTCACATAGATAAATAAGAGTAACATGCACCGGTGGTTATAAACACTGACCGCCTAATTACTAGGTTGAATTTTGGCTACTTTGTTAGTACTTGTAAGCTTGTAAGCATATTTTGTGGACCCATTGTGTTCTTAATAAAAGCTAATTATTATAATTATTAATCTTACTCTTTTCTTTAGTAAGCTTTTGCGGAATTTGTGGTGGCGATTTTTAGGACATTTATCTCCTTGTCGGTGGTAGGTATTTCACGCACTTTTCCCACAGAACTTTTTTCCAAGATATCGTTCGTTGCTTCACTTTGAGGGCAGTCATTTAGAAGAGTGTCCCAGTTCACAGACCGAACCTCATCGTTCAAACCTTCTCAATTTATCTGATTATTGAAAGCATTTAAATCTCGGAAACTATTTATGTTATTTTGCTCTGTATTATTCTCCGAGTCACTCCCGTCAAAGCTACTGAACTGGATTGTGATATCAATGAGTTTGTAATCTTACAAAGTTGTATCTTGGGTGCTGATATTTACCTTCCGCCAAGGAGGTTATGTTTTCGTCGTGTTTGTCTGTCTGTCTGTTTGACTGTTTGTCTGTCTGTCACCAAGATAACTCAAAAAGTTACGTACCGATTTGGATGAAATTTACAGGGATTGCTAGGTATGTTATGAGGAACAGATGATTAACTTTTGGTGAAGATATGTCCATCCGTTGGTCTGTTTGTTTGTCTACCTCTTTTTTCTCAATGCCATAACTCAAAAAGTTATGAATGGATTTTGATGAAATTACCATGAGTTGTTAGGTATATAACAGAAAGTAAATGGCCAAATTTTGGTAATAATCCGTTTGTTCGTTCGTTTGTCACTGTTTTTAATTTTATGCTTGTTAGCACAATAACTAAAAACAATAATGAATGGATCTTAATGAAATTTATAGCGGTTGCTAGTAATGTTAGAAGACATAAATGATTAAATTTTGGTGCAGATCGGTTTGATGGTTTACATGTTTGACTCATGTTTGTCATAACGTTTGTTAAGAGTATAACTCAGAAAGTTATGAACGGATCTTCAAGAAAGTTAAATAAGCTGTTATTACTATAAAAAGGTACTAATGTTTAGATTTTGGAGTTTATACAAAGAAAATTATGGTTTCAGAGCCAATTTGAATTTTTTGCTACCGTTGCCTCACTTGGCGGAGGTATGCGCTCTCAGAGTGCTTTAGTCTTCACTAAGTTCGGTATTCTGTACAAAGAGGAGGTCTTAGATGCTGTCTTTCCTTGTTGGCGAAGAAATCATCTACACTAACGAAAGTTGTTCCATTACCTGGAGCAGAGCTAGCGCTTGTTCTCTCTCATCTGCTGTGTAAGAAAACTTTTAGTTAAAAATAAAACTACCAGTTTCATCGAGCACGTCTGGATGTAGCCACTTCAGGAATGGAAAGATGAAGTCACCTGTAATGATTACACTGTACTTATACCTTCGAGTCTACTGCAATGTATTTCAATTTTGTCGAGTAGCTCCGCAAAATTCTCAGAAGCACATTTTGGTGATCGATAGCAAAATTAGAGGACATAAATTTACGTACAAAATATTTTATTTATCATTTCCCCTATTTCTGCGGAATTTATACTGCATGTTATGAAATGGACCATTTTACCTGTTGCATATTTCCTCTGGAAAATTAAGATGAAGAAGGATACGTTAAAAAAAGGGTATTTGAAATATGTACGATGCACAGAAGTAAAGAACGTGGTACTTAGCTTTCTACTCTGGGTATTAACAAAACGTACTTATTTCAACGTAGGGCATTACCAGGACATGTTGTACAGTACATGACGTTGCTGTCCATAAATTATTGGCATTACGATCAGAGGAATTTACTAATCTATCGTACCACTCTGGATTAATTATGTTCCAGGTGTCCTGGAGTTCCTTCACATGTGTATTTCTACTGTTTGGTGCTTCGCCCTAACTGACCACAAATAATTTATTACATGCTCTCAGTGAGATTAATGCATCAAGCAAACACCGAGATAAAGTCATACCATATTTATAGTTTTCTGGCAGCGTAATGCTTATTATACAGTTTCAAAACCGTCACTCACAGCTAGATTAGCATTTGTCTACAGGACGTCCTTGTGTTTTGGCACAAACTAGCCTGTTTCATATGAAGTTTCATATTCCAAAAATTACCACTTTGAATCTCTTTCTTTATTCGGCAAAAGTGTCAATGACCATTCCCGTATTTTTAACATGACAGTCTACTGCCTAGAGGCTTCATAAACGTTGGAAAACCTGCCTTGGTCAGAAGCACAATCTCTGGAAATAGAAATCGTCAGAGGTGGCAAAAACAGTTACTTACGATACAATCTTGTCAAATGAACTTGTCCAACGGATCTTTATTGAAACCTATTTGACTCTCTCTTTATTCTCCTATAACTTACAGTCATTCAGATACAGGAATATTTTCTAATAGATCTTATTTCTCCCTTACTTTGAGAATTAGCATTTGCAATATAGGAAGAGGAATCTGTTGAAGAACAGTGAAAACAGTCTAGTGATCATTTCATGGAGATTCGTGAATTAACATATCTTTTCGAACGTACGTTTTCTAAGTTTGTGCAATACTGTGGAGATATATAACAGTCGCCGTTGCTGTTAAATCTGAGAAAAAAAAATACATCACTACTTTCACTACTATACCTTGGGCCATGTTTTTGTGGTGAGGAATGGGCATTTCACCGATGTAACTACAACATTACTAGTTCTCTGTCAAAACTGACGGCAAACAACAAGCATCGGCAACTCTTCAAACTCCATGATGTGGTCATTATTCTACAGTTGGGAGGATGTATACTGCATCCACTACAGCTGTAAGCTGTAATTCTATCTTTCCGTCAACTCATAAGTAACCTTAGCTCCAGCATTCAAACACTTCATGATTAAACGTAGAGCTCATCATCTAACCAAACGCAACTCAGCTAACATAACGCATCATAGGTAGCATCACACAAGTGTCTTCTAACTCAGCGTACATTATTAAACTACATGTAACGTGGGTCGTTTTTCCTAAATCCCTTCATCTAGCCTTATGCACCTCGTCTAACGTTACACGCCCTTCTAACCGGACGCATTTTGTGCGGCCTAGAGCGCGTTCGTTTGGCTCGTCAGAGGCAATAAGCCAAACTCATTCGTCCAAAACCTTAGACAAGCGACTTGGCTCTACCACGATACATCGAATTTCAACCTTTAATCAACTACCCGTGAGACGGCAAGTAACTCAAGCACGCTCTGTAAACCGGACTATTCAGTCGCTTCAGGCGTATACTTCGGTTACGTTCATTGCCTGCAACACGATTCAAATGGCAAAACCAACGTTTCTCGCTGAGGTATCGGGCGAGTGGGATTGACTTAGGTTGACTCTGACGATCCAGTCGAATGAGCCCTTAGGGCAGGGGTCTTCAAAGTGGTCGTTATCGACCCCTTCGGGGTCGATGAGAGATCTCTGGGGTCGATTAATACACGGAGGTCGAAAGGGCTCGGTTAATGCTAAGGAAGAAGAATTAAATTGAATAGGCCCTAGTCCAGGGCAATAATAGATGCCCATTCATAGAACAATTTGAAATACACATAAAATCTATAGAGTCCCCGAATAAGACTGTTCAGACGTGCCTGGAATGTGGCATAGATGCCAAGGAGGTTAAACACGTTTGTTTCACGTAAGTTATTTTTTGTTCACTATTTTCATTGCAGCAATAAAAAAGGTATTTTTCCCAGTTGATGTAACTTGGGTACCTACTGTAGTTTATAAGAACAAGGAAACTTAGGTTTTGTAGAGTATTTAGGTAAGCTTCAATAACCCAGTCGGAAATAATGGTTGTGATTATGGTAGAATATAGTGGTGAATGAGAGATTAAGGTCGATTATGGATGATGAACCAATTTGGTAGATATATCGACCAAAACATAACGTTTATTTTAGTATATATAGGTCGATATTGGGAGAAGCAATATTGGTTGTTTAAGGCTGATCAGAAAACCAAGGTCGATGGTAGTACATGGATATATGAAGACAATATATGGTAGATGGTATTACATGGATGTTCGAAGACTACAATATGGTAGAGCATATGCTAGAGCATAACCAGGTACGTTATTAACGGATTTCCGTACGTACGATCGTGAGTGGAATTCCTCCCATTATTCGGGGAAGAATATGTATGGGTTGCCATTATAATATGGCTATAATTCCCCGCATAATCGATCAAAATAAAAGTTTGAATGTGAAACATCTAAAAATTCATATTATAGTGAAAAAATTGTGCACATTTTCAGTTTTTTTCTTTCCTGTCGATGAATTGCAAAAAATTCCAAGGTACGTATGTATGGACGTTAACTGCCTTGACGTTATTTTTATCTTCCGTTTCTAAATTTTACTAACGCTTTATCAGTGTAGCGTAGTTACCCATAATTTCCATTTATTTGTTGTATCCCTTGTAAAACAGTACTGCAACCTTTGATCAAATATTGCCGTCTATTTTTATGTTTCTTCAGTTTATATCTGTAAAGTTTCATGAACAAATTATTCCCATTAGCTCTATCGAAAACAATGCCAAGTTTCATGATAAATTTGGCCTTACGTACCCTGACAACGGGTACGACCTAACTTCCTCCATCGACTGGTGACTTCCTCTGAACTGTGTCGTATAGCTGCATACCAGCTCAGAGTTGGAAGAAGTTGTATATANCTCCTGCTCTATAGCATCGTCCTGAAGTTTAGAGCCTTTCACCATTCTGAGCTGCTGGCCTAACTCGCACGTATAAATTACCTTTTTTTGCAAAAGCAGGTAATCATTACCAATCATAGCAGGCATCCAGTGCATCATATGTCAAAAGTTGAAAAAGTTGATCTTGGTATAATATAAGGGTATCATTCGCTGAACACAGTCGATTTTGGTCGTAAATGGCATTTCTTACGGTTTACTATGGTAGATCATGGTTGTGCAGGTAAAACCTTTATGGTTGTAATTATGTATTTATGTTCGGGAATTATGGTTGGCAATATGGTGGAAGGTTGAGACACATCTCTACCATAATTCACCCCATAAATGGTTGAATATGGAGGATATATCGATAATAAACAACCAAGATCTCGACCATAATCATAGTTGTTCTACTATAATCACAACCATTATTTCCGACTGGGAACTGCGCATGGGAAGGCGAAAAATGATTTCATGTTTTCATTGAACTTATCTTGGGGTCGATCAGGGAGAGCATGCAAAAAAAAAAAAAAAATACAACATAGCGCGATTCACCTAGCGCGATAGTCTCACTACGCGACAGAAAATTGAGTTTGAGAAATTCACACAACGTGCTTTATATGGTCCCTCCTTGATGTCTTCTGCGATATTGATTTTAATAAAATGTCATATATAAGGCAACATAAATAACATGACATTTATTGATTAATTGAATATCCTGTTTTTCACCCAATGACAGCCCAAAGTTTTACCTTAACACCTTTATCTTTCTCACAATACAGTACAGAAAGACAGAATAAAATATGTATACCTAAAAACGAGAATGCACCCATCTAAAAGTGATACTCACTTATGAAGCGTTACTGCATTCGACTGACGTTCGATATAAAATTACATCTCATGTACTACGGTATAAAAGAATCTTCTCACGAGATACTTTCGTAAAAGCTTCCTAAAATATCCCATTAAACAATAGTTCTAATTAAAAGAAGCATTGCATTTCGTCCATCAAACAATCAATTACAGCTTTTCTCACAGACTAACATGATCAATGGTAGACTCATGGATAAAACAACTAAATTTGATGGTTACGCATTTTAAAATGTTACCGGACTACTGGCACGACCACAACACGTTTACTACAACGTCCAAAACAACGCTAAAGCACATACTGATTCATGAAACGATCAGCTGCAACCATCTACCGATCAAACCATTGATCTATTATTTCAAGAGCACAAAAGACTGTGCTAGACCATGAGCCAAATCCGTCCCGATTGTGTAGCTAATCATTTAAGATACACTGTAGCACGATCTATGAAGCGTGAACACTTTAACATACCGTAATGTAAGTAAAAATTCGAGAAATATGCAACAATTTTAGAAATACATTATTTAGTAGGAAAGACCGGGCAATGCCCAGGGGTTTCAGCTCCCTCCCGACAAGGGCTGAGCGACAATCCCACGCCGAAACCCCACCAGGGAGAATCGCTCAGTGCTCAGCCCCTATGCACGCGCAGAATACACGCCTTAACAAGTCAGTTAGAGTGGAATAAAAAATGCCTTCTACAGTCACCCTCTCCCAATTACAATGAAAAACGTGTCCCATAGCAACACCTGAAAAAACCAACATTAATTTACCAGATCACGAATCACAATATTGTCTCACTGCATGTTCATTGAAACTTTTCTTGAAGGAATAATTAGAAAGGGGCTGAGTCAACATTTCAAGCATCCCATTATAAAAGCAACTCTTTGAAAAATTGTAAGTCGCCTTTGTACACGCAGCCTACTTCACGGAAAATTCAGCCTTTGGCCATGCTTTTCATACTCGTGCTTAGGAACCAACGAACTGTAACACTTCTCGAATATTGTGGCATCGCGATCAAATACATGATGCAAGAATTTCTGAAGGAAATGATCATAGACATCTTAGTTTTGAAAGCCTAGTTTGTGATACATTTAATTTACTGACAGCATGGCACATTGTTGTTATCCCTCTTGAGATATATATGAAGAGGACATTACATTAAATTTGCACATTCTGTAATACATTTCAAATTTAGCAGAATACATCTTTTAAAGTTATGTTATGCCTGCACTCGGTAAGACCCTAAAATTTGCATGAAATACTTTTTGAAGTAAGCATTCAAAGCAGACTTTTTAGAATACTTCATTTTAGAGCTAACTCACGCTTTTTTTAAAATTCAGGGACTACTATAAAAACAGTGTTGGATCGTGTTACGTGGTTAACCGTAAAGCGCGACTACAAAAATCTGGGTAATGTAGTACTTTGCTGTATCCTCAGAAGGGGGCGAAGGGTTAAAAAGCTTGGTGCGCCTACCTCTATAACATTAATATTTTATTCCATTCTCCTCAATTAAATTTCCTCGAAGTTCATTAAATTTTCTTAAATTTTTATCATTCTCATTTGATTTGTTTAAAATCCAATTGAGCCCAGTCGATTTCATATGATCTTTCCCATATCACTCCACTTCACTGTTCATGCTCTTTGAGTTTTATTGAAGTTTGTGAAAAGTCATTCTATTCCATCTAAAAATGCCTTCTAACCACACTACCTTTACCTGCTCCTAATTAAAACTACATTGAGCTATACCCAACTTTTTCCTAATTTCATTTTGCGGTATAAGTGTCTGAATCTAACTTGATGTTAATATAATCTATTATCAAATATTATCTAACTTCGCTCAATGTTTACTTGTATTTTACTATGCGTTACTTTATCAAATGACAATGATTTATATTTCTCCATATCTAACTAGATGAGACTGTAGCTACCTGTATTTAGCTGCAAAAATTTACACTTCATTTGATCTTCCTATGTCTTTCTTAATCCAATATTAATTGTCGTTGTATGACTATCGAATTTACTTTAGCTAAGATAAGTTGAACTTTAGCTACCTTTACAGATCTCTTTCCGAATTCATAAACCTCTAGCCCGACCTGCGAAGTTCCACAGAACAGAAGTTTTTTCCACTGTTTTTCCCAAAGCCGCCTGTTGCCGACGAAGTGTGGTAATATATTCCAAGTCAGGCAGCAAATCCCTCAAATCTCCTACCTGTGTGGAGTAGAGGTTTAAAGCAAACACCAGTTATTGCCCTGACGGACATAACAGCGGGTCCCTATCGTCTCTTTCCTCACCCCTCCCCCTGCATTTAACACTGGAATCGTTACGTGCAGACGAACGAATATAAGGGCGGACGGTTGTACTGATGCAGCAATAGAATACTGATCATTTAGATGAGCACAACTAGTCCCACAACGGTCAACATCACAGACAAGATAGACATAGACAGGCTGTTGATTATTATTTTTTTACGAAGATATTTTAGCCGGATGATGGCGTCACACTCGTCATTTTGTTGTTTTCATCATAAGTTGGTACACATACATTTTACAAGTTTCATCTACATAGCCCGAGCCGCTCGAACTTTCTTTGATGCTGAATCGCTACAAAACTCTGAGCCCAGTCATCCTGGGTGCCATTCAACTTTCTAAAACGTTAGGAATATACAGTGCATTTCTTTTGCTAAATGTACCACTTGAGAGTTATTATTTTTTTTTTTGCTTCGGATCAATATAAATATTTTTTTTCTCTGTATGAAATTGTTCATAAGGAAGACACAGACACACAATTCTTCATTATTCTTGCAAGAAAACTGCGTCTGAATTATGACGTCACAGTCCATACTCGAAAGTGGGTATACAGGGCACAAGTTTCATTTACATAGCTCCAGACGCTCGAAATTTTGACGACGGTTAATATCTATAAAACTCTGAACCCAGGAGGCGTTTTAAAATGATATTCTCTAGGTGGCCTTCAACTTTCTAAGATGGTAAGAATACGCAGTGCATTTTATTTATTCAACTAACTCTTTTATAAAAAATTATTTTTATAGGTCCGCAATTTCTCTGGCTGTATTCCGTTTATATGGAGGTGGTCTGAACGCAGCCGTACTTTACCAGGGTTCCCGAGCAGCTGAGCGACTCATTCATTTTACCCTCTATATCGCTAAGACGTTCATTCAGCTCCTGTCGCGCCAACTGCCAATTTCTCTACCTTACATGTTGTGAATTAAAATTTATTAAACTTCTTAACTGTTTTAAAAA
>LQNS02277639.1:0-11436 GCA_001587735.2 Parhyale hawaiensis | reverse complement strand
GTTATATTATAACACAAAACGGAAATATTATATGGTAATATTAAAATAACATTGAAATGACATAACGAAACTAACATCTAACACTAATATAACATTGAAACATTAAAATAATATTAAAATAATATATGATTGCTACCTGGGCCTAAGGGCAAGGGGAGCGTGGGAGTTAAAAGGTTAAGAACCACTGAATTAGAGTATTCTCTCATTGCAGATTGTTACACGACCTGTTTTGTCTATAGCGTTAGATGTTTTCATTCTGCTGATATCCAGGTAACCATAGTGAAGCACCAGGCTTAGTAAGTATGCAAATCCTGTCAAGCACTGTGCCTTATCAAATTTGACTAGTCTCTAAATCAACTAGCAGCCTTTATATGGCTGCCTGTCTTTTTTTCAATTACAGCTGTATTGTTTATCGTCTCTAGAGTTCACTGAAACCTTACAGATCATTCATTAATTATCTTGGAAGGTGAACGCAATTGCTGTTTTGACTCAGTTCTCTGTAAGCAAATTAGCTGCTGTTATTTACAGCCTTTAACCTCAATTTGAGCGCGGGGTTCATTAGGAGAAGAAGAAGGCAACAGAAGCCATACTAGGGTAGTTTTTGAAAGGCGGCAGCAGGGTGGTAGCACGTGTTATTTAGAAGAAAAGTTGGTACAGTAATTACATCAGATAGTTAGCAGGTGCACTTTTGAGCGAAATACAAAGCACAGAGGTAATGCATACATTAGTCTGAGACAATTATGATCACTTGAACCTTTTCACTATGCCGTAACCCATTTCATTGGAAAACCGTGAGGCGCATTTGTGGACCATATAAATTCAACTGCTATAATTAAATTGAAAAGTCCCCCGCCGGCTTTGCGAACATCTGGCATTTAAAAGATTAGGAAGGAAAATGACAATGAAACTCCAAATGTGGACCTTAGAGTAAAGCACTTTCATAATGATCGTAAGCGTCACACAGGCAGGCCTGACTCGATGTATATTATCACAAAATGAGCTCAAACTAAGGAGGTTTCTGAAACAGGGCTGATAGTTATTGGTGCCTTTTGTTGCGTGTTATTCAGTATAGAAGTACACTGGAACCTCCTCCTGAGCGCGTTTTTACTGAGCGCATAACCCACTAAGCGCCTCGTGTTTCTCCTGAGCGGTCACGCACTGAGCACAGATTTCGTTTATTTTATAGATCCACAGAAAAATGTGATTTATGGACAACTAAAATTAACCACAGATACAGCTGACGACAGTAATAATACCATCACATAAAGTATCGACAAACACATGTTATAAAAGTTAATTAATTGACTAATATTTCCAGTTTAAATGAATAGAAATAGAAATATTGGTAAATGAATTAAGAATAAATTTCTTGGTTAGTTTTCAATACATTTAATTCAGGGTTTGTTCTAACGGGCAGTTGTGCCTCATTGTGCAGTTGTAAATCCAGATTAGTACAGTTGTAAATTTGTACTTCGCTTGAATTTCCACGGCTATTTTCATTAACCTTACAATACAACCTTATAATTTGATCCCCACATCAAAGTTTGCTAAGCTGTAAACTTTTTTTTAGAGTAAACTCGGTTATAGGAGCAGAAAAATAGCAAGGTGCTAGCTCTATGGTTTAGGTTTCTGAACATCAAATTGTTCTGTTGGCAATTGGCAACGAGAGGGCGAGTAAGCAATTAAAAAAAAAAAAAAAAAAAACAGCATTTACTGGAGCTCTGCGATTTTGCATTGTTGGATCCTAGTCTCACTGGAACGACTGTAACAGCTAGCCGGCATTTAGTGATGGCAGGCTGTATGAAGGTTATCTTAATATATCGTGGATTTCTCTTTGAATCATCATCGGTGTTGTCATAGTATGGTGTCTACAACCATTATATTTAGTCTTTGTGGTACAGGCAATATTAAGAGAGTTTTCAAATTGTATTTGTAAAGCCTCTAAATTTATATGGTGTTGCATTACTCCAGGTATACTAGGACTGTATGCGAGCCTGCTGCTGTATGAATGACCGAGTTTCTGCATGAAAATTAATTCATACCAACTCTATTGTTGCTAGCCCACGTACCAAGCTAGTTATCATATATTGGTACTCCCTATTCTGACTTTACTCTGGGATAATTATGAAATGAAAATACTTTCAAAAATATAGAGCAGTCTAGGAAAGAAGTGACGCGGTCAACAATGAATGCCTGGTGGGCTAATTATGGCCAGAATGTGCACATTCAAAGCGGAGGAGTGCAACGCTATTGGGCGAGACCGTTGAAGAAGCTATTGAACTTGCGCGTCCTGCAGGTTTTGATGAAATTTGTTCTAGTTACTGAGATAACGGCATTGCTACGAAGTGACGATCGAGATCCGACTAATTCTGAACTTCTGCAAATAGTACAGAATACTAATGCAGATGAAATATTGGAACAAATTCATACAAATTTAGTTGAGAGCGACACACAGGACACCTCGGTCGAAGCCATTCGAAAAATTCAAGAGTGTTTGAATACAGCAGAGACATTAAAACAGCAAGCATGCGAAGTAGAAAAAGATGAAGAGCGTAGAAAGCATTTGGTATATCACTAAATAGTCTTTTGTCATAGCTACTATGAGACTAAAATTATTTCATTTGGTAAGAAAAAAACGTTAAGCCCATATTTCTTTTGCATCGCATCTGTTTTTAACGATGAATGACTAATTGACTATATTAATAATAATAATAATAATAATAATAATAATAATAATAAAAAATGGATAACATTTGGAAAGTATTTCCTCATAAAATGCAGTCATATTTATCACCCGCGAACGAAGGGAGAGAGGTGATAATGTTTTCGTTGAAGATTTAAGTATATTTGTTTGTCCACCCAATAAGTGGTCGAAGGAGTTGAGCAATGTTCATAATTTTTTGCAGGTAGTCTGGTGGGTTGCCTTCAAGTTGACCCATGCCAAAGAACTAGGAAGAGCTGGCCATAAAAAATGACAACGACGGAATTTGCTCGAAACCCAAAGAAATGTAGGAGTTGAGCTATGTTCATGATTTTTTGCAAGGAGTCTGAAGGGCTGTCCCCAATGTGACCCATACCTACTAAAAAAATTAGGATTAGCTGGCCATCAAAAATGACGTCGATACAATTGCTCCCTCCGCAGGTGATGGTGTTGCGCCACGAGGCGTTCTAGTCGGAATAATCATATGATATATGATGTGCAACGTAAAGTAATTTGATAATTTAAGTGTACGTCATGTAAGAAATCTTTTCCCCACATGATTTCTATTGTCCGGCTTATTTCCTATTTTATACGACTAACTTTTAGGTTTTCCTCATAGAGTTGAAAAATAAGATTGGAGGGCATTTCTATTGTTTAGCGGATGCCTTTATGTTATAAATTCTATTTAATTCTATTTTCATATACATCAGTTATTCTTTAAAAAAGTTTTTCTCCAAGTGTAATGTTGCCATTGCAACAGGAATGGTACCTGATATTCTCACTAAGCGCTTAACATGCACTGGACGCTTGCTTCCGGAACGCTGAAGCGCTCAGTAGGAGGTAGAAGTGTACAGTTCAGTTGAAACGTTACGGGATGGCATTAAAGCTTGTAGGGCCACTGTAAAGCATCGTCAAAACTTTGATATTGTGATTTGATCCAGTTGCCTGGATGTTGGTCTATGGTTGACATTTTCGGATGAGGAGAGCTTCCATGATCTGTAAGTTATTGAAGTTGATATTTCTATGTAGGACAGTTAACTCCGCTAATCAGGTTATGTTTTGCAGGACTCGAGTCAATCATTTTGTTTGTCACCAAGATAACTGGAGAATTTATGGATGGATCTTTTCGAAATTTATAGTGAACGTTAGATGCGTTAGGAGGAACCGATGATTAACTTATGTTCACCTGCCTATTTTTTGGAAACATAACTCAAAAAGTTGTGCACGAACCTTCATGAAATATGCACGAACTGTTATGGATGCTACAAACAGCAAATGACCAAATTTTTGCGATGATTTTTTCATACATTTGTTTACTTGTCGCTATGGTTGATTTTATGGTTGTCAACGGCATTACCCACGAAGTTATGCATAGATCTTAATGAAACTGTCAGTAATTGTTAGAAATATTAAGTGACACAAATCACCAAATTTTAGTGATGGTCGGCTAGTCCGAGTGGGCATATATTCGACTAATGTGTGTCATATGTTCGTCAGACCATACGCAAAAAGCTATTAACGAATATTGATGAAATTTGTTGGAATTGTTAAAACTTTGAAAGGCACGAACGACCAAATTTTAGTTCTCCTGTTTGTGTGTTTGACTATATGTTTGCCTTAGTGCTTTTCAGAATATAACTCAAGAAGTTACAAAAATTACAAGTCCTGTTATTACTGTCAAGAGGTAAAAGTCACCAAATTTGGAGATGATAGAAAGAAAATCCGGAAACGTTTCAGAACCAATTTATTTTTTCTTAAACATTGCATTGCTGGGCGAAACTATGCGTTCTCAGAGTGCTTCAGTTAGCTTTGTGTCGTGGCGTTTAGTTGCTGGTCTTCAAAACCAGCAGCGACAAACAAAGCACACTGTGGAACGGGAGCAACAGACCAGCTCAACTTTGAAACATTTGAATGCTGCGATTATGTCTCTTCTTTAAACTGATACAAACCAGCTGAATCAAATCCAGCGGCACGTTGCATTACTGAACTTAAATCGGTGCTGATGGAAGCTATGACACCCGAATGCCTTCCGTCCCTTCTGTCTGCCTTGCCGTCCCAGCAGTGACAGAGCTGGTGACACGAGGAATGTTAGTCTGGACGGCCTGCAGTGGTCACTTCTATAGCATACACGAGATCACTTCAGCATGGTCAGAGAGATGTTGGCGAAAACAAACACGAAATGGCGCATAAATGAAGTGGTCGTATTTCTTACTGCTCTCCTTTCGCTTCGCTGCTTATAGTGGTGTGTGGTCAGCATATGAAAGAATCTTCAATACTATCGCAACTTTACTGTGCTTGTAACGGTATCGAAATGGAGTCGGTACTTCGTTTTACACAACAGGTAGGCAGTTGCCCAAATAATTTACTTCATGATATCAAAGTATATTTGAATACTCATCCAATGATAACTTGGTAACGCTTGATACATACATTCTTTGATTTCATGCGATGTGAATCTATTAAATGAGGATGTTTAGAACTGCCTTGAATATCCAGAGATGAGTATAATTGAATATTCATAACTGAATATGCATAGATATTAGTAATATCTTATATTCTGAATCGAGTATCTCACGATATACTAAAATGGGTGCATTTAGTCTTGATATCTTCGCATACTCCAGAACATTCGATTTCGGAAACTAGGTATTTCGGCGCTTTGGAGCAAAAAGTGAATATTCAGGAATGTCCATCGGAGCTATGTTTGCTACATCGGCTACCTGTGCATAACAACAGCAAGCTGCTATAAATAAATTGTAAACACATCGCAAGCTCGTAGTAAAGATTATTATTGCATTTGCTGGAACTGAACGTTCGTCCTCGATTAGAAAATCGCATTACTTCATTGCGCACACGAGCATGAGGATTACAAGCTGTAGCGGAATTCCTAATAACACTTTATTTACACTAGAGGGCAAAATAAGAGAACTATTTTCATTTTTTGAAAGAAAAGATTAACCATGCAGAGTAGGTTAATGAATCTTTTGATGGGGCCCTAAGGAATGTATTGAACATATTTTTGCAAAATATCAGGACAAACATAACTATAATTAATACATTAGAGCAATCTAACAAACAATAACAAAAATTGAACAGTGCAAAATAATAGAACGATCGTCTCTAAATACAATTTTACAAACAAATAACATAGAACAATGGTCAATTTTAGGTTTAGAACTATTATTAGTATGGAGTACTAAAACCTTTATTTTAAATAACTTTAGCACAACGACGATTACACGACATCACAAGTTTCTTACAAAACTCTGGAGTTATATTTTCCATTCCTCTTCAATTTTAATCCACATATCCTTTACTGTTGATGGTTGTCGTTCTCTTACATTCTCACCTACAATTTTCCATAAATTTTCAATAGGATTAGGGCCCGAGCTTTGGGCAGGCCACTTCATGACTTCGATATTCCCTTCCGCAAAATACTCCTTCACTTTCTTTGCAGTATGGCACGGGGCATTGTCCTGCATAAAAGTTGCTGGCTGGTTTGGTGATGATCGTAGAGATGGGATAACATATTGCTGTACAAGATTGAGGTACACATTAGCATTGACAGTCCAACGATCCAACTCCTTCTGATGAAAACTACGGGGTGTGGTAATGCGATGGAGGGGGTACGAAATGTCTACAAAACTGTGTAAAGCCCAAGTCGGACAGTGGACAACGTGCAGATTGTATGGCAGACGGTAGTCATCCAACCAAATAAATTTACTTTCGTCGCTGAAATGCACTCTTTCTCAATCTTCATCTCTCCAAACGATGTGTCTTTTCGCATATTCAAGCCTTGCTTTCTTATTTTTCTTACTGATAAGTGGTTTAGTGGCAGGACTGCGTGCCGTTATCCCACATGCATTGAGGCGACGAGAAACTGTATAGCGAGACACTTCTATGTTGTTATTGATCTTCAGCTTTCTGGAAATTCCCGCTACAGTTTCGAGAGGATCCTTCTGGGCATAGCGTTTCATAATCCTATCAACTCGTACGGTGGTTTTTCGAGGGCGGCCTGCAGATACCGGTGATTCCAGCTGTTTCTTTTGATCATAGAGCTTCAAAGCACGAGAAACAACGCTCTTGGATCGGTTTACCTCTCTTGATAAGGCCGAAAGAGTCATTCCTGAGGACCTGAGCTTAACAATTTTTTCCCGCAGCTCAAGAGTAACCTTCACGTGAGGTGCAATGTTTTTAGAAGTTCTAGAAGTAGCAGTTCTAGAAGTCATGTACACGAAATTGAATGTTGCCAGATGACCGGGGTAAATGTGAGAGTGTTTTAGAGACTATCGTTCTCTTATTTTGCACTGTTCAATTTTTGTTATTGTTTGTTACATTGCTCTAATGTATTAAATATAGTTATGTTTGTCTTGATATTTTGTAGAAATATGTTAAATACATTCCATAGGGCCCCATCAAAAGATTCATTAACCTAGTCTACATGGTTAACCTTTATTCGCAAAAATGAAAATTGTTCTCTTATTTTGCCCGGTAGTGTACATTCTTACTCTCGTAATCATCATCATCAATATAAAATGAATCAATTACATATAAAAATCGAGGGAAGTAGCAATAACATTGCTATTCAAAATTCCACTATTTATCAGGCTAAATTCAAAATCCTGTTGTTTCACTGACTGTAACGTGAATGGTAAGCTGCTCCACTGAGCTGCACTTAGTCAGCTCAGGCAAGAGCCGCACCTCAAAAGCAAGAATATATACACAGATTGTGCACAGCAAATAGCCTTGTGTGCCACATCACTTCTGCAAGTACTCTTGTCATGTCAGAGTAGGATATCAGCCGTAACTCTGGGGCCGGAAACTTTAGAACACGTTCGTTAGCTCGAAAGCAGGTAGAAACAGTTAGATATGCAGGTAGAAGCAGGTAGATGTGCAAGTAGAAGCAGGTAGATGTGCAAGTAGAAGCAGGTAGATGTGCAAGTAGAAGCAGGTAGATGTGCAAGTAGAAGCAGGTAGATGTGCAGCCTATTGCATAGGTAGTGTTGTCACTGCTCTGATTTTGTGACTTCGTTGTACTGATCTTGATTTGATTTAAGATTTAAAACCTGCAAGCGATGCACAAGCAGCAATGCGAATAAGTTTAAACGGCCAAATTATACGTATGTATTTTTCACCCGCCAACGAAGTGAGTGATACGATAATATTTGCATCGAAGATTTAAGATTGTATATTTGTATGTTTGTTCACCCAAAAAGAGGTAGAAGGAGTTGAGCAATCCTCATAATTTTTCGCAAGGAGTCTAGTGGGTTGACGTAGATGTGACCAATAATAAAAAAACTAGAATAAGTTGGCCATTGAAAATGACAGCGATGAGTTTTGTTGTTTGTCCACCCGAAACTAGGCAGAAGGAGTCGAGTCATACTAATAAATTTTTAAGCCAGTCAGGTGGGTTGACTGAGATGTGAAAATGCGAAAATATTAGAATTAGCTGGTCATCAAAAATGATGGGCTTGAAATTTGTCTCTCCACCCAAAAAGAAATAGAAAGAGTAGAGTAATTTTCATAATGCGTTGTAGAGAGTCAGGTGGGTTCATCAATATGTGAACGATAAAAAAAAATTAGCTGCCCATCAAAAATGATGGCGTTTAAATTTACCCCCACCGCTGGTGATGATTTCACACCACGAGACGTTCTTGTCCTATATCTTGACATTTGAAATGCCATCAGCCTACTGAACTACCCAAGGTTTTAGTAGCTCTTGCCCATAAGATTATGTGAAGCAAGGACGCGTTCTGCCAACGTCCTATGTTAAACACGGGAACCTAACCTTGCTCACCTAACGTTATGAGTACGAGTGGGGTTGGTTCGAAAGCTCCTCGGTAGAAGGTGGCTGGCCGGGGGCTTTGGTGGTAGCACCAAACAAACTTTTTTCCGTATATCCAATTTTCGCTCCTCGATTGCATTGGGCTTAAAAGTCGCTAGTATTCATATCTAGTGACTTCCTCTTCAGCATTCTCTTTGCCGAAGATTTTTTGGTAACATTTTAAATGCTATAGATCATCAAAGTTTTGACTTGCTTGGCGCGTACAATTAAAATGAAGGCTAAACACGTGTCATATTATAATGATCTGTGAATGCGCGTGCTCGATTACCAATAGTTTTTTTTTGTATAAAATATGCGAAAAGCCTTTTTGCCAGACAAGTAGATCTTGCGATCCTTGGGATGGTGAGTCAGAATTTTAGGTATTCAGACGCTACTGCGGGGGTACTGACGTTGACAAGAAATAGGGATGGTCGGGGTATTGTGGGGGGTTTACAGCTGTCGCATGAACTTTACGTCTCTGATGCTATTGCTCTGACAGTCTTTGGTTGACTGCAGCTGTACAGTCCTCTGAGACCAGTCGTCATATATTTTCAGCACAAACCTGTACACTACTTGTGGGTTCTCGAGTTAGGTCGGGGAGTGCAGTTAAGTTAGCTATGCATTTATCTGAACTCATTGACGTTGCTGGCCCCTTCGCATACTTGTATTTGTACAGTAAAACTCCAGCTCGGTGCTACTGCCCGCCATTGCCAGGCGCCATCGGACACTCCAGCATTGCTGCCCAGGCAGTAGCAAATACTCGCAAGCTCGTCACCCGAGTACGGCAGTGAGAAATAGAGGGGCAACACGCGCTGCCTCAATCCGCCCCCCCCCCCCCATGTGGTGCTAGTTTGACGCTGTCCAGCGGCCCACGAGCGCTGTCTGTCAGTGTCACTGCTCTGCCTGCAGCCTCGCACAGTGTGAGAGTAAAAACAGTTATCTGGCATAGCGACCCTAAACCTGCTGGGGCTCTGGTACAGCAAATTAAAAAAAATCAAGGCAGCCGTCATTGGCGACAAGGAAAGCCACAATCAAATTAGCTGGCCAATGGGTGGTCGGTATGGTTTACTTAAAATTTTTATTTAAGCGCCGAAAGCCCATAATATAATAATAATGATAACATTTAAGCTCCTTTTTGACTTTATTAAATGCAAAGTAAAATTTTCCCTTATGCTCAAAAATTATTTTGCCCAGTTCGTAGGAATAACACTATTTGAAATGTTCTACATGGTCCAGACTTGGGAGAAAGGGCTAAACTTTCATGGCTGAATGATATATCAGCACTTGACGAGGAACAACGAAAGATAGGAGACACAGGTAACTTCCATGGCTTTGAAAGGATGTCAGCTGACTTGGTTGGTATGCCGTCGTTACGCTATGGCGGCAAGACGAGAAGTGGCAGGATTTGAGTGAGTTGGCAGGTCTGATGTGCAGCCTCTCGCCACTGTAAGAAATGTAACAGAAATAACATGAAATGCATAAACAAACTAAAGTCAGTAGCGGTTAAAGCACCGGGATACCAGTTTTTGAGGGTAGGTTCCGGCTCCACCTACTTCCGGTTTGCCAGGGCCCGCCCACTTCCTGTTTGCACCCCCAGACCCCCGCTACACCGGTAGTGCATTGGCCGTTATAAACCGGAAGCTCCCGCATAAGGGGAGCCGCGAGGGTAGGCTACCCTCAAAAACCGGTATCTCGGTGCTTTAACCACTACTAAAGTCCCTGCGGAAACGAACAGCCAGGAGTATAGTACAAATTATACAAGGATTTGCTTGATGTATGTGAATCTGAATAGAAATAACCATCGTGAACAAGAGCTGAACATAGAGCGGACAGGGATGCAGAGGCTGACTATTCTTCGGCGCAAAGGATAAACAAACAGCTAGCGCTAACACAGCAGCCGATTTCACTTCACTATAACTGGCTGCAAGAAAAATTGGTTCTAAAGTTTTTGTTGACTGTTTTGTTGCAATTACCATCATATGTCAAAACATAGGTCAATAAGCATGCAGTATAGGAATCCAGCAGAATGTAGTATCTGCAGGAGTATGGAGCTTGGGTCAGGCCTTATGTAGAGTGGTGTCTATATTCTTGGTAAGAAGGAAAATAGAACGTATTTTTCGACTTATTTTCCTAGCCGGGGAACAAGAGACTGACGCTTTGTTGCTGTGGAATTGATGTCCCAATTGGGAGATCGAGCCGACTGAGGCCACCGCAGCAGACTCACGATTACGAGCGGGAGCAGTGAAAAGATTGTACTGCAAAGTTGTGCCGTAATTTTTGGTGGTTGGGTGCACTATCGTGTCTAGCATTTCCAAGAGAGCGCGGGCTATGCTGCAGTGCAACAGCATCGGGTACAGCATCATATGCCGGCTAAACATTTATACAGACACATTTGAACTGGGAAGATATTGTAGCGTAGTACGTAGTTTAAACGTTAACAATCCATGCATTAAAATTTGTTCGTATCCTTTTATTGTGATGTCTGCATTTACGCAAAAAACAAAGCATAGGCATGACACGAAACCTCTTTCAAATCAACGACTGAAGCTACCTTATCAATAGCTACCACTGGAAGAAACTGATTGTGACTAGTTACCACTAATTACGACTAACTACAATAATTATTTGTCTTGAGTTACGATAGGTTACCGCTGGTTACGACTGTCTAAAACTAATTGCGATTAAATACTACTAGTTATAACTAAATACCACCAATTACTACTAGTTATCTCTAATTTCCGCTAATTATACCACGTTGCCACTGTCGTGGCACGCTTGGCCCAGATGATTTCAAGTGGTCCACAACATAACACCTACCTAACTATATAGCTTCGATCAGCTTTGATTCGATTATTATAGATTAGATTCAATCATTAATAAGTTGATAATGACAATCTGACAATCCTGTAAA
>LQNS02277636.1:12177-31775 GCA_001587735.2 Parhyale hawaiensis | reverse complement strand
ATTCTCTCTCCCGCTCCAACTACACAGTTTGATATCTCTAAGCTCCGCATGTCAGCGGCTCTTGAACGTGCTTGCGTGCATTCAAGATCGTTTCTTGGGCAGGGACTCTTCACCCCCCTTTTTCTCTCTCTCTTTTCTCCTGTACTCTATATCCTACTAACATAATGGCAATAGCTCATAGAGTGCCGGGCGTATGTTCCGGTGTCTCTTTGAGAATGGGCCTATTGGTTCGTCTACTGCCGCCTATCTAATCTACTCTAATCTCGTATCTTGCTCAGAAATAGACGTAGCTAGAAGTAGTGTTTTACACAAAATTAAACTGAGTCATTATTTTAGAAGCATGTTCTTAAATTCTTATCCATTTGTATTTAGAATTAACAGACAGGGTATATTTATTACATCCAATAGAAGAACGTAAGGAGCTGCAAATATGGCATAAAATGTTAGTCTAAGAAGTTGCAGAGCAGTGTAGTGTAGCGTTGGTTCTCATGAATTCTTGTATAATAATCGCATTTTCCTCCTATAAAAGACCATATTTAGCTCTTTAGTTTGCGCATAAGACGACAAGAAAATTGCTCCAAAACTTCATTTTATATCTAGAATATGAAACATTGTTTTGTACCCGGCAATTCTAATCCAATCGCAGGCAACAGAATTCAGTTGCAAAGCTGTGTGAACTGTTAAGTTCATATGCAACTAACTAAGAAAAACAATAAACAAAACCTGTGAAGAAATGAAAAGGCCCACTAGTTACACATCCGGTTACGCAAATACACACCAGTTGCAAGGAACTGGCGTACTATAGTGATGAATTGTTCGATTTTGCTAACCATGACTTAAGCTTACATAACTGGAAGCAAACGTGACGGTATGGAAAAATATACGAGTTTTCAGTTGGAATACGTTACTCTAAGCCACAACAGAGGCAAAAGCTGTGAGCTCCTCTGATTTTATGGCTTCATGTTATGCAGAAGTGTATGCAAACTAAACGAAGGTCTTCGTACAATGGAATTAAGTGGCGAGTCCAACTTGGAACGTATATGTTGTGCGCGATCGATCGCGTTGCGCAAACGATCGATCGATCGATCAAACGCCTAACCTAACCTAACCTAATCTTTAATTTTCTTCAACTTTCCCCCTATTTCTGAGTATATCGGGTAGGTTAGGGGAGGCAAGGCCTGTTTTTTTTTTTTTGTAATTTTGGGCACCGTCAATTTTAGTCAATGGTGAGATGGGGCTAGGTTAGGTTGGGTTAGGTTAGGTTAGGTCAGGCGTTTGAACGATCGATCGTTTGCGCAGCGCGATCGCGCACAACATATGCATACGTTAGTGGCTCTTGACATTTTCCTCTTTCGAAAATGCGAACTAAATGCATTTTTTTAAGAATCCATTCTGCCCCCCTCTCGCCCCCTCCATACCTACTGAAAGGGCAGGGAGGGGGCAATTGTTGTCCCCTCTGTATGATCTTGCTTGTTCTACCAGCAAGAATAGGTTGAAAGAATTTGGGCCGGGAAGCTGTATCGTAGGTCGCTAACCAATTATGACGATGAATAAATCGAAAGTGTTTGCAGTTCGCCAAATGCAAAGCATCGTGACGTCTTGCTGGCGAATACCGACCGCGACCGCTGTTTAGCGACGAAAGCAAGTACAAGAGGCTAGGTAGTGAAGGCAGGCATTTTGCTCTACGGAGCAAAAGTGGGAAATTTCATCAAAGCTGTACTGTTTCAACACTAAAAGGTGGAGTTTCTGTTATGGTTTGGGAAGCAATCAATGGTTATTGAACGAATTAGCACTAGTGAGTTCGTGTGAACAGCCGATTTAATTAGCCTGGACATGTTATGTGAAATTTTGTTTCCATTACGATGATAACTCGCCAGTGAATTCCATCTTAATGCAGGGGAATTGGGGAATTCTCCAAAACTCACAATCAGGAGATTCGTACAGAGCCCACACGTTGCATGTTTAGAGTGGCCAGCCCAATTGCCAGACTTGGATCCAATGGAGAATATGATATTAAAACGCTAGCCAGGTTTGCAAAGAAAATTTTCTTAATCTTGATAATAATAACTGAAACGTGGTACGCCCTTTCATCAGAGTTCGGTAGGAAACTAATCGGAGAGATGCCAGAGGGATTGCATGCTGTGAAATAACAGAAGGGTTACACTACTAATTAGTTTCAGCTGTACATGGTTGATATTTTCTTAATAACATTGATTAAAAATTCATTTCAAGAACTGCGTTCAGTTATGCGAGTTTTCTATCCCTCTGGTATATTTTTTCACAGACGAAAAGATATGGTTTGTTTTTTTGGTATTTCATAAAACTGTATAGTAATTAAAAGAGGAAATTTTGATTAATCGTTTACTATGTAGTTTATTACGGTTAAAAAGCAAAGAATCAGTGTAATTTAGCATCTTGCGCCACTGCTTATAGTAAAACTAGTTGTAATTAGCGGATTAAATGTGTTTTAGCTCCAGAAAAGAGCACATGTTGCCCCCTCTCACCGGCAGGGCAATTGCCCCTCCTCCTCCCCCCGAAGCGCTCCTGCATGACGAAAGAAAACTTTATACAAGCGTCATGCGAGACTAGGCATTCGAAGAAGTGCTGAGTCACTAGTTGGTGCACGCTAGTGTGACCAGAACAAACTTTATACCTAGAATGTGAGAATGTCCAAGCTTGTTACTTAACAGTTGCAGATCACTAGCTACTACATTCGTAGAAAAAAGCCAAAGTTTCCTCGCTGCCCGGATTAATTTGACAATTGGTAATACAGTAGAATCAGTTTAGCTACAGAAACAAAAATAGTGAAATAAATTGGGCACATATTTAAAGAAATAAATAAGTTCCTAATGTTACTTCAAGTATATCGATGACGCGTTGTGTGCACGCTCTTTTTGTAGTCTGTTGAAATTATTTGGTTTCTACACCTTTCCATCTTTTGAAAATAGAGATTGAATGCATATTTTCCGCCAGAAAAAGGGCACATGCTACCCCCTTCGTTACCCCCCCCCCCCTGCAAAGGGCACACGCTGCCCCCCTGTCGCCCCCTTACTGAAAGGGCAGGAGGGGCCGNTTCCCCCCCCCCCCTGCAAAGGGCACACGCTGCCCCCCTGTCGCCCCCTTACTGAAAGGGCAGGAGGGGCCGTCGCCCCTCCTGTCCCCCCCCCCGGTTCCGGCTCCCCTGAATATTACAGCTATAAATTCACAACCTAATCTCCATGGCTCAGTGCCATCACATACCAAGCGAGTTAACTGAACTGGCTCCGCAATAGAGCTACCTAACCATCACCTTCGCACGAGAAGCAAAATAAAATATAATTATGTTTCTGCTAATATTACAGCTTACTCAATTAAAGTAAGGTAAATGGGAAATGCAGTTATTGCTTCCCGAGAGAAGATCTACATGGCTGAACACTATTTCACCAGATTCCCTAAATACTATTAAATATAATATCATCCAATAGGTATGGCTGTGCTATATAGCATGACCTACAGCACAAACATGTAAATTTGAAATTATGTATTTATATCTCATAATATGACGGCTTTCATCAGGTGAATTATTATTTCGGCCAAAGGGCGATCCGCACAGTGATGCTAGTCGGCTAGGGGAGGCGCAATTAGGAATATCCTATCTCAACATCGGCTCTCCTCCGCTTTATAGAGAAATTATAGTATAAGTTGGCACAATGTACTACTACTGGCAGGGAAAAGGCGCAAAGAATAGAGAAAGACACTCGAGTGGACGGCCCTTTTCATGGCCGACCACACGAGAGAGACTAGAGGTGCTCCGCGTACGAGATCAGCTATCTCGATCAACAGTCCACCTCACGGTACAGAAAGGTGGAAAATAGGTAGAGAACCTACGTCACTTTATAAAACTAACCTTTTCAGCAGGAATTGCAGCCAGCTGCAACGTCCCCAGCGGAGAACGCACATAGGACAGCCCCCGAAAAGGCACTCAGGACGGTTTTTGGGTTCGTCCGTTCATCAATTGAAACTACCACAGTATAAGATTAGAAAACCAGGCCCAATTCAACGCATGAAAATCATAAGCTTATAACTGAAGTACGAGCAAGCAGTTTTGGAATATAACGCATGGATGCCATTGAGGGTAAGTACCACAAACAAGTACACTATAGCTACAACAAATCAAGACCCAAAAACTGTTCCTCTTTTTTTTACTGTCTCTTTCCAGCTATAGTCTTGTTCTTAAGTGCAAAGTCAAAAGTCGTGCTTGGTTGTTCCTGAATTTTGAATTTTACAGATTTCAGTTATTCTTATTTCCAACCTGTGTCTGTAGTTGTTCATCTTTCGAGAGATTTAGCTTGCTTTATTCCTATATTGGGGTGTTGTGTGTGCTTGCTTTGGTACCTGGGTTCGCCGAGCTTCTGGATGGGTGAATTTCGGGGATGCTTTGCACACAGGGTATTCACATTCCAGCGCGGAAGTGCTGACCCGACCGTAAGTGGCGGCGGTTGAGGGGGACGCAGATATCACGTGGGTCTTTCCCTCTCTGACGTTATAGCTCTGACCAATTTTGATCGAATGTGGTCGTGTGCCCCTCTGGCGGCCTTGCGTGCATTCCGTCTGCAGTGTGGGCGAGTGCATGAGGGGTTTCCGGTTGGACGTAGGGTTGCGTTGACTTTACTACTTTCCAGGCGATGTGTTGCATGCCCGCGGCATTTTTTTAGTGTTATTTTACTTTTTTCTTTTTCCACTTTGCGGGGCGCATTTACTAGCCTAGTGCGGAGCAACACCCCCCCCCCTTCCCAGCCCCTTCCTGGTGCAGGAATGTTACCTTTCATCAAACATACCGTTTTCCCTTTCTTGTCTCTTTCCCTTATGTGTTTCTGTATTGCCTTATGGAGTTTTAAATAGTGTGCTTGAATGATGTATAATATAATTTGCTGAATGAGAATTTGATACGATGCGTATTATTTAACAATTCATTCCGACCATCTCCTTACGACTATTCCTTCTCTTGTGTTTATATGTATATAAAAAAGTAGATAGCAATAGCTTAGTGTCTGCTGTTTCGTTCGCTAGGTATTCTTAGTGTTTGATTACTGGTTCATCGTCCAACCGTCGATTCAGGGTATCCTGTTTCAAGGCTCTCCTGAGTTACCAGCAGTAGTGCAGCACCGCAGCGCTCCATGATATCACTACGATGAGCTGGCTTAGCTGGGCCCTCAGAACGTTCGTCTTTCAGGACAAATTCTTTCCTTTTTTTTCGTAACGCTCTTGCTGATGTTTTTCTCTTTCCACTGTTCTTTCTTGAATCTTCTTTGCTTCCTTTGTTCCTGACGTGCTGTCCCTTGCGCGTGCGTGGGTTTTTCCGTGACTCTCGACCTTCTCGAGTCCCTTGTTCCTGCATCCCCATTGTATCTTTCGTATGCGGCGCCCTATATTAGGTAAGTGTATTTTCAGGGTTGAAGAGGCTATTGCTAGGATAATTATGGAAATGAATTAATGTTTAGTTCTAGTAGATGTTTTTATTCGTTCAGGTGAGTGGGCTCTCTGGCGAGCTTTAGCCAATCGTCGCCAGCACTATTCTTCGCTACTCATCTATAACCTGAACCCCTATCCTCACTGGATTTGCTATCTACTATTTCGCCGAGTAGTCGCGATTCTTATATATCAGTTGCATTCCTCAAAGATTGCTGCCGCGCCTACTGTTCAGCCTGGGGCCGGATGCTCAAACGCCTTGTAAACTTGCCATCATTGTAACTGTACAGCTGCGGGAACGAATGCTACCTTGTAAGTGCTAAAGCTTTACATTTTTTACTCCTCAATTTGATATCTGAGTCTGTCTGCTTTCTAGTAATGTATTGGTTAGAGATTCAAACTACTTTCATCTCAAGTTTCTGAAAATCAGTACAAGAAAGAGACAAAATCTGCCCCGCGATATCGGTATTTCTTCAAGGAACTGCACAGCTTACGTTACAATAACACGGCATTTATGCATCCGGCTCCTGCAGTTCCTTATGTACGCGCTGTTCACACTAGGCCCAGCTAATTGTCAAGTACAGTGAAGTGCATTTTCGAGGGTTTTGCGTACAGTGGTTCCGTATGAAATTCTACCGGTTTAATGGGGGTTTTCTACCAATTGTTGTGGCTTGATCGTATAGCTATAGCAGGTTGCAAATAAATTCAAAGTGCCGAACAGTTTATTATAACACAATCTGATTATCATTAAAACACCTTTATTTTCTTTTCTAGTTAAAAGTTCAATAAATCTTCAAGCGACAAAAATGTGGAGGTATTTAATAAATTGCACTTCGTGAACAGTGATCAACAGCTTGGTGAATAAAGAATAATATGCACGATAGAAAAGACGTAGTTGGACTATATAGGCGAAAGGTGTACAGTGCATAAATATCTAATGTAAGGAGACAGACGTGGGTAGAGCAGAATAAATAGCTCTAAAAGGAACAAATGACAGGCAATTATTAAAAGTGTTAACTTCGACTACCACTTCGTATTTCTCACATAGCACGGCGACAGCAAGACGGGCAAGACGCAAAGGTAAAGAATAGAGAAAGGGCAGAGTGTGGAGGACGGAAAGGAGCAACAGAGGTACGAAGAAGGGCCGATCGCTGCGCTGTATGCGCGTCCCGGTTTATTGTGCTTTATCTTCCGCTCCGTTGCCTCCCTGCTGTTTTAAGGAGGCAGGATCGGTAGAGTCTTCGAACAATTTCCAACACCAATTTGGTATTAATAAAGACTGTGAATGACCTGCAGCTTTTTATCCTCGCAGCTGTAGTGCCACTACCCGGCGGAACCTGAGTTTCTAGGTTCCGAAGCAATGAATGTAGTTCATGTTACGCGCTCTCCCGTAACATGAGCACAACGGACGGCTTGCGAGTAAGAAAAGGCTCTACATAATATTATGATCTTGAAATCCACAGATATTATAAGGTTACAAAGTTTTCTGGAGGGGTAAGACGCAAGAACGCTTAGTCCTCTAGAGGGGTAGGAGGCATAAACCCTTGGTCCCGTGGAGAGGGAGGCGGTATGAGCCATCAGTCCCCTGAAGAGGAGAGAAGGTATAAGCCCTTTAACTCTTGAAGGAGGTCTCGTGTTCTAGTCACCCCACTGATCTTTCGGTGAGCAGTTTCTGGCTGGACCCACTTGAGGCCGCACTTTTCCTCACTTCTCTTTCTCTCTTCGAATACCCCCCCCCCCTCTGCCCACGCCTCCTTAGGAGCCTCCTCCCAAAATTGGCACTTGTGGACTCTGACGATGGCAACGAACAACAAGGGTGAAGAAGACGTGAACCTTTGGTACCCTGTAGGGGAGGAGGCATGAACCCTTGGTCTCCTAGTGGAGGGAAGATGTATGAACCCTCGTTCCCGTGGATGGGCAAGAGGTTTGAACCCTTGGTCCCTTAGAGGGTGGAGGAGACATGGACCCTTGGGCCGACTGAAGGAGTAGGAGGCAGGAGCTCTGTGTCCCTAGGGGGCGGAGGAGGTGAACCCTTGGTAAAAATTTTTCTTAAAAAGTAAAATATATGTATGTATATGTCAGACGCTGTAGAGTGCAGTTTAAATACCGGTATTTCGTTTTTATTTGAGACTCTGGACTGTAAATTACCTTATAGTTATAAATTTAGTTCATTATTGTGCAATCAGCTTCTTATGTGGAAAGCAGCTCAATTTTTACCCAGAAACCAGTTAATAATAATGAAATCCGCTTATAATCATCATGTTCAGCTTATATTCATGAAAGCAGCTTATAATCACGGTAGCCAGAAAAGTTGTTCGGTAGGGTATAAAAACGACCATATCATAGTATAAATAAATGTGTATTTTAGAATAACAGCTGCCGTTGCACATAGTTCCTGTGAAGCCATGTTTCTACATACAATGTAACATCGCCAATCTTCGACACAGACAAATGTTCCACCTGTAGTGAATGTTCCCTTTCTAGTTACATATATTCACACGTGATAATTAGTAGTTAGCTCTCTATATATGTAATATATGTGATTTGTGATTTTTATTGAAGGAAGCTATTCTCTTGAGGCTCTATATATATACCGCGTCTAGAATGTCAGGCATAATCTTAGTTACCTTGGACAGAATTTCATGTATCTCAATGGTAATATGATTGGAATTTTGGAATTTTCGAATAAACTCCAGAAGTTCAATCCAGAGTAACAAATCCCGGGCTGTTTTCGCAATTTTAACTCATTCTAAATACATATGAAAAACCGTTAGTAACTCCATAATGACACTTGCTAAACAATGTGATGTAACGGCTAACATTTTAACAACTGTTAGGCAGACTTACACTTGTGCTTGAATGACGCAGCAAAACGTTAGAACACCTTAATTGTACAACCTATTGTTAACAGAATGCCCTATCGGCTAGTGTGAACCCGCCTCTACTATAATTTGTATACTATTATTAGATGATATCAAAGATTGGTATTACTTAATGACAGTCACTTAATTCCAAGTAAATCCAAGGTAATATTATGAGGTATGTTTTAAAGCGATGTTTAAGCACCACAAATTGTTGTCATGGTCACGATAATGTCAGCGGATGGGCATAATATGGGCGGCTGTGCAACTTCGATCACCCACGTGCATCGGGCTTTATTGTAGAACGTGAATCTCACTGCACGCAACCAAAGTTATTAATTTAGTGTCTCTTACTATTTGCCACATTTACCATGTATTTGCGTCATTTGCATCATTATGCTGAAAACGCTCGTTATCTGGAAAATACATAGACCAATCAGCTAAGCCATCTGGTATCGTCCCCTAGCTTGAATAATTTCATTCGTTTGCATGTAAATTATAAATTGAAATTTATGTGCCATTTGTTTGAAGATCCGTTTTGGCAACACTTCTCAAAATCAGGGGCCTGAACCAAGAGGAGACGTCTTACGTTTTTGGCTTTCGTCGCGATAAGTTTGTGTGTAGAAATTTTCTTAAATCTATAAAGTGCATCAAGTTTCGAACATCTTTCAACACGACGCGTATCCTTAAACGAATGTTAATTTTTATTTGTCGATCGTGTATTTATTATAAAAATGCACTTCGTTGTACGAAATGGTGAAGGTCATTAATATTTTGAGTGCATTGCCGCATAACTTTAACGGGTGAGATTTCTACCCAAAGGACGTGGATGGTCTAATAAGCATTCTGGTGGACACGATGGAGGTCGGCCATGTGGCCCACAGATTGCTGCTCTCGGTGAACGGGCCATTCAGGTTATGGTTGGGACTACCGCTGCTGCAGTCATGGTACCACCATCCACTGCGGTTCCTGCAAACACACCCGAATGCATTTGTTACTATGGCATCTAAATTAAAATACGTTTTACTAACGTTTACCTAATTAAAACTTGCCTTAAACAGCCTTGAGCATATTGGGTAAATTAAAATACGTTTTACTAACGTTAACCTAATTAAAACTTGCCTTAAACAACCTTGAGTATATTGGGTAAATTAAGATACGTTTTATTAACGTTTACCTAATTAAAACTTGCCTTAAACAGCCTTGAGCATATTGGGTAAATTAAGATACGTTTTACTAACGTTTACCTAATTAAAACTTGCCTTAAACAGCCCTGAGCATATTGGGTAAACTCGCCCCAGCTGAGCCTGCCCGGCAGCACTATCGTCTCTCACGACGATTTTGCGTTCACGTAAGCTTTCCTGCGCGCGCCACCACTAAAATAAACACTACCTAGGCAAACCTAACCTAGCCTAACCTAACCTAACCTACCCTTGCCTAACCTAACCTAACCTAACCTCTTTACCTAACCTTCTAACCTAACCTTACCTAACCCAACCTAACCTAACTTAACCAAACCTAACCCAATCTAACCTTTCTAACCTTACCTAACCTTACCTAACGTTGCCTAACGTTATCTAACGTTACCTAATGTTAAATAACGTTACCTAACGTTACCCAACATTACCTAACCTAACCCAACTTAATCAGCGATACAGCGAGCAGCGAGGCGCACCAACTTGAACGCCGCTCACGCGCACACGATCTGCGTACACGAACACGCACACAAATCGTCGTGAGAGACGATACCGCAGCCCGGCACTGAGGCCGAACAGGCATGACGAACACCTCGTAAAGACCCCACACTGTAAATTACGCTTCTGAAAGAGAGTTGCTAAAAAGCCGTGTTAAGGTGGTGCAATTTTTGTTGTGCAACATATTCTCTGTCTTTTTAAATGAAGTAAAGTTTGCTACGCGACACTGTCTTTTCCCTTTTACCATATGCAAATTTTGTGCAGCAAGACGTACGTTCCTTGCCTATTTTGCACGATCTAACTTCTGTTGCACACTTAACTCTTTTCCCCGTTTACGCGTTTGAAACTTAATCACCTCCCTGTTCCATCCTTCTTCTTAACTAAAAATATTCCACTTCTGGCAAGTGAACTTCAGTCTGATGTAAATTATTTAATTTACTTGACAGCTTATTATAGCTCCAAAACCTCCTGCTAACGAGAGCAGAAAATGCCAAACATTCACTGCAAAAGCCTTCCGAATACGTTGTTCCCGGCGCGGCTTCAACTTGCACGTTGTTACATAGTCCGTAAGTCACAAAAACGAATGCCGACCCAGGAAAGTGAGCTCCCATGGGGCGCTTCACGTGCTTACTCAAGAGATTAATGTTTGTAAAGCTTCTGCTAGGGTATTGACCTTTGCCAGATATGAAAAGGATCGGAGGGGGGTACAGGTCGTTGCAGAAGAGTCTTCCGTCTATGGCTTCATAGCTCTTAACGAGTTGTGGTCAGTTGTAGCTGTACGCTCCTCTGGGGCTAGTTGGCCTTTATCTGCAGCACGAACCAATGCGTGTGGGTTTCGACCAAGGTGACTTTACTCCTAACTTTGTGAATCAAGTGTTAAAATCCCGCATGAAACAAGTTTATGAGGTAGACTCACGATCAATAGAAGAGAAAATTATAGACGATATCTTACTTTCTAGCGCAGTTTTTGCGTGACCCGTCGTTGTCTTTGTCTGTTGTGGAGAAGAAGGCACCATTGCCGTAGCTGAGGCTGTCTCCTGCCGCTCCCTCTACGTACCTGTCAAAGTAACCTTAATTAATGTTACAAGTGATTTGAAACTAACTGTTAGAAATAGAAAGTTCTCACGCCATTCACCTGCCATTGTAGGGCCTACAATTCGTTAATTATCCGCACTATGAATCTAATACAATACATGATGAGTATGCTCATTTATTTATTTATTTATTTATTTTGTTTAAAATAAATTTATATATATTGCTTTTGTCTTCAATTTTCGCATATCTTTTACGCTGAAACTCTCAATTACTTATAGAAATTAGAACGCCTCGTGGCGTAAGACCATCACCCGCGGTGAAGGCAAATTCAACTCTGTCATATTTTATGGTCAGCTTACTCTATAGTTTTGGTATTTTTCACATCTCAGTCAACCCACCTAACTGCCTAAAACAATTATTAGTATAACTCTACTCCTTCTGTCGCTTTCCGGGTTGACAGAAAATAAAATTCATCGCCGTCATTTTTGATGGCCAGTTAATTTTCGTTTTTTGGCATTACTCACATCTAAGTCAACCCACCTAACTTCCTACAAAAAATATGAACATTACTCAGCTCCTTCTGCTTTTTTTGGGCGGCGTTACAGATTCAACGCCGCCATTTTTGAAAGCCAGCTAACTCAAGATTTTGGCCGTTTTTCACATCTCAGTCAACCCACCTGACTGCTTACAAAAAATTATTATTATTAGGACTCAACTCATTCTACCTCTTTTTGGTTGGACAGACAACAAAACTCATCGCCGGGATTTTTGATAGTTTGCTAAAAGTGTACTAGTTTTTTTGGCTTGTATCACATCTAGATCAACCCACCCGACTCTCTTGCAAAATATTATGAACATTGTTCAACTCTTTCTACCCCTTTTGGGGTGGACAGACATATATATATATATATATATTCTACATACAAATATATTTATATATACTTAAATCTTCAACGAGAACATTATCACCTCTCTCACGTCGCTTGCGGATGATAACCAGCACACTTGCCTGCTTAGCTCAATAAAATGAGTGTCTTTAACGATGACTACCTACATATATACTCATTAGAATCATGGCATCATGGAAAATGATTAAGAAGTATTATCATAAATTATTTGCCGGTATTTTGTGACGATGCTTGCAATCAGCGTAAGAATTATACACAAAAAGGAATTTTTCAATCTATATACCTGCCAAATTAACATTACTTAATCCTATAATAATAATATTAGCTGGGAATAGTACCCAATTTTGTTCCATATTGTGATACCGTTGAACTTATCAATAATTAGTACCCGTGTCTGTCAAATTAATGTAACTTAGTAATATGAAATTAGCAATTGAAAATAGGATGTTCCTGCTTTATATACGTGATAACTTGGCGATTAACATTAAATAATTGCATGAAATTAGGACTGGAAATCGCAGGTTAATTCCCGCTCCGTAGACCTGACAAGAAACATTAATAAGTGATACATTTACAACTGCTGAAAATACGAGATTCTGCTCCAAATTCCTGGTGCGCCAGCATTACCGTTACGGGGAAAAAATATCTATAAAATAACTAAAATATCCAGGTGCGGTCTTTAGAAACCACCTTAGAAACTATGGACGCCTTCGATCGGGCTTTGAAATTAAGCCTTCGAGGCTTCACTTGTCCCAAACTTCAGATAAAAGCTGTCAGTTTGTCGCTCCGAAACATGACATAAGTGTTAGCAGCAACTCGATTACGTTGGGCCTGCTCAAACTTCATGTTACGAGGCAAGATTGAATTACTGGAAGTTTCAAGAGTAGTCGATAAAGGGTGAATGCCTGATACTCAATTGAACGGGTCGAAGTCAGCACACCTGTTTAAAGCTTCCACCAAGTCCAGCATAGAAGGCTTGATATTGACGCACAATCGAACACTTATTATACTTGCTACATTCATTCGAGACTCAAATTTCGTACTACTCCTTTTCCTTTTATTCTTTTCAGCGGTTGAATCGTTAAGAACGTGACGGACCACGTGACGGAGAGACGGACCAAGCAAGTAAGCAACTAAAGTATCGCATTCTGTTATATACCTAGTGAAAAAACGTATAAATATACACAAACACACGATGGTGCTTAATACATTAGTGCTGTCAGTGTGGTTTTTTAGCTGTCATATTTTTTACGACCAGGTACTATTTTCAATAACATGAACATCAAAGCTGAAAATATGCAGATTTTTCACTCCATTTCCCAACTGAATTAACACCAGTAATGGAGCAGACAAAGGAAGAACGAGACCCACAATTTTTTAGCTCGTCCCAAATCGACCGCGCGTCACCGCTGTGACGTCACTATTGTCTCTTGGCACGGCCGGAGATATCTACATAGCACTGGTATCATAGATACTAACTTACGATTTAATGCAAGTGTTCAAATGTGACGTCATCGTTGTCAGTGTTCATTAGTTTGTGAGACCGAGTTCTCCATCATTCATCTCAACGCATTCACTCATCTGAATGTTTTACAGTTTTACAGTGTGGTATGTGAGCACACCTTCGTGTACGCCAACAAAATTTATAGAATTTTTTTACCGGTCAATTCAGTTTTCTCTGCAAATATCACGAAAATCTTTTCAAATTCTGAGTGCAATGAAACTCAAGAAACAGTGCACTTTTCTGCTATTTCTAGGGCACAGCAACACACTCAGACGAGTGGATGAGGCAACGCGTTGATGTGAATGACGTGTGAACTCGCCCTAAGTTATACTGAACAGTATGTAATAGCTGCATACAATAGGTTTTCTGCTCCGTTGAGCTGTCACATTGATATCGAATATATAAAAAGAATAGATGAAAATATTTAATATGGGGCTCCAAATTCGCGCCGTTCATAATATGTAAAATTAAGGCTCTCTCTGTAACAGTTAACCAAAAATTGGAATACCCAAGACCGTCAGAGAAATAAACGGTATTTTTGTTCTGCCTACACACAATCATTAAGACCATTGCACACGAGTGTCGAATCACCGGAACCTTCCCTCACCACCTTTTTGATTACATTGTCGAGAGTATGCTATCGACCTGCTCAATACCACACTATTACATAATTGATTGAAATGCCTGTAGAGTGCAGCTGTTAATTATATCAAAACCCAATCATGGCACAGTTTCAAATATCTGCCATAATTTCAAATGAGTTTTATATTTTTGATTCCCAGGCACATGAATCCGCTGTCACGGTCGTAAAAACTTCTGTTCTCAGAACATGACACGATCCGGTGTTTCGAGTCCCAACTCCCACGTGCAGCGGGCCTAACGGTACTTACGGGCCTAGAACAAGCTGATAGTTGCTTCCGCTGCCGTCAACAAAAATACTGCTGTATCTGGAGGACGCTACTCTTCCGTTGATATCGGCGAGTTCTACCAGCAGCTCGTAGTTGCTTGACGTCGTAATGTAGTGAATGCACTCCAAGCCCATCCAGTAACCGGTCATTGAGTCTCCGAATCCAATGCGATAGTCGTTGTAGCCCTTGTTAAACGACTGGGACGAGTAGCGATTTCTGTCTTGGATAACAAGCCAGTATCCATCGTCCCTTGAGACACAGTACAGTTCACACCCTGAAGGCTGCTCAACGCAAAGTTCTAGGGGTTGTTGAGCAGAAGTTTGGTAATTATTATAAGCCTTTTGGTCACTGGCATAGAAGCTAGAGGTCGAACCTGAATTGGGATTGCCATAAAGTTGATCATAGAACGCATCATAGCCAGAAGGAGCAGGATTGGAGAAGAAGGTCGACTGCCCTTGCGATGAGCTATAGCCGACCGGAGAAGCTTGATATCCCAATTGATATGATGGGTAGTTAACGGATCTCTTGTAACGGATCGCATCGTCATATTGCTGATTATAATCGTATAAATTCATAATTTCACCGAGTGAACTGTCACCCGCATAAGTGAATGCAGGACTTCCAGCAAATTCAGGTTGTTGCGCATCGTCATACTGCTCAAAATAACGATAATAATCGTATAAATTCTTGTTTTCACCGAGAGAATAGTCACCCGCATAAGTAAATGCAGGACTTACAGTAAATTCAGGTTGTTGCGAATAGGCACTCGACAATGAGTTATCACCTGACTTCCCAGCAAAATCTGCGCTATAGTAATTATTCATGTAACTTCCTGGCAATTGCAATAAAATATCATTGTAGTTATAGTCATAATTAGAATCATCACCCAATGGAAGTAGCTTATTACCGAACTGTGAGACTGCCGCCGGACCGTAGTCATAATAATACGCAGGGCCGTCATCACCAATGCCCTGGCTGTTGGTGGGGAGTTCTGCCATGTTTGGGAATTCATCTGTAGCTGCTACTGATCCCGCTCTTGGGATATTGGTCAAAGGAAGTGGTTGCGGAAACTGGTTGTCATTAGAGTAAATGGATGCGGTGGGCACTGGAGATTCGAAGAAATATTGTGATTCACGACCATTTAATGGTGCTTGAGATGGACCACCAGAATACTCAAAGTTGCGTTTTGGCAATTCACCATAACCATTGACAGCATATGCATCCTCTTCATAAACATCGCTGTAGTAATAAGGTGGAATTTTCGAGTCAGCTACAGAAGTTGGACTCTGATACTTTTCTAATTTGATGTTTGGCTGCTGAGGCAAGTCGAAAGAAAGATATGGTGGAGCTAAGTATCCATAATCTCTGAGCGATGTGCCGGTATCTCCGCCGTTGAATTCAGGACCTTGATTTTCTTCATCGAAAATGTCACTTCCAAAAAAGTTATAGGACTCTTTAATGTTTTCAGTTTCGAGACCACTACCTTTTCCAAAGCGATTATTGAAAAGATCCGTTGCATCAGATAAAGAGGGATAATAAGATTGGGGAGCAATACCTCCATTAGGAATGGTGTAACGGTCATCGTAAAATGTATCGCCTTCGGCTTCAACGTCAGAGTCAAAAATATTTTGACCGGAGACTTGCAAATAATTTTCAGTATTGTGAATTCCAGGGTTCGTGACTCTGGGTTTCTGTTTACTAGGATTATCCATTTCTTGCTCTGAAAGTAAGAAATTCATCTTATCGCTCGGTATATCGGCACCGCTGAAGTTAATCAGTGAACCACCTTTCTTGCCACGATTCTGATCAGAAAGTAAAACATTTGGCCAAGAAAGCTGCTGTCGAGAACCACCTTGTCCTCCAAGAATGATGGGCTGTAAAAAGTTACTATCCACGTTTGTTGTTGGCTTCTGCGCAGATTCTTGCAGTACTGTGTTTGGAAAGCCATCTACTAGAGGCTTCAGAAAGACGTCGTCTCTGACAGCCGTTTCAGGTCTCTGCGGAAGCCGATTCAACCAGGGTTGCTGGAAGATAGTTTCTTCTTCGCCCGTGGGCTGTGTTATTTGCTGTGTAAGTTGAGGAAGATTAAGATTGGCAGAAGGCTGGCTTAGTATAAATTCTTGATTAATTGGTTCAGCAATCTGTGGATTAGTGAAAGGACGGCCCACTATAGGTTGCGCGGAGTAAACGTCATTTTCAGCAGCTAGGTCAAAAGTTAGTTGTGCAGAATTAGGGAGGTTTTCCTGAACTTGGAAGAGGGCATCTTCTTTACGAGTTGGCTTCAGGATCTGCTGAGACGTGATGAGAGGGCTTATAGGGGATTGGAACGATAAAACATTGTCTTGGAAAGTTGGTTCAAAGTTCAGCTGTGCGCTATTAGGGAGGTTCAATGGAACTTGAAGAACATCTTTTTCTGGAGGAGGTTGAACAATCTCTTGTGCCGGGATAGGACGGTCCTCTTTAGTGAAGAAGATCAGGTCATCTTCAGCAGTTGATTCAAAGTTCAGTTCAGCAGTGTTAGGAAGGTGCACTGGAACTTGGAATAATGCATCATCTTGCTGCGGTGGTCGATAAGACTGCTGGGCCCTGAAAGGGCGTTCTTGTACAGGGAAGAGGATAATTTCATCGTTTAGAGCTGGATCAGGTTTCAGCTGTGGAGCGTTCGGAACGTTCACTGGAACTTCGAATAATACACCATCTTGCTGAGGTGGTCGATAAGACTGCTGGGTCCTGAAAGGGCGTTCTTGTACAGGGAAGAGGATAATTTCATCGTTTAGAGCTGGATCAGGTTTCAGCTGTGGAGCGTTCGGAACGTTCACTGGAACTTCGAATAATATACCATCTTGCTGAGGTGGTCGATAAGACTGCTGGGCCCTGAAAGGGCGTTCTGCTACAGGGGTGAGGATAATTTCATCGTTAAGAGCTGGATCAGCTTTCTGAACGATAATGTTGGATTCAGGTACTGGACGTTTAATAAAGTCACTAATAATAGGATTTTGAACACCAATTATAGGCTGTTCTCGATACTTGACAAATTCTCTTACGGGTTGTGGTTCATACTCCAGAACATCGAATAAAGGTTGTGATTGATACTCGACAATATCGATTATAGGCTGTGCTGGATACTCAACAATATCGATTATAGGCTGTGGTGGATACTCAACAATATCGATTATAGGCTGTGGTGGATACTCAACAATATCGATTATAGGCTGTGCTGGATACTCAACAATATCGATTATAGGCTGTGCTGGATACTCGACAATATCGATTATAGGCTGTGCTGGATACTCAACAATATCGATTATAGGCTGTGGTGGATACTCAACAATATCGATTATAGGCTGTGGTGGATACTCGAGAATATCAATAATGGGTTGTGGCGGATACTCGACAATCTCGATTATAGGCTGTGTTGGATACTCGATAATATCGATTATAGGTTGTTTCGGATACTGAACAATATCAATTGTAGGCTGTGGTCGACGCTCGACAATTTCAATTATAGGTTGTGGTGGATAGTCAACAATATCGATTATAGACTGGGGTGGATACGCGACAATATCGATTATAGGCTGTATGGGATACTCGACAATATCGAGTGCGGGTTGTGGTGGATAGTCGACAATATCAAATATAGGCTGTTGTGGATACTCGACAATATCGATTATATGTTGTGGTGGATACCCGAGAATATCAATTATAGGTTGTGATGGATACTGTACAATATCAATTGTAGGCTGCGGTGGATACTGTACAATATCAATTGTAGGCTGCGGTGGATACTGGACAATATCAATTGTAGGCTGCGGTGGATACTGGACAATATCAATTGTATGCTGCGATGGATACTGTACAAAATCAATTGTAGGCTGCGGTGGATACTGGATAATATCGGGCATCCAAGGTGTGCCATAAGGAGGAATCCATGGTATTATTTCCGGTTTTAATCCCGTGGTGCTATCACCTTGGATGATGTCATAGTATAAGTTATCACCAAGTAAGGGTAGGAGGGGCTCTATGATATAATCACCAATATATCCATTTGGTCTTATGTCTGGTAAAAGATCGTGGATAAGGAGACCATCAGGCAGACTGGTGGGCATCAGCATATCATCATCCATATAACCTAATTCAATTTTGCGAAAAAGTGCAATGATATTTTTTATATATTCTTTTCTAATGCACTGCCACAGAGATGTGAATTGGTTTCCCTGGTCATACGAAACATCCCCAAATACTTCCGTGATTGGCTGCGTGCTGATTGAGTCGAACGCCCTCATCAGAAGCTGCAATATCTCAAGTTGACTAAGGATTTTCATGTTGTGCTTCAGGTCATCTCTCCCCTTTCCTGTGACCAAAACCTCTCTCAGCGAATCACTGTCGATGTTCTGGCCATTGATAATAACGATGTCACCTTCGGCGATGAAGACACTGGGGCTTTGACCCTTCCTTCCTGCTGGACCGTTTTTGGGAAATCTAGAACCACACCGCATGTAGTATGTCTGACACTCGAAGTCAGTATAGTCGCTGCAGGATGCATCGCGAGCAGATACTGTCCACAGCAGCCAAGCACTAAGCTGGATGAATAACAGGAAACGTTCGAGACTCCCCTTCATCTTTCTGAAAAATGAAAATAGAATACAATGAAGAAAAATAAAACCAGAGCCTACGTAGGTCTGTACCGCACAACCCGCGACCCACTTCAGTGGATTGACTGCAGTAAATAAATAATATATTAGACTTCTTACTTATCCTTACGTGCTCTTCCAGTGTAGACCAGTGATTCACTGGTGAAATCAGAATACTCGGAAAGGTTAGACGAGGTGTAAGGTAGACGGACTGCGTAACGAAGGAGAAGACTGAGTGGCGGTCATAAGCTCAGACCGGGCGGGTTATGTTAGCAGCACTACCTCAGGTTAAACTAGGGTAAGTGAAAACATTTACTAACCGTAGAATTTCCACGGGTGCCGTGGAGGACAACAACCCCCTTGTAAGACAACTACCCCAAGGAGAACTACTACACCCTAGGCGGCCAACTACCTCCTAGGAGGACAACTATGTAGTGATTTGTTCTGCACTCCAAAATAAAAATAATATATATATATATATATATAATAGTAAAAAATAAAAATAAACTTATACTTATAAACATAGATAAAACTAGAGCACTCTGAGAGCGCATACCTCCTCCAAGTGAGCCAACGGTAGCAAAAATTCAAATTGGCTCTGAAACCATA
>LQNS02277631.1:0-28934 GCA_001587735.2 Parhyale hawaiensis | reverse complement strand
TGTATTGAATACAAGTGGAGACAGCTGAGTCGTTTGTGGTAATCGTACTCCTGCATGCCTCGAATTTTGGCCGTGAACGATCGTTGGATACCTTCAAGTTCTTCAAGCTTTTTTCTTGTACTCGGCATTCAAAGTGGGGAACAGTATTCTATTCTCGGAAGGATTAATTGCTTTCATAGTGTGAGCATCACATCTATTTCGCGTGACGAGAAAGTTCGTACAGACAAGTTTAAAGTGAACTCAAATGAGTTCTATTGGTCATAAGATTTTGGACAGGTCTACCAATCTTGCAATGAAATAAGGCGCAAAACATCTGCATTCCTACACAGCACGGCTGTTCGTTAAGCCACGCGGTATGAGGACCGAGACGAAAAACAAAACGAAAAGACAGAAGGAAGAAACACTCGTGGGGAGGGTCCCTTCCGTGGACCCCACATGGGAGCAGATAGGAGTCCTGTGTGATGGGTCGCACACCACCACATCGGCGGTCCATCCCACGAGATAGAAGGGGAAGTATGAAGAGCCTACCTAACCTAACAAACTAACCTCGTCAGCAGGAACTGCAGCAAGCTGCTACACCTCCTGCAGACAAAGGACTTAGGACATTCCTTAGGTACGTCATGCCTGTATATATTCTGGTAGGAGAGAGGACATGCCAGATTATACCCCTGAGGGCCCAAAGCTTACTAGATGGCCTGAGATGCATTCTGAGCATTTTAAAGGTTTTTTTCCTCACAGAGGGCTTCGACGACGTGCCTACAGCAGAACTCTTTGAGAGAGACGTAAATGATCGCTTAGGAAACGACGGTCAGAAATTCAGGCATAAAGACCGAAGAACTACTCTCAGCCGGCAGTTTTTCCCGTACTTCATTGGGAACATTTGGAATTGATTGCATTCTGAAGTTGTTGGTGCAAAGTCGATAAATACTGTTACATTTAAAAATCGTCTCTCAAATATAGGGAGCAACATCCTCCACAGCATTGCGCATTAGCTTATTCCTTGTGGTAATTACCTCCGCCTAGGAGGTCATGTTTTCGTCGTGTTTGTCTGTCTGTCTGTTTGTTATTTGTCTGTCTGTCTGTCATAAGATAACTCAAAAAGTCATGAACCGATTTGGACGAAATTTAGAGGAATTGTTAGGTATGTTAGGAGGAACAGATGATTAACTTTTGGTGAAGATATGTCCATCCGTTTGTTTGTCTGCCTGATTTTTCTCCATGCCATAACTCAAAAAGTTATGAATGGATTTTTATGAAATTAACATGAGTTGCTAAGTATATAACAAAGAGTGAATGGCCAAATTTTTGGTGATGATCCGTTAGTTCGTTCGTTCGTTCGTTTGTCACTGTTTTTAATTTTAGGCTTGTTAGCACAATAACTAAAAAAAATAATGAATGGATCTTTATGAAATTTATGTCGGTTGTTAGTGTTGTTAAATGTCATAGATGATTAAATTTTGGTGCAGATCGGTTTGTTAGTTTGTATGTTTGACTCATGTTTGTCATAACGTTTGTTAGTAGTATAACTCAAAAAGTTAGGAACGGATCTTCAAGAAAATTGCACAAGCTGTTATTACTATCTAAAGGCACAAACGATTAGATTTTGGAGTTTATTCAAAGAAAATTATGGTTTCAGAGCTAATTTGAATTTTTTGCTACCGTTGCCTCACTTGGCGGAGGCATGCGCTCTCAGAGTGCTCTATTTAAAAATATTATCATCCGGGGTGCAGCCCCTCATTGTTACATTCGTCAACTAGAAGTTGTACAAAATAATATTCTAAGGCGAATACTTCGTGTTAAACGAGACTGAAATAACATACCGTTGATGAATCGTAGTGATATGTACCACGATTTACAAATGTTGCAATTTTGAAATGTGTATAACTATTTGCTACTTGCCTTTTCCGTTCACTCACACATAACCATCCTCTTACCTCTGAACAGTATTACGGCTCACTCATTCCCCAACAAAACTACGAGATGAGACGCTCCATTCTCAATCTTCCTAATGTGCGTGTTGACGTAGAGAAACGGTAAACTATTTTTCAGACGGCGTCTCTCGGTAATAGAATACCATCGTACTTATTAGATCCACTATCTAATAACGCATTTAAAAAGCGGTATATAGATTAAGTTATGCAATTGTACCAGTATAATTGTCAATTGTTGCCTGAAAAGTTTCGCAACTTTTCTATGGGTTATGCAGATATATTACTGTATGTGTATTGTAAGCAGAAAGTCTTCAGTATTGTAGTGTATATCTTTGTGTAATAAACCTTTCCAACGTATTCTCTTCCATCAGTGCCAAACTCCTAAAGGCTGAAGCTTCTGAGCCATGCACCATAACCCATACTTCATGCCAAGCTCCCCGGATACGCAGCATTTAATTGTGCTTGCGCGATCAACTCCTTGTCTGACTTCATTTTTTCTTTCTTCTTCTTCTTCTTCTTCTTTTTCTCCCCCAGGAGTCTCCATGATTCTGAACTAATGGCAATAGCTCATACAGGGCTGGAGCGTAATTCCTGACTGCTCGCAGGGAATCGGTCTGTTGGTCCGTCTACTGCCATCCAGCTATCTATTCTATTATAATTTTCTTTCACTACGCATATCCTACATTGATTGCTCATTGTCATCAACTTTAATTTTTTTTTTTTTGTTCTTCTTTGTCAGGCAGTTTTGAAACTTGACTGATTGTCTCTAATTTCCTGATTACCAACTTATCCATCTTGTCACATGTTAACTGTTGAACTATCAAGCTCCTCTGGTACAAGACACTGGCAGGTTAGAAACTCTAATGGGCAAGCTTTGAGGATTCCCTGCTCGCTGTGAACTATGTAATTAAGTTGCTATTGTTCGATACCTGGCATGTATCAATATCATACTCTTGAGGTCTGTCACATTCGTACCAGTGTAAGAAGCCCATAAACAACATCCTAGTTTTCCAACAATTATTTGGCTAGATACTGAATTCACTACCGTTCATAAATCTCATGGTGATAACTGATAGAATACTATGAGCGTGAATTCCCAAAATTTGTACTTTTTCCCCCTTTAAAAATTTCCTATTTTATTGTTATCGAAGGGATTTCACGACCCAAATTGGATCGGTTGAGAAATGTTCAGCTCTACACTCTGGCGCCGGGTCGCATCCCGCGACCTAAGGCTCAGAGCACTTTGCGAATGATGTGCGTTTTTATTTCTATATTTGCATTCAAAGCGATCGACAGAAAAAAATTCCACAGGGGGGGGGGGACAAGACGGGGCAAGGATGTCCACAAGGATGCAGTTGGCCCTCCTTGCCACCTTCTGGCTACGACACTGATAAGGGGTAACATTAATACTGTCGGTATAAGAAGGCTTGAACCAATTTTTACTGTTGCAAGTTGAGTAGTCCTGACCGATCGCTGAGCTCGAGGATCGCTTGTAGTTTTTGCGAGGTGTTCAAATGCGGTGAGTTCTAGTCTCGGCAACTTGACCGCCAACTGGTAAGTTGAATGACTGGACAACTTCTGCGTTAGTGTACACCCGTCTTAAGACATTACTCCAAAGCACGAGTGAAACGCAGTTACGAAGTGTAATAAATATCCATAATAAAATAATGCGGTCTTTAACCCTGAGGGACAGAATAATAATTTGGTTATGACACCAACACTACAGCAGCCAGCCAAATTTGCAAGTTATTTTCACGTTACATCTTAAATTTTCATTTAATTATGGCAGGAACACTACAACATCCAGTCAAATTTGCAACTTATTTTCATGTTGTAGGTGAAGTTTTCATTTGGTTATGGCTGAAACACTACAGCATCCAACCAAATTTTCGAGTTATTTTCACGTTGCAGGGGAAGTTTTCCTTTCATCATGGCAGGAACACTATGGATAACATTCAGTCAAATTTGCGAGTTGTTTGCATGTTGCAGGGGAAGTTTTCCTTTCGTCATGGCAGGAACACTATGTATAACATTCAGTCAAATTTGCGAGTTGTTTGCATGTTGCAGGGGAAGTTTTCCTTTCGTCATGGCAGGAACACTATGGATAACATTCAGTCAAATTTGCGAGTTGTTTACATGTTGCAGGGGAAGTTTTCCTTTCGTCATGGCAGGAACACTATGTATAACATTCAGGCAAATTTACGAGTTGTTTACATGTTGCAGGCGATGTATCCGTTTGGTTTCGGCACAACCTTCGCCGTATTCTCCACAACGGGCCTGAACCCCTACCTCAGCATCAACAGCGGTAACTTGCAGAATCCAGCCTTCATTTCTTCATCGCTTATGGAGTTTCCAAAGCCCTACTCGATTCTGCACCGCATGATGAACTTCATCCTAACGTTTGGAATTTACTATATCTGGGCGGTACATTGTCCAAGTTTAGCAGAGAGCAAGGTAAGTTTCTCAATATGCTTAGGCATAGACCACACCATACTTTGACTGGACGCTGCAATCGCGCCTCTCGCAATAGGGCCTGGAGGCCGATTTACGTAAGTGTTAATAAAATAAGTTCTAATAATCACAGAGACCTCAAACAAAGATTAATTTCTTTGTTATACCATAAAGAATGTGTTGCAGAGAAAGAAATCTGAATTCACAATCATATATCTTCAGTAGGCGATACTTATCACACCTTCGGACACAAAGAATACATGAAAATTCATTATAATTTCTAGGAATATTAAAATCCACTATATAATACAACACAGTTGTTAATCACTTGCTTGCTCCTTGACCTCTTGCTTGCTCCAATGCTGGTCCGTCTCTCCGTCACGCAGTTAAGAGTTTAATAGGAGAAAATTCATGAACTGAGGAACAAGTTGAGATACCATACAATTTCAGCGCTTAGAGTACCGGTGACATATGTAGCTCTGGATCTCCGGCCTCTGGATCCCGGGCTCTGGATCCCCAGCCTCTGGATCCTTAGCCTCTACATACCCGCTTCCATTACCTCCGCCAAGGAGGTTATGTTTTCGTCGTGTTTGTCTCTCTGTCTGCCTGTCACCAAGCTAACTCAAAAAGTTCTGAACCGATATGGACAAATTTTACAGGGATTGTTAGGTATGTTAGGAGGAACAGATGATTAACTTTTGGTGAAGATATGTCCATCCGTTTGTTTGTTTGTCTGTCTAATTTTTATCAATGCCATAACTCAAAAAGTTATGGATAAAATTTGATGAAATTAACATGAGTTGTTAGGTACATAATAGAAAATAAATAACAAAATTTTGGTAATGATCCGTTTTTCGTTCGTTTGTCACTGTTTTTCATTTTATGCTTGCAAGCACTATACCTTCAAATGTAATAAATGGATCTTTATAAAATTTATAGGGGTTGTTTGTAATGTTGGAAGACATAAATGATTAAATTTTGGTGCAGATCTGTTCGTTCGTTTGTATGTTTGACTCATGTTTGTCATAACGTTTGTTAGCAGTATAACTCAAAAAGTTAAGAACGGATCTTCAAGAAAATTGCACAAGCTGTTATTACTATTGGAAGGCGCAAATGATTAGATTTTGGAGTTTATACAAAGAAAATTATGGTTTCAGAGCCAATTTGAATTTTTAGCTACCGTTGTCTCGCTTGGCGGAGGTATGCGCTCTCAGAGTGCTTTAGTTGCTGAATGATATCGAACTAGTTGAACCTTCACGCTGAGCAGACACCTTTTTATATTGAATGAATTTCCATCGCATCCAAATATCGACGCTGGAGGTTCAACAATCAGTTGGTATCCACAATACGGCGAGCCCTGGGCATTTCCAGTGAATTCTTTTGACTGAACTATATTTTTCTTAGTGCAGTGCAACTTAACGCTTGATCGATTCGAAACTGATATTCATTCCTTATCTTGCAGGGGGATATTTTGCTATCGCAAAACTCATGGCTGTACAGCTTGCGTTTCACTAATGGAAGATCAGGCCTGCAGGGATGAGACCTGAAATACAGCAAAACCTATATACTGGGAACCAGAACAACAAAAAGCTCAATCACATATTTTTTGCTGTCATTTTTAACGGCTGGGCCCTCTAGTTTTATATAAAAGGCTACACATAATGTCCTTTCTTCGCGAATCGATTTACTTTTAGGAAAACGTAGTTTTATTATTAAAAGTAGGACAAGACTTGCAATTAAAGACGTTTTCAGTTAGATGGTATAGTCTCTTGACGTCAAGCTTTCGATGTCCTTTCATATCACATACAATTCGGTTTTTTACCCATGGCTGATTTGAAGCAGTAACCTCAGTAATTGATTAATATAGAGCTTTCGGGGTCCTACAAAGCACCCAGAGGACACCAAGGAATCCAAAGAAGAAGATACACCCAAAGAAAGTGATAAATTCTCAACTTGTATAAAAAAAAAACATGTTCTAACTAGAGCACTCTGAGAGCGCATACATCCGCCAAACGAGGCAACGGTACCAAAAAATTAAATTGGCTCTGAAACCATAATTTTCTTTGTATAAACTCCAAAATCCAATCATTTGTGCTTTTTGATAGTAATAACAGCTTGTGCAGTTTTCTTGAAAAACCGAAAATAACTTTTTGAATTATATTACTAACAAACGTTATGACAAACATGAGTCAAACATCCAAACGAACGAACCGATCTGCACCAAAATTCAATCATTCATGTCTTTTAACATTATTAACAACCTCTATAAATTTCATAAAGATCCATTCATTATTTTTTAGTTATTGTGTTTACAAGCTAAAAATTAAAAACAGTGACAAGCGAACGAGCGAACAAACGGATCATCACCAAAATTTTGTAATTTATTCTTTGTTATATACCTAACAACTCATGTTAGTTTCATCAAAATCCATCAATAACTTTTTGAGTTATTGCATTGAGAAAAATGAGGTAGACAAGTAAACAAACAAACGGATGGACATATCTTCACCGAAAGTTAATCATCTGTTCCTCCTAACATACCTAACAATTCCTGTCAATTTTGTCCAAATGGGTTCATAACTTTTTGAGTTATCTTGGTGACAGACAGACAAACAACCAAACAGACAGACAAACACGGCGAAAACATAACCTCCTTGGCGGAGGTAACAACCTACTGCGAACTAGTTCTAGCTAGTGAAAACTATTTCTAACTAGTGAAAACAAGTTCTTACTAGTTTTCAACAGCTGCAACTAGTTTTCACTAGTTTGAGTTAGTTTTCACTAGTTTCAGCTAGTTTCTCTTATTTTCAGCTAGTTTTCACTAGCTTCGACTAGTTTCAACTAGTTTTATCAACTACAGCTAGTTTTCTCTTGTTCAAGCTTGTTTTCCCAAGTTTCTAATTTTCATATGCTTTTACTAGTTTCAACCTGCTGTCACGAGTAAAAATTTGTTTTCACTGTTTCTAACATGTTTACTAGTTAGAACTTATTTATACTAGTTAAGAATTTTTCACTTCCTTTGGGTATTTTGTCTCCTTTGGGTTCCTTGGGTTTCCTTTGGGATCCTTGGGTTTCCTTTGGGTTCCTTGGGTTTCCTTTTGGTATTTTGTCTCCTTTGGGTTCCTTGGGTTTCCTTTGGGATCCTTTGGATGATTCGTAGGACTCCGAAAGCTCTACATAGATCAATAATTTCTGAGGTTATTGCTTCAAATCCGTCTTTGAAAAAAACTCAATTGTATGTGATATTAAAGTACAATACGTGTAGTATCTATGAGTCAATTTTTTATAAAATTTTACTATTCCTAGAAATTATGACGAATTTCAATTAGTCGTGGTGTCCGAAGGTATGATTTATATCGCCTATTGAAGATATATATCCGTGAATTTAGATTCCCTGCTCAGCAAAATATTCATTATGGTACGACGAAGAAATTAATCTTTGTTTGAGGTCTCTGTGATTATTAGAACTCATTTTATTAACACTTATGTAGATTGGCCTCCAGGCCCAATTGTGAGAGGCCCGATTTCAGTGTCCAGTCGATATATGGTGAGGTCTATGGTTTAGGTTGTTCAAAATAAGCAAATCTTGTATTTAAATTGTGCATCAAACCATAGATTGGTCCTTGTTTCTATTTATTTATTTTAATTTCACTGACTGAGCTTTCGACAATCTAATCACAGCTCCTACGTCATATTTTCGAATCAAGGCCTTGCTGATAATCTAAAGATTTTATTAGCAATCTCAATCACAAGTTCATAGTAAAACGAGTTCACACAGCAACCAAACAAATGTGTTCTCGAGTCGGGAAAGCGTCGTTCCGTTCTTTTGAGCAGCAAAACAACGCAGTTTCCCAAGTTCTAATTCACTCTAAATTATTGAGGCATGCAAGAGATTGCTAGGGACAGTTGCTACTCCAACTGAGTTAATGGCTAACCTTTCAGTAAGTCATTTGCTAGACTGCAGACGTGCACGCCATGGAGCTAGTTGGCATCAATTTGCAGCGCGAGCCAGTGCGTGTGAATTTCCCAGCAGTGAATACGGGGACATCTCGAAGACAGCTCCTGAGCTGTGAGAACACGTTCGTTTGGCTGTCGAGTAAATAACCCGTAGAGCTTTTTCTATCCAGTGGAACCACCTGCCCGTCGATGATGTCACCTCTCGTCACTTTCGGCAACGTCCGCTAATGGCTGAAATCCCAGTAGATGGCTCGGTGACTCGGTCAGTGGCTGACTGGCTGCAATGTGACAATAACGAGAGGTGACGTCATCAGTGAGTTACTCGATGCCCTCAATGTTCTTTGTTTTGTGGTGTAGATCCGCCTTTAGAGCAGGTTAATCCGGCGGAGCAGAGCACAGGTGTCATTTATCGGCACTGGAAATCCAGTCGAGCTACTCCTGCTGGGCTTCACTAATCTGGAACTTCAAGTAGGAGCATTGAGTTTGCCACTTTGAAAGGTGTTGCATGTGTTAACTGAAACCTATTTACATTTGGGACGGCTTAAAACTTCATTTTGCTGAGTAAGATAAAGTTTTTATTTCTCTCAAGGGTAACTGATTCAAAGCTTATGCCTAAAACTTGATTGACAGTGGTGAAACTAACGCCAGTTTCACACGAACAGCTTTCGTCAGCGCTATCAGCATAGCGCCAAATAATTTGATCCGCTTACTTTGCCACGGTACGGCTCAGGTTATGCATAATTCGATTGCCTTACAGTTGATTGGAAATCTTATCAGCCGCAGCAATTCTTAATCTGCAGCAAGTGTCGTTGGTAAATTGTCACTTCCTCCCGTAGTTTTCAGCCAATTTAAATTCACGAAACTCTATTTTTCAGCTTTTTTTAGCGCAATATGCATACGCGCGGCAAACTGTCGTCACCTTAACGGAATCAGATCAGTTGAGTTTGCTCTAGTCTGATAGTGCTGACGAAAGTCGTGCTTGCGAACCAGTCGTAACGATACTGCTTGGGGTTCCGTACAGGGCAAGCATAGTGAGCTTTGCCTGACTCGACCTTGCCGCGCCCACCGATGGCACTTTTTGCATTGTAGGAAGGTTCGGTCCAGTTGGTAATGGTGTAGACTTTCCGCTTCATGCAGGTCATGATAGCTACAATGGTAACAAAATCCTTTCTTATATCATTGTAAGCTCTAAAATGAAAGTGATACATGCCCGACAGTAAGCTAAAGCGTTTGCATACATAACATATACGGTCTACTCCGCATGACATGAACACGTGTAACGGTGACCAATCGCTTAACATGACCGATTTTACTCGTCCCAAAACAAACGCTACCATCGTCGAGTAGCGATTAATAACAAAATATGACCAACACTTCGAAAAATGTAATCAACTGCTCAATTAAAGTGTCCCAAAGCAGTCATGTTTAGCGGGATATACTGCATCTGTGATAAAATGGATAAATTTTTCACCATGGTACCATTATGATCTGTACAAAACAATGAAAAGAAAAGATTACAAATCAGTGATGGGCACTCTTTATGTCGCAAAAAATTAAATGATTAAATCTGCTGATTGTTTTTGAGAAATGAGCATCGCCGCTGCTGATGTGAAAAATACCTTCATAAAACTCCCTCCATCTATGCAGGTGATCAACATTGATTTAATGGTCAACACTGAACAGAAATCGTAAATTCTTCGTGTTGCAGATATCGGAGCGCCTTCCTCAGGTTCCCAACATGAACAAGGTTATGCAAAATGCCAGCTTACATTTCTTAAATGTGGATCCTGCCATTGATGGACCTGTGCCTCTTCTGCCCCTACAAGTTCCAATCGGAGGGATCATCATCAAGCCTTCTAAGCCTCTCCCTCGGGTATATACGGTGCATTGAATATTAATGTTTTGACCTATCTATACTACCACTGTATGGTACATGCAGGTCCTATTTGTCCACGCGATGTCGCGTATCTTTGGAAACTCCTCTAGGTAGGAGTGATCATAATCATGGCTTCTAAACCTCTGCCTGGGGCTAGTTCGTTCTTACTGCAACTTGGTGTTCTGCCCATTCTACACCTACGAGAACTTTTTTCAAAGATACTCTTCCGAATGAAGTGGTTGAGGGAGGTTGTCTAGGTACGGTGCTGTGCACACGCACCACAAACTATCAAGGCCATAGAGTCATAGGCCATAAAACAATCGAGTGATAGTGCTTTGTGGACAGCCCACGATAAAATCCTACGAAGACAACCGCGATGTCCGAAGTGCACGTATCGCTTATTAGTTAATTTGACGTGGGGTGCAAGAGTAATAAAAATAGGAGGTGGAAAGCAGAGCAGAGTCTTCTTAGCTTAGACAGTGGGCTTGGTGAACGGGAAAATATAAGTGCAGGCAGTGTTGACTTGGATCATAAGTTTTCTGTTTGTCAATTTGTGAAGCCCAGCAAAGCAGTGATGTGTTCACTGTGTGAGCAGTATGTCTTCCACGCCTCCTGCCTGGCAATCAACCAGAGTGCTAAATGTCATATTTTCATTTGCCACCTGGGCATGTATGTTCAGTGTTTGACGATTCGTACGAGAACCAAAATTGGCTTTGTTGAAAGTGCACGGATGTGCATACAAAGACAAGAATGAAAATGGTATGCTCTGTCTGTGAATTCATTTATTGCGCTATATGTTCAAATTCAACACAATGAAGTGGATATTTTCAAGAGGTTGCCAGAGAGTCTTAAACGGTATTGCAACGGTTGGCCATGCACTGCATGCAGCCCCGAAAAAGAACATAGACGCAGCTCCTACGATGCTAATGACTGAAGGGAGTGTGAAACTCACGTGGTAACAAATGAGGCGTCGTCTCATGGACGAAATAGAAATGACAACAGTCAAGAGACACACAACAGCATCTCTACCTGGAGAAATAGATTCAAGTGTAAAAGATAAATCCTAGATAGAATACCTTATGAGAAATGTAATCTGCATGTTCTACGCAAAGAACATCAGCAAATACGGGATTTCAGGCAAAGGGTGTAACTTTTTCCATCCGAAAAGATGCTCAAAGTTCATGAAATACGGTACCTACTTTTGTAAATCCCGAAAGGATTGTGGTTTCTTCCACCAAATTGTTTGTTAAATTCCTTCCGAAAAGGAGAATGCCGTGATCCTTCATGTCACGATATCCACTTAAGTAGTACCATACGTACTTCTAGTTCTGATCCCCATTCGTGGCATCAAAGAGACCCCGGGGGAAATACTGGGATATCGTGGTATACAAAAAGCCATTCGCAGGCTATCCGGTAAAGAGAAACGGTCTCAGAGCGCGAGAAACACTGTGTAGAAATAAAAGCAACCCTGGTATTACCGCACAGAACCAAGCTGACGCGAGTGCATCCAACCAAGATATGAAACAGGTCATTCTGAATATAAAACTTTTACAAACAATGTATGTCAGTGGAAACTTACCAGGAGATGAACATAAAGGAATTCAACAGCCGACTTGGCACCCGCCACAACAGGGAAATCCCGCCCAAATGTGAATAAGAGGTTAAATAACCTGCCAAATCAATCATCGAAACTACACAATGACCCAAAAGAACCCAAAAGTAGCCAAACATTGAACAAATTTTAGGTGGTTAATATTCAAGGCCTATGCAAAAAAACTACAGAAAGCAAAATCCGTCAATATTTAGAGACAGTGCAGGTGAAGCAAATTCGCTCTTCCTAGCAATTACTGAAACACACCTAAATGAGAGTATTTGTGATGCTGAGGTCAAAATGGAAAACTATACTTTGCACAGGTGTGACCGCGAAATCCGTAAATGCGGAGGAGTAGCGTTGTATGTATATGAGAGTACAGCTTAGCTCACACGTTCTACAGAAATTCTCAAATGGCACGTGCAAAATTTTAATTGTAAAAATAGGAAAAATTAAACTGGTTAGTGTGGTGTGCTATCGACCACCGAAATGTGCTTCTGAGAAGTTTGCGGAGCTGCTCGACAAAATTCAAACACATTGCAGTAGAATTGAGAGTAAGTACAGTGTAATCATTACAGGTGACTTGAACTTTCCATTCCTAAAATGGCTGCCTCCAGACGTACCTAATGAAACAGATAGTTTCATTTTTAGCAAAAAGTTTTCGTACACAATGGATGAGAGAGAACAAGCACTATCTTTACTACAGGAATGGAACAACTTGCGTTCGTGCAGATGGTTTCTTCGCCGACAAGGAAAGACAACATCTTAGATCTCCTCTTTGTACAGAATACCAAATTTTTAAATAATATCAACACCCAAGATACAACTTTCTCTGATCACAGACTCTTCGATGTCACAACCCAGTTCACTAGATAATATTATGAAGCGAGTGACTCAAAAAATAACGGATGAAATAGCATAAATAGTCTTTGAGATTTAAGCATTTTCAATAATCAGATAAACTGGGGAGGTTTGAACGATGAGCTGCGGTCGGTGAACTGGGACGCTCTTCTAAATGACTCTACTCAAAGTGATACAATGAACGAAATCTTCGAAAAAGTTCTGTTGGAAAAGTGCATGCAATACCTACTAACGACAAGGAGGAAATGTCCTAAAAATCGTCACCATAAATTCCGCAAAAGCTTATTAAAGAAAAGAGCAAGATTGATCAAATGCCAAAAGTCATCGTGTGTATTACAGCGACAAACTGAATGCCGGCGAAAACTGGAAGAGATTGAACATAAACTTGCAAAATCTCATGATGAAGAGAAACAGGAAAAAAAACTGCAAACCATCAAGAAGATAAAATACAACAGTAAGTACTTCTGCTCTTATGCATCTAATTTTTCGTTTATGAAAACAAAAATAGGACCATTATTGGACCAAAATAGATCAATGACTGATAACGATCAGGAGATGGGTGAAATACTGAGCCGTCAATACCAGAAAGTTTTTAGTAGAAAGACCAGTAACCCTGATGTTCTATTACTAGATGCAACTGGTAACTACCTAATGCATTTTGAATTTATAAAACTAAGCATTGAATTAACCATCGATGAAATATGCGGAAACAGAGCTTCAGGACCAGATGATGTTCCTGCGTAAATCCTCAACAACATGTGCAAGCAAAGCATTTCTTACCCGCTTTGTGTCATATAGCGTAAATCATTGGACGATGGGTTCATACCAAGCATTATAAATACGCAATCATTACCACAATCCCCCTAACTGGAAATAGTACAGATCAAGCTCAGTATAGACATGTCTCATTAACTAGCCAAGTAGTGAAAACGTTTGAAAGGGTGTTCCTTAAACACCTTGTGCACCATCTCGAGGGTAATGTCCGACATAAAAGTTTTATTACTTCACAATCGTTGGAGCATTATGATTCCATCGTAGAGACATTGTGCCAAGGAAAGAATGTGAACGTAATCTATTTAGATTTTGCTAAGGCTTTTGAGAAGATTGACTACGGAATCCTAATGTTGAAACTTTTCCGCATGGGTATCCGTGGCAAATGTCTTCGGTGGCTTGAAACGTTCTTGTCAAATAGAACTCAAAAGTGTAACTGTCAACAACAAAGGGTCATCCAGACAGCTGGTACTCAGTGGAGTACCACAAGACACCGTGCTTGGGCCGGTTCTCTTTCTCATCATGATCAATGACATGGGGTACGAATGTAACTATGCCGTACCCTCGTCATTTGCTGACGATACAAGATGCCTGAGCGTCTCCGTCGTGAGTGGACCCTGCTGGAGTCTCTGGACTTCCGTGGGCCAAACGCAGGCGCTCACCGTTTGTGGCGCTTCTTCGTCAGAGGAAAATAGTAAGTTAGAAGAAATAAGTGTCTACTGCCCGTGAAAACTATGTTTCGTCGGTTTTGTTGTCAATTGCATCAAAGTGGGAAGAATAGCTCATGCAACGAAATCATCTGTGGGAAGAAACTACGAATCAAGAAGCATGAGAGTGCCAACGGAAGCTTCAGACATCTTCAGTGCTACNTCAGTGCTACGATTTCAACTTCGGCAATGCAAGAAGTGCATTCAGACATAAGGTCGCCCTGTACTTTGCCGTAGATTCGATGTATGGAGAAGCTAATACTCGTACAAATCAGACGAAGACTGCGATGTCTTCATTGTTGGAATTTCAACTGTCTCTGCTTAAGATATGTTTGCATTCTTCTGCAACCCGGCCTATTTTCTGGCTATCACTTTCAATGAAGCTTGAGAGGACAACCAGAGCCTCCAACCTGGACTAAATTCCGCCTATCTATATCGTTAAGAGCGTGACACCGAGCATATAAATAAATATATATATATTTAGAAACACACGACGGTCATTCTTAGTATTAGATTAGATGTAGATAGTGATGAGGTTCAGTGCAAAGCAGCTACTTATATTTAGCCATGAGATACTTCAGTTCTAGCTTGTGACGTAATAATAAGTATATATCCCTGCAGTTCATCGAAGGATTCCTGAGCGGTTCCACTCCAGTGGTGTACGTTGCCTTTGGAGTCTGTGCAGTGCACAATGATACCTTCCCCGACCACTACAACAATCTCCTGATCTCTGTATTTGCCAAACTGCCCTACAAATTCGTTTTCAAAATTGAAGGACAGCAAGTAAAGGAGCAACGCAATGTTCTATTTTTGAGTCGGTCTCCTCAACAGGATATTTTAGGTGGGTGCAAGCTGTGAATTTTTTTTAACCCATTAATCTTGTCAGGTCAACTTTACTTGTTTAAAAATATTATAAGTAGTGCCATTCCCATGAAAATTTATGGTAAATTCAGCTCTGAAAGAATTTAAGGCTGATATTAGTAAAACATGGAGCTAGTATCGTAGCGGAGCATTCAAGCTCTGAAAGGGCCTCGACAGTTGGGTTTAATTTTCTTTGTACGCTTGACACAGGTTGTCAGTTTGTTGATAAGCTAATGAAATATGAATAAATTGTCTCATAATAAGTTTTATTTTATATAAAATGATGAAACTACGTTCCAGAATGTAATGTTGACCTTGAATGACTCAATCCATTCAAAACTCCTGAAAACCATTGGCAATAGTGTGATTCCTAATATACGGTAGCGAATTATTTTCGACTTGTTTTAACCCTTTTGCTATTGAAGGTACTTTTAAATACTGATGCCAACGTTGTGCCGTAAGTATAAAGGAAATTACACACGCTGGTCAAAGAAACCAGTCTCATATCATCTCCTCATCCTAATACGTTGATGGACCGCTTTAAGTACGGGGAACATTCAATAAAGATTTCTCCTGACTCACTTCCAGCAGACACAGACAGACCAAACTTGGAACAGTTATTAGTCTTTCTCTACACAGGTACCACCAAGGGTTATGCACTTTACCCATCGCTTTATGCAGCTCTGGAGACATTGTTTGTATAAATCCGTGGGTTGAGCCTCAAACACTGACTCTACCTTGGAAATCAGAGTCTCATCATCTGGAAAACGCGTTCCGTTCAATAATTACCTCACGGTTGGCAGTTGGTGAATGTCAGATGATGCTAGGTCAGGAGAATAAGGAGAGTGCAGAAGAATTTCATAACCACAAGAGTGCCTTTAGTTCTGTCAGAGTGATATGCGAATTGTGGGCTGGAGCACTGTCTGGCGGTCATACCAAACATCAATCCAACACCTTCAAAAAAGGAAGCAATGTGAGTTCCGTGCTACAATTTATCATGTGACCAATATATTATTGTAGCAATATGAGGTTTGACTTCAGTCAAAATAAAAATCATAAGTGGGTTAGGGGAAATCTTTAATGAACGCTTTCGTCGTACACACTTGATAAGAATGTAAAGTTACGATTCCCTCCAAATTTGAAGAGAAGTTTGAAACTTCACTAGCTCCCTTTGGCGAGCAAACTGAACTGACAGCTAATATTCTAATACAATTTTGTATATTCAAAGGTGCGTTTACGAGGGCTGAACAGAAGGTTCGGACGATTAGCAGAGGAAACTCGTTCTGTTGACTAGCGTGTGAATAGGCCCTAAGACTTAGCGTCTGAATAACTTTAAGTGAACAAGCAGTAATGTTAATATTAGTAGAAGCAATTATATCTTATTTTGCTTCTCGCGCGAGGGTGATTCTTAGGTAGCTCTATTGCGGAGCCAGTCCAGTTAACTCGTTTGGTATGTGATGGCACTGAACCATGTAGATTAGGTTGTGAATATATAGCTGTAATATTTCTCACAAATTAATGTACACACAATTTTTAATGTAAGCTGTAATATAATAATCCAAGAACACCTCCCGCCTGTGGAAAATTACATGTTAAATAAATCAATAAATAAATTAAGTTATATGATACTTTGATTCTTTCAGCGCCGTTGGTAGCGTGAGCTGCAATTACTGCCCCTCTGTTAGACAGCATTTGCCATCTGCATGCCAGAGACGAAGAGGTGTCAGACATTTTACCCGAGAAGGACCACAGGTCTTAATAAAGCCCATTTCAATTAATGCTATTCCTGTTGTGAGACATCGACATTTCAGTTGGTCCTGATAGGATTAAACGAATCAATATATAAATAACTCTTGCCAATCACCATGTGAATAATTAGGGTGTGTTTGATTGGGGGTCAAAATTAAACCTGTATTCTCTAACAACCCACCTAAATATGAAACCATATCTTACATAGTGCTGCATAGAAAAAATGTAATCCAAGTTTGATAATTTAGTATTTGAATTCTGCTCTACTCATACATATTTAGTAGCCATGGTAATAAAATTTAGAACAAGAGCTTTCAACTGAGACTAGTACACATTTTTTTACCCTACCGGATAAATGAATATCGGCTACATAAACTTATGTCATCGAAACTGCTACACTTCATGATCCTTGTCACTGGTGCCCATTCACTGTTATTATGCCTTTGATTGGATTAAAAATGTTAGCACACAGGATGCTTTCCAAGAACAATTCAGAGACCGAGACTCACCAGCAAAGAAAACAATCTGGGCCAATGTCAAGAAGTATGAAACCTATGGAACCAGTCTTAACAGGACTAAAGGTCACTCAAGAAGGCACAGGACAGCGAGAACTGCAGCAAACATTGAAGCAGTGAGGGACCAGCTGACCGAACATCCAAGAGAGAGAAATGCAAGACGGAATGGAGTTGGATTATCTAGAGCAACTTTCACCCGAATCACTCGCATAGACCTGCATTTCTATCCTTATCGTATCCACGTTCGACACGAACTTCTGCCACCAGATTTTCCAAGACGTCAACACTTTGCGGAGTGGCTTTTGGGCCGTTGTCGCAGAGTTCCTCGATTCCTACGTAATTTCTTGATTGGTGATGAAGCTTGCTTTGCCATGAATGGGGAAGTGAACACGCACAACGTTTTGCATTATGCCCCAGCTGGGCAAAATTCAGAATTCAATTTTGATAGGAGCATAAGCAGGGAAAAAATCACAGTTTGGATTGGAATCCGCGGCAACGGATTACGCGTTGGAACCTTTTTCTTTGAGGCTAACGTGGATGGCCAAGCATATCCGTAGATGATCCTGCAAGAGGTCATTCCCCAGATGCAGATGCACTTCAGGCGTCAGCAAAATGGCGTGTTCCGCTCTGTTTGGTGGGCACAAGACGGGGCACCAGCTCACCGCGGTATCGCTGTCCGTCATCTTCTCAGAGCACTTCTCAAAGATCGAGTGGTAGCATTGCACCATCCTGTTGAATAGTATCCCAGGCCACCTGACCTCACCCCGTGCGATTTCTTCTTGTGAGGGTATCTGAAAAACAAAGTTTACACCACAGTACCAAGTAACCTGGAGAATTTGCTGGATCGAATTCGCAGAGAAGTGGTTGATCTCAGGAACATTCCAGACATGATCAGGCGAGCAGTTGGTGACATGCGACGGCGATGTGAGCTTTGCTTGCTTAGAGGAGGTGACCATGTCGAATCGTTAGGCGCTTAAATGTTAGAGATTAAGAACAGTTGTACCTTTGTCATGTTTGTATCAATGATTATTCGTATTAAATGTTTTTATCAATGATTAATCACATCGAAGTCCATATCAATGAAGTGCACCAATGCAGTTTTGATGACATAAGTTTATATAGCTGTTATTCATCTATCCGGTAGGGTAAAATGGCGTATACTAGTCTCATTTGAAAGCTCTTGTTCTAAATCTTATTACCATGGCTACTAAATATGTATGAGTAGAGCAAAATTTAAATGATAGATAATTAAACTTTGATTACCTGTTTTCTGAGACACCCTATAGGTATTCTCTTACAACACCCCAAGTCGAGAAATCCTGACTTACACTGTGTTGTGTGTTTTCTCCTACAGGTCATCCGAACGTGAAAGCATTCGTAACCCACTGCGGCAGAGGTGGTACAGTTGAGGCTGTGTATCACGGTGTACCCGTTGTAGCCTTACCGATAACACCCGGCCAGCACTCCACAGCCATGTCTCTCGCTGACTCTGGAGCGGGCAAGATGCTGTTGTGGGAGACCCTCACCCAAGAATTGCTGATCAGTGCCATTCGGGAGGTCGTGACTACAGTGAAGTAAGCAGGGAATTGTTCAGATACATCTTCTAGAGAGAATGGGACTTAATTATCCACAGCATAGTAGTGCCTAGGTCAGAATGGCTTTCTAAGGAGACATGACTAATTAGAGGTTAGTTGTGAATCGTTCATAAAACCTTTTTGAGAGGTTTGATCAACTAGAAGAAAGCAGTGACTTGCCATGAAACGTTTCCAGGGGGAGACATGATCAATCAGAACCAAGTAATAAATAGCTAATAACGTCTACAAGAGGCACACGGCTAATCCGAAACAAGCAGTGGATCGCTCAGAAACATCCTTCGGGAAATTTAATATGACAACCACTGAGTAAGTAGCTACCAGCGCACGAGCGTTTGCCAGAAAGATATGCCATAGCCAACTAGAGGTAAGTAGGGGCTTGCATAGGAACGTTTTCTAGGGATAACTAACATAAGCAATCAACAGGAGACAAGAAAGAACTCACTTAGTATCCACTGCCAAGAGACATGTCCAGCCCGAAGTAATTACAGAGAATGTATGAAACGATTTAGAAGAATTGGTCTTGGAGTGGTCATGATTTATCGGCAAGATGAACTAGTTCTCCCTAAACCAATCATGATTGATGCTGAAATGAACGACTGATGACGTCCTCATATTTACTTTGATAGTTCAAAATTTCTAAATGAGGTCCAGGTGGCGTTTTGTACGCCATAGAGCATAGCCTATATGTAACTTCCGAAACCTTGGTTATCCAGCACACAGTATCAATATATATATATATATATATATATATATATATATATATATATATATATATATATATATATATATATATATATATATATATATATATATATATATATATATATATATATAGAACCAAAGAATACTAGGCTGTAATCATATCGAAACATTGAGGATAAAGCCTGTAATGAGTTCTCCACCCTGATTGAATTCTAGATTGTAGGAGCTGATAGTTTTAGAAGTATTGATTAACACTTCTTCAATTTAACTGAACTAGCTGGATAATTTAGGTTTCTACGGGGTGCAAGACGCAGTAGTTATCGAAAAAACCACTGAGATAGTGGTAGTACGTAGTAGTATTATAGCTGGCCTGCCCAATGCACTGCCCGATGCATGGCCTCCGATATATACAGGAGAGCGAGAACATGAGAAGGGCACTGCTCCACCACTCTGACGGCCTTTAAGAAGTTCGCCGTCTCCGCGGGTCTCCACTAGAGATCGTGTGGGGATGAGACACCGCTCCATACCTCAGGTGGTGCACTGTCGGACATAAGACAGCCAGAGGTGCGATCGTGTCCGGCGCCCCAATGCATCTGCAACACAGATCCAGCACCTCGAGATCGGGACGCGAGAAAGTAAGCTCACCGGGTTGACCGCCGCTCAGGCTAGGCAGGCCCTAGCCTGGAGTTGGGGAGAGACAACCGCTATACCCACGCTGTGAACACTTTACCCATGGGTTTTACGGTTCAGTAGTCGGGTTGGAAAGGCCGTGTGGATTCACGAAGTCCTCCATGAAAACCAGCAGGAGTCGCGCTGATTCGCCTTACAGTCTGTTTCGGTCAATGAATACGAGAGCACGGAGAGTCAGGGGGCAGGAGTCGCCGGGAAGAACTGTATTCCCAACTCCATACCGCCAGGCTCTGAGTTTTTAATTACTCGAAGCTATCAACTTCCCTTGAAATATTATGCTAGTGTGCTACCATTTAATACACACTCTCTGCCTTGTTTCAAAGGTATTTTTTACCAGGTACAAGAAGAAAATGGCGGAGAAGTCTTCTGTCCTGCGAAATCAGAAGGAGAGTCCTCTGGAAAGGGCCGTCTTCTGGACGGAGTACATAGCCAAGCACCAAGGCGGAACGCTTCTGCAGTCTCCTGCCAGGCATCTCTCTTGGGTACAACTTCTTCACATCGACGTGATGCTTCTGTTAGCAATAACAACGTATATTGCCGTGAGATTGGCTTATCGTACGTGCAGTTTTCTAACCGGGAAGCTGTTATCTTACAACGCCATGTAGGCTTAGTGCTCTTCATAGCAGAGCATTGCAATGACAAAGCTGATCAAAAAGTTAGTTTGTTCTGGAGAAATTGTTTGTCATCAAAATAACTTTTATAGCTAACCACTAAATTGCGTTTTACGGTTGAATGAGTTGCTTTTCAATTTGATTACAGTTACACCTAGATTTGCGTAATTATAACAAATGTACAGCAATTTTTTCAAATCTTCTTGCATCGAATCAGCGGTTTTGATGCCTACAGACAAAACTTTAGCAATTACAGCTGAAACTTGTAACAAAATCCATTGGCAAATACAAATATTATCCCAGATAGCTTCTAGCCGATCAAACACAATAAGTAAAATAAAGTTTGGCTTATACTATACGTAGAAAACAAAACTTTCTCTCTGTGTGCGACTTTCTAGTTAAATCCACGTTACATGATAAAAATGTAATATTATGATTATAATTTGATATCTATTACAGTGAACATGCAAGCGAAGATTTGGCTGCATAATAGCTGTGGATTTTTTTAGATTACACATACTGTAGTTTGAAGAACGTGGCAAATAGCCAACACCAATATCCTATTAGTGTTGAACCTTATTATTCAATTGTCATCCTGTGCTATATAATATGTTAATATGATGTAATTCAGAAATTTTCAGAAACCGCACCAGATGGCATTTACAAACACGGGTATTTAACTAAAAACACACTTGTCGGCTGTCAGGTTGTAAGCCTTTCTTTTTAAATTATTGATGTATGCAATATCTCAGACCTCACGGAGTTCGAGAAATTTCTCTATCTATCGCTTGGTTACTAAAGTTATTCTAGTCACCGTATGACCTTACTCAGTGATTTGATATGCATTACTTTATATGTTGAATAGCATTGTATTATCCTGCTTGGAGATAAATATTTACCTAATGTGATGTTGTAAGACAGACCACAGTCCCTACTCACACTAGTTCACAAAATGAACTCTCTATAGTTTAAGCTGTCAAATATATCAACACTAGACAATTTGTTTTCCATGTTGAAAAATCTGGATATAGTCTGTGGAGTATCCAAGATGGTGTCTTATTTCCAGCATGCCTGCGTTTCTGTCCTTCCACAGCACTTAATATTTTAGTCTATCTTCAAATGCATTATCTTCTATTGCATTAAAAAGGAAATAAACTAATAAATAATAGCCTCGTGTACATACCTGCAATCAACTCATCATTTTTTCCCAGGGCCATGAATTTGTATTTTGCGGGCTAGGAGATCCCGACGCATGTTGGTTATAGTTATGAGAGTCATCTGTAGCACCACTGACGGATATAGGGTGGGGGGGGAGGGACATTGGGAGCATTTTCCCCCTCCTCCCACCTCCACAGGAATGTGCCCCCCCCCCCACGGGAAATAATGCTGAACATTCCTTCAGAATTGGTGCATTAAACATTGTAACTATACTGAAAATGAGATATTTTTTATAAATGATGGCGCCCAGCCCATTTCCGGTATACATTTTCGATTTTTTTTTGTGAAAATCACTCAAATGTCGAGAGGCAACACCTGTTTAGACTTGCATGTCGCATCCACCTCAAGGCGGTAGGATTTAATTGGAGATTATTCGTGCTTCTTGTTCATCTGCATTTCCTGTGTGTAATATAAGCTTAGATTTTTGTGTGTGTAGGTGTGTGTTCAGCTACCTATATCCAGTTCTGGTACCTCAACACGACTTTTCACTTGATGGCTGGGATATTTTCAGGTCCCAACAAAATTGTGGGGACATTGCCCCCTGTCCCTAACACTCGGTATGAGTTTTTACTCCAAAAGACGAAAAACGTCGAGAAAAATAAAAAAGACAAATTCCCAAACCTTGAGTTTCATGCGTTTTTTTTTTTTTTTTCTTCTTTTTTTTTTGGGTAAACTTGTGCCTGATTGTGTATGATAGTTTCCGGTTGCGCCACCAGATGGCAATAACCTTTGAGATGAGTGTGACGTCACAGGCACCAAAACACTGAACACGCGCTTTCCTTTCGGTCCATTCATAAATTTACACAGACTCATGCCTGAACTATTGAGATATCGTCATTTCATTAATAAAATATACACATATCCATACCTAAGATATTGGGACCAGGTCCCAATAGTACTGCAGAAGACTTTATTCCACTTTACAGTCTCATCAAAAGAGCTGGTACCCTCCTGCGTACCAGATGTTTGAAAATACGGCACTTTAACAATTTACGCAGGCACTGAAATACTTTTTGGCTTTATTTACGTCTCACACGTTTTACTATCGTTACTGTAATTATTTTAACGTCAAAGCAACATGCTCAGATTTCAACGGGGGGTGCATGACAGTGCCCATGAAGCAACAGAAGTGCCGTAACATGATGTCCAGAAATGCTGCCAAAAAGATCCATCAGACAACACTGCACAGCTGACTTACATGTCTTCAGATCCACACGGTCGAACGCAAATCACGGCGACGACCTCATGACCGAATCTTGTCTAAGTATGATATACCGACAGAATTGGTGAATTTGGCGACTAATTACCTCGAATATAACGGTATGTGAATCAGTTACAGCACTTGTGTTTCTCCCAAAGAGTGCAGCCAACAATACATTGGAAACTAGAGCACTCTAAGAGCGCATACCTCCGCCAAGCGAGGCAACGGTAACGAAAAATTCAATTTGGCTTTAAAACTATAATTTTTTCTGTATCAACTCCAAAATCTAATCATTTGTGTCCTCTGAGGGTATTAACAGCTTATGCAATTATCGTGAAGATCCGTTCATAACTTTTTTTGTTATGCTGCTAACAAACATTAGAACAAATATGGGTTAAGCATACAAACGAACTAACCGATATGCACCAAAATTTAATCATTCATGTCTTTTAACATTAATAACAATTCCCATAAATTTCATAAAAATCCATAGATAATTTTTTGAGTTATTGTGCTAACAAGCATAGAATTTGAAACAGTGACTAACGAACGAACAGATCATCACAAAAATTTGGTCATTTACTCTTCCTAATATGCCTAACAACTTGTGTAAGTCTTATAAAAATCCGTCCATAACTTTTTGAGTTATGGCATTAAGAAAAAAAGAGGCAGACAAACGAACAAACGGATGGACGAATCTTCACCGAAAGTTAATCATCTGTTTATCCTGACATACATAACAACTCCTGTGAATTTCGTCACAATCTGTCCATAACTTAGAGACAGACAGACACACAAATCCAACGAAAATACAACCTCCTTGGCGGAGGTAAATATAAAAAATTAAGCCAGGCAACACTCTACCCATGGAACTAAATCACCGTAATACTGTAGGTACACGTACAGCCTACTGGCAGAGCCAACAATTCTTGCCAGCAGATGCATGTAACTGTAAGTTAATTGTAACAACTGAAGCAAGGGATCACATGATTAGATCAGATAGTGGACATTAGACGGACCAACATGCCCATTCCAATTGGCATAGAACATCCGGGAGTGCTAGTACCAACATACGGGCCCTGTACAATTGTCACCCCAATATTCCTTACCTGTACAATTGTCACCCCAATATTCCTTACCTGTACAATTGTCACCCCAATATTCCTTACATGTACAATTGTCATCCCCAATGCCTCGGGAGTGACAGTTGTACAGGTGATCCGTATTATCTTTTGCACACTGGAGAAGAACTTGAGGAATTAGAGTATAATTTCACATTAAGAATATATAAAAAATAAAATAAAAATGAATATAGATAAATTTTCATATTTTTTATATTTTTTAATATAAAATTCCAGCCCTATCAGCAATAGGCCTCGTTTAGCGTAGGCATGAGAAAAATCAATACATTTTCGGTGATAATCAGTAGATTTCGGCCGATTTCGGTGTTTAAGATTACCGCTTGAAGGGCCCCTGAGACACTGAGGGCCCCTGACGCTTGAAGAGGCAACTGAAACACCCAATGGGGCCCACCTGCCGGTTGAGGAAGTCCCTTGTGACACTAGATGGGCCCCTTTGCCGCCCATTGAGACAATAGGTGGATTCCTTGCTCATAGCAACAGTACTTGACCCTTAAGTCCAAGTGGCCTCTGACGCTGGCGGCCAAAATGGGATAAATGGGATTTTTTCAAGAGCTATTATGAACATGTCCAGACACGGTCATGCAGGCAAGCGCCCAAGTGCGTCCCGGCCGTATCCAAGATACCTTCTCCGCAAGAAAAAATGTTGGGTACCTAGAAATTTTTTCTTCAGTATTAGATAGGGGTAAAAGAATAGCTCTTGAGAAAATCCAATTCTTTCGTTGCCGACTTTTGGCCGCCAGTGTCAAACCTAAGAGTCAAGTACTGTTGCGGTCTATGCCTTGCCGCTTGAGAGGCCCCTAAGACACCCAATGGGACCTCCTTGCCGCTTGAGAGAGCCCTTTGAGACACCAAATGGGGTCCTCTTGCCACTTGAGGGACCAGCTGAGACACTCAATGGGGTCCCTTTGTCGCTTGAGCGGGCCCTTGAGACACCCGATGGGGCTCCTTGCCATTTGCAACATGTCATGATACGCATTAGTTCATTATCTAAAACGGGCCCCAGCCGAAGCCCATGGGAGAACCCGCGGATCTCCAGGGTCCTCCTTTGCTACGCCTATGATATAATACGCGATTGTTTAATTACACGATTGCTGACTAATTGCTCAATTCCTAACTAAGCCTAAATACGCTAGAGTACTTATACAAATACTTATAAAATACTAAGCTTAATAAATCAGTTTCTCAAAAACTACTCATTTCTGGCAACTGCATCGTCACTGCAATATTGAATCATCGCAGCAACAAAAATGCCAAACGAAGGTCCATTATGCAGTTGTCACCGTTGTCGGTGTCACACCATTTGCAGTCTGCGCTGGATTGTGGGTCTGAGGCACGCCTGGTACAGTTGGACTTCAGAGCGGCGTTTGACAGGGTCAACCACGGAGGTCTATTGTATAAGTTGGAGTCGTTTGGTGTGAGTGGTTGGGTTCTATCAATCATTCGTGATTAGCACTCTGCCGGCTTACCCCACAAACAATTAATTAATTGTGATTAAAATTATGTCTATACATAAAAGTGTTCTTTATTGTTTTTCGAAACAATATAAAAAAATATTTAAATATATAAAAATATTGCCTTCGAATACTTGTCCAAAAAAAATGTTTTCTTTAGTACGGTAATTGTTTATTGAAAATAAATTGGTTTTCTTCACCAGTGGTTCATTTTCCTTTAATGAATGATACTTAGGTTTATTCACTATAGTCTTAGGGGTTCACTACCGGGTTGTATGAGCTTCAGTTTGATGGTTTCTTCAATTGAAATATTCTTTGTCGTAAGCAGACCCAGTCCTTACCTTGCCTAGCCTTAATCCTTGCGCAGACGAGCGACATCTTCGCTAATTTCGACCTGACAAATTCGTCGAATCGTCAAGTTTGGCTCGACATTTCAATGTACACGTCGCGGGGGAAACTTGTTTGCATCTGCAATGTCCTAGTATAAAGTTTTTCGAAGTTGCATAGAAAAAGAGTTGTAAACATAAGTTTAATGAATTTTATTGCTTGTTTACATGCTGGTTTTTTAGTCGACGTACATAGTACTCAGCAACTGAATGTTCTGTGCTATCTTTTAGCTTGCAAACAAAATTTTGGAGATGCAAGTTTTCTGCTGCTATCACCGCTGTAACCTTGAGACTAATGCATTTCAAACTGTTGACATTGCAGTTACAATCGTTACCATTTAACTTAAAGTTTTAAGAGAAACGGAGGCGTGTCATACCATTGTAGTAACAGATAATAGGAAAAACTGGACTGTAAATTGATTTGAATTGCCCAAAAGCTGCAAAAAATATTAGCCTAGACGCATCCTGCTGAACTCGCTCTCCAGGCAACTTCTTCGCCGTGTCTGTTGGAGCATTTGTGGGCGAAATGCCACTTTCGACAATTTTCACTTCTCGTCTGCATTGGGCATTATGAGGGCTCGCTTATATTAGGACGTTAGCAGCTCTAACCAGTCCTTGCTCTTCCTAACTTAGCACCCGGGTGTTACACGTAAACCCTTTATTATACTTATAGAAATACATCCAAGACCTTCATTAGGACCAGTTACTCCCAAACCCTTCATTAGTAGCGCAAGAACCTTTATTATTGAGAACAGAGAAGAACACGATGTTTGAGCAACAGATCGATTGTCTGGACTTGGCTGTAAGGAATGCCACAGTTCGAGTGATGGGACCTAAAACCGTTACAGACGATAGTCATTTCCCCGGTCACACAGACACCAAACTCGCACGCGCTGTGTATGTTTGCGACTATTCTGTGTACGTGCGTCGCTGTGCGTGCGTGCTTGCGTTCAAATACGGGTGCTTTGCTGCTGTGTCCCAAGTCGCTGTATCGCAAGTTAGGTTAGGTTAGATTAGGTAGTGTTTTTCGGTGATGGTGACGCGACAAGAAAGCGTACTTGAACGCACGCACAGCGATAAACGTACGCAACGCGTGCGCGTTTGGTGCCAGTGCTCGCCGGTCAAACCACTGCTCTGCTCTTTAAGTTCGTTGTCTACATCAGCTTCTGAGTGGATTGAAGTGTGGTGTGCGACAGCTCGCTTCAAATCGAGCGTTGCCGAGTCCAAAGCAGCGACGGTTTGAGAGCCCGTGTGCGTGTGAGAGAGACTGCCAACAAAAAGGGGTGTATGCCTCTTGTCGTGGGACTTGCATTGCTGGGACAACAGCGCTGCTGTGATTCTTTCAATGTATGAATGGGAGAATTCGACTTACGAGTATTAACTACGGCATCCGCTTGTACTGTTGAAGCGTCAATAAGGAAAAAACGACCGTGGGTTGCAAATTAGTCTAAATAATTATAGGACAGGAAAAATGTTGTTATGCGCTAAAGTCAAGCGCAAGCTTACTCTATCGTAAATAGAGCACAAAAAGGGTAGTTTCACAGCTCTTCATGATACGTAGTTCGTTACCATGTTATAGAATAACGTTCACTAAAGTTTGAATAGAGACGGGCATTCAGCGCTAGAGAATAGTACCTAACTTTGATCTTTTATTCATTGTCATATACTTATTTGGTTTAATTTGTATTTGCTCCATTTGATCAGGTTTTATGTGTGGGTATAATTTTTTGTTTTAAAATCCCTCATAACGTAATACGCTTCTACGGGAAATTAATTATACTGTATAATAGTTTTGATTGGCGTGAATACCTTCTCTCAGAAGAGAGATGCACAACTTGCCAAGTCATTGGCGAATCCTCTATTTACCGATGTGTCAGGCATGGCTGAACTACCTACGTTTGCGTTATTCAACCATAGTGCCAGGGATGGCTTGAATGGGCGGTCCCTAATAACTCTTGGCACACCGTCTGCCATGTGCTGACCGGCATACAGTGACTGGCCGAGATGCACTCTCGTCGTTTCCGACTATTCTGTGTACGTGCCACCCTTAGCGTGTACAGGCTCCAAAATCGAAGGATTTGGAAGCATCAAAGGGTAACTCCTAGCTCTTTTGTACATAGTAAAGCTGGTTCTTGCGTTAAATATTGCCCGTTTACTCTATTGACTTCTTTGTTATCGATATTCAAGTTATCGAAAATATCTTTCCCATATTTATTAACTCTAAGCAGGTTGCAAGACGCGTAATATTTATTTACAATTGTGTGAGCGTTTTCAGTATCGGCGGCGGTGCAATACTACGCCGAAGATAAATTAGTGACGAGAGCTGTTGATACTAAATGGCCTTTCGGACTATATAAAATTGATAGATTTTGCACTATATTATATACAATTAAAAAATAAACACTATCAAAATAAAATTTTAATGACTAATATGTTGACAATCAACAATGCAAAATCATTGATATCAAGTAAATTACGTTGCGGAATGGCTGTGAAACATGTGTTACACAGTATTTACATTTTTAATGCGTTTTTTCGAACGTTTTCGTTTTCTGCGCCATCCTCTATGCTATAAGATATCTTTCACAACTGTGACTTTTCCCAGTTACTGAAAACTATCTTATGAATATTCTTAAAATAATGAAAGTTAAAGTTGTGTAATAAGCAT
>LQNS02277610.1:94920-105452 GCA_001587735.2 Parhyale hawaiensis | reverse complement strand
GATCAACGCGCATGGGAACAGCAAGTTGGGAAAGAAGAAGAAGAACAGATGGAAGAAAGATCAGTATGAGTAACTGGTGAGAAGGAAGCAAAATGGGCACGAAAGACAGACAAGACGATCGTGATGATGACCCAACGGGTCACGGGTCGTCTAGTATCTGACCTAAAAGGGAGTATTTTGTGTGAACGTTTTCATGAGAAATTCTAGTCGCTAGATCGATTACAGGAAGGTATCCAAAGTTGGTCAAGACAGAAATAAAGTCTCTAATGGATCGAAGATCAAGAGGATTGAACAAGTTTATATTGAAGTCGCTACACAGTATTGAAGGTACATCACTAGTTATTTGAGGAAGAAGTCCTAGTAGGTATTCAACGAAAGCGGAGATGGAAGACATTGGAGGACGGTAGAAACATGAAACAATAGCTTTTGTGTGACCTCTGCGCAATTTTAACGACAGTATTTCAGAGACACGGTCAATATGAGAGACACCCCCAACTATGCTCGCACTCAACTGATCCCGCACGTACACAGTGAGGCCTCCTCCGTAATTACTGCGATATAAACTAAACTGGCGATAGCCAGGGAGAGCAAATGTGACATCAGCGTCCTCACTGAGCCACGTCTCCGTGACAGCCACCACATTAAAAGCTGATTTAGTCAAGGAAAGGAGTGATTCTAGCAAACAAAAATTTCTCCTCATACTTCTTACATTAATACATATGAGTGATAATTCGCCAGAAGTAGGAGACAATGCTACAAAGTCACTCAATGAGGTGCGAACACAATTGGGCTGCGTCAAATCAGCCACATCGTTATCCCTGATGGAAAATCTCTGCTCCATTACTCCGATGGTTCAGCAGCTGCAGGTGTGGAACACAGCTTACTTAGGTCGTACTCGGAGTTAACAGCAAGAGCACGCGATCAGTCATGTTTCTTTACGAAAATAGTGTCATTGTAAGTGTATACGGACTTGATGGCTGGATTACTGGCTTTTTGTTGTCTTACCTTAAAATGAAGTTTAGCTCTAGTTTTAGTTAGATACTCGCTGCTAAAAAGGTCTCGAGGCTTCTTTAGTTTGATGAGGGTGAGAATCTTGTTTCGCACAGCTCGTGAAGAAAAGGAAACTTTCAAATGCTGGCGCTCGCCCCTTCCCACAGCCACCACGCTCGTAACATCCTCTCCAGTCACTAACCTGGGCTGCAATTTGCAGAGGTGCTGCACCAGCAGTTCTTTCACAGCGGGAATGCGACTGTTAGAGGCATTGATGATGGCTTCAGTCTTCTTTCCTTGGAATTTCAAAGTAGAATTCAACGCTTCTTGTTCAAGTTGGTCCAGGGGCTCGTTCATGTGCACTAGCTGCGGTCATCTTGCGTTGAGTAATTAGTAGCTGGTCAGAACGAGAAGTATCAGACGCACTGGGGGGCGTTGAGGTGCCCAGTGAAGCACTAGGCACATTTCCCCCTGCAGCCACCACAATAGCGAAGGTTCTCTGTCCAGTTTTAAGGGCATCAATATCGGTGCGTAGTGTAACATTTGTTGCTTCAAGCTGCTTCATCTTCTCTATCAAGCTCGAATTCAATGACTGGACTCTTTCAAGACAATAACACTCATAACAAGTTCCACGTGGTCTGAAGGTGGATTAGGATTGTGTCCTTTGCGCGGTCTTCCTGGATTCTTCTTGTTAATCGGGTCATAGTTTCTTAAGAAGGATACCATTTTGTTTATATTTCGCATCTGCTCCTCGACTGTATCCCTATTGTTGGACTCATGAAGATCAGGCGCATCTTCCAAAGAATCGTCACACATTAGACTTGAAGTCGCAGATGTTTCATCCATGGTGGTTCGGGAGCGGAAGTACAGTTTACAATTGGGTATCTAGGTGAAAACTCAGAAGCAAGGGGCGTAACTTTTCCGACAGAACTAAACTTTACGCACAGCAACAGAGCACGATATCAGAAACTCTTATTCACCACTGATAGAGCTTGGTGTAAACTAGACAAATATTTCACCTGCTCAACCCAAGCTCTCATGTACATTTACGTTAATTGAGACGCGCCAGACCATTTATCAAGGAAAACTACATCTGCGAAAGTTTGGGTAGGTTATCTGGAAACGTGTTACCGGCCACGTCTTACACCAGTAAAACTCGGTACCGTAAAGGGAAGTGTGAAAATTCCAAGAGAAAGAGAAATTAGGGCTCAGAATTATGATACGAGGAGCCTGCTGGTTAACGGAAAAAATCACAGGTTTAATTTTAACAAGACACTCGGAACCGTTCAAGCAACGGGCATCAGTTCCAAATTTGTGCAAATGCTTGAATGTGGATATTGCTCGTAGCAGCACGGCTCCATTTTGAGGGAGAAATGGAGAAAAAATCAAAAGCTAAATTGTAGTACCACTGATGTTACAACACTGGGCCACTCATCGTCATCGGTGGGTTCGTTAATTTGAACTGTACATCAGCTTGTGCTGTCGAGACCATTATTCATTTCCGAGTCTCAATGTGTCGGTTCTACGCAGTTTCTCTGCAAACAGTTCCGCCGTATGCAGTTTCGCCGTAATAAAAGTTCCGTACGGCGAAAAAAATAGTTTATATATGATGTTATTATGCACAGATTGTCTTCAATTGCCCTAGAGCTTTTACCTTGTTACTCAGACGTTACGTTGTTGTAACATTTTTTGTAGTGTGCCTGAGTCCTCCTTGCCCATGTCAGTGCCTTATGAACATGTGGTCATCGGATATTAATTATTTTGTCGGATAGGTACCTACATCTTACTTTTCTTTCTGGGGTGTGTTCTGAGTTAACAACTGCGAAACTTCGGTGTTATTACGGTTCATTTATACGAATTCAGATTCACCTGTGATTGTATAAGAATAGAAAGAAGTTGACGCCAGTTTGATTTGTATTTTCCCTAATGGATGTATGGCCAAAAGGGATGCTAATAGCTTGACTTTTAAGAGCAGTGTTACCAAATTTGTGCTTATAATTGTATATGCTAAAATTTCAGAAGTCGCCGGCCTTGAAGTGGAATATTTTGAATCATATATCTGGTTCAAATATGTCATTTTATCTTGGGATTTACGCTACGTAATCCAACCTATAGATGAAACCCACTATATAGAAGGACGGAGAGGACGCGGAGAACGACAACACAGGGTTCAGCCGTTATGTTCGGTAACGCTCTGGAATGTTCACGAAGGAACACGCGTTGGCATGGGTCGAACCAACAACAGTGTTGAAGGGTTTCATGTAAAGCCCTACAAAGTTCGGTTACTATAACGTGCACCCCAATATATGGATGCTAATTTCCCTTTTGAAAAAAGAAAGTGCTTGAGCAACTAAAGAGAAACTTGATATTGACTAGGGACACGACACGCACTAACGAGAAGCCTACGCAAGCATCAATGTCAGGCTTTTCAGAAACAAGAATTCGAATACTAACCAAGTGACAAACTATCATTTCTGCGCTCGGTTGCAATGCTTCTGCATGATTATTAAATATTTTAATTTACTTCTGTTGATTGTAACAGTTATAATTTCAATTACAACAAAATTGTTCCAGCTATTACTGTATTATTACCATGTCTTCAATAGATTCATCAATTGACGTAAGTATGCTCTTTGGCCATTCTAAAAATACAGCTTGACTTATGCGTTTAAAGGCTTTAACTTTACCATACTTCATTCCGTGTTTTAAATTTGACAGAACTAAGCTCTGTTTTAATAGTTGACGTTACGTTTGATTCATGTGTATTCAGTGCTTTTTAATTTTTTTTGTGTTTTTTGTTCTCACATGTTGCAATTTTTTTTTAGAATCTGTGTCGCTAATATTTTATACATATGGTGTGAGCATTGCGTTAACTTAATTAACCCTAATTTTCAAACTTTTCACCGTACGCAACTCTCATTACGGTAAAACTGTTCGAGGCGATATTGTCGTACCGCGAGAGTGTTTACGGAGAAACTGTTTGCGGCGAAACTGCAGACGGCGAAACCTTTTTGCAGCGAAACTACCAGTCACCCAATGTGTCACCTGATTTTTGCAATTTACAATTTGCAATCTTTTGATTCTCGTCATCGTACAGTGCTCCTTCGGCCATTTCCAGTGCTACTGTGTCATTGAATGCAAAGCTGTTTCTCCCAGCATCATTCACTAAATGGATATTGTTTTTCTAGCTACAGATAGTTCTAGTTAGCTTTCGAAACTGTTTTGCATCGCTTTGATCATAAGGCCCTAAAAACCTGATTAAAAAAGTTGAAAACTTGAAAAATTTATCGATTGTGTGTGTTTTTTTTTTACACTCAGGTGGCTTCGTCCAGTTCACCAGCCCAAGGAGTCCGAGCTGACTATAAGGAAGTTGTAAGTATATTTAGCTGTGTGCGTGGGGTTGGTTGCATGTGTAAATTCTTAGTTGTGTGAGCGTGGTTGCATGTGTAAATCTTAGCTGTGTGCATGTGGTTGCATAGCATGCATGATTGTTAACGTAAGGTATGGCGGCGCCATTATACTCAGTAACGAGCATAAGTTGGGCTACAGTAGAACATTAATTAGTAAAGATAAAATGAAAATTTTAGGGCATAGACAGTTCAAAAAGTAATTTTACCTAAAATTTGAACGTTTCAACTTTTCAGCCATTTTTAGCATCTGGAAAACATGCAGAATACTGTTAAAAATTTCTAACTGGGGCTTTACGTAATGAAAAACCGACAGGAGGCAATAACATATTTCAACTAAAAAAACCTCACTATTTACAGCTTGGAGGGGATGGGACGACTGCATGTCATTTAGGTTCGGTTTCAGTTTCCTTACGTAAAGGGACTCTAAAATGCGCAGCTCTAAAGGAGAGTTGCCGAAACCTAAAATACTGAAATTATCATCTTGTATTCAACTATTGCCCAACTCTGTATGGATCTAATGAAAGGATTTGGAGGATAAGCAAAAATTGAACCTGTACTAAAACACCGGCCACCGAGCTCCAACCCAAGGCCACCTAGAAAACAAACAAATTGTCTAGGAGGCATTGTCCAACCTCCGCGTTCGCAAAGTATGGGTGGTGTTCCTCATGTACTGGGATCTACACCGTGTACAACAGTATTTGTATACAATAGACGAGAGCAAATTATCAGGATGCTTTTCTTTATACCTAAAAAATGAACCTATTTTGAAATTGTCAACTTAAATCACGTTCAAGTCAATACAAGTATAAAAGCTACCAACTAACTGTAAAATCTCGTATTTAAGCTTCACGGACTGTTGGCCAAATATGAGACAGTGACATAAGTTTATTTTCTTAGCGGTCGGCACAGTTAAAATGGACACATATTTCTTGCACAGAAAATCTCTAATTTGCTTTTGAATTAACTGTATTTTAGTTAACAATTTCAACAGGCTCTTATTTTTTGGAGTACAAGAAAAAAAGCTTCCTGCTAGCATGCTCTCGTCTACTGTATACTAATACTGATGTCCACGGTGTGGATCCGAGTACGTTGGGAACACCACCCGCGCATTGCGAACGCGTAGAACGACACTGAAGAAGCTAGGCGAACTAGAAATGCACGTGAATGCGTGCCGAAAGCTTATCCCAAAACCATCACACAAACGCGTGCACTAATTGCGTACATAGGCGAGTTCTAGAGTCTAGACCAGTGGTTCTCAACCTTTTTCCATTGGCGGCACACTTATTACCTCTTCCAAGGAGGTTATATTTCCGTCGTGATTGTCTATCTGTCTGTGTGATTGTCTGTATCTTTGTCTGTCTGTCACCAAGATAACTGAAAAAGTTATGAACCGATTTGGACGAAATTTACAGGGATTGTTAGGTATGTTAAGAGGAACAGATGATTGGGTTTTTGTGAAGATATGCTCATCCGTTCGTTTGTTTGTTTGTCTGCCTCATTTTACTGAATGCCATAACTCAAAAAGTTATGGATGGATTTTGATGAAATTGACTTGAGTTTTAGGTATATTACAATGAGTAAAATGACCAAATTTTGGTAATGATCCGTTTATTCGTTCGTTCGTTTGTCACTATTTTTAATTTTATGCTTGTTAGCACAACAACTAAAAAAAAAATGAATGAATCTCTATGAAATTCATAGGATTGTTAGTAATGTTAAAAGACATAAATGAATAAATTTTGGTGCTGATCGGTTTGTTCGTTTGTATGTTTGACTCATGTTTGTCTTAACGTTTGTTAGCAGTATAACTCAAAAAGTTATGAACGGATCTTCAAGAAAATTGCACGAGCTGTTATTACTATCAAAAGGCACAACTGATTAGCTTTTGGAGTTTATACAATGAAAATTATGGTTTTAGAGCAATTTCAGTTTTTTGCTACCGTTGCCTCGCTTGACGGATGTATGCGCTCTCAGAGTGCTCTAGTTTAGTATCGAAGATAGTGCGGCGCACCAGCTACCAGTTTCGATTCTTTTCTCAGTACGAAGCGAAATTAGTGAAACCAAATTAGTTCAAATGTATTACAGTTCTTGCGTATAGCTAACAACTTTTTCATGAAATATGCATACCGGGTATTAAATAAAAAAAACATGCCATCTCACCACACTCCAACATGCTGTACAATTGTTTTAGTGCTGTGAATATATACACTAGCGGGCAAAGTAAGAGAACGATTTAAATATTTTCAAAATAAAGGCTAACCATGTAGAGCAGGTTAATGAATCTTTTGATGGGGCCCAAAAGTATGTATTTAATATATTTCTATAAAATATCAGGACAAACATAACTGTATTTAATACATTAGAGCAATCTAACAAACAATAACAAAATTTGAACAGTGCAAAATAAGAGAACGATCGTCTCTAAATACAATTTTACAAACAAAAAACATGGAACAGTGGTCAATTTTAGGTTTAGAGCAATTAGTATGGAGTACTAAAACCTTTATTTTCAATAACTTTAGCACGGCGACGATTACACGACCTCACACGTTTCTTACAAAACTCTGGAGTTATTTTTTTCCATTCCTTTTCAATTTTAGTCCACAGATCCTTTACTGTTGATGGTTGTCTTTCTCTCACATTGTCACCTATATTTTTCCATAAATTTTCAATAGGATTAAGGTCCGGGCTTTGGGCAGGCCACTTCATGACTTCGATATTCTCCTCCGCAAAATAATCCTTCACTTTCTTTGCAGTATGGCACGGGGCATTGTCCTGCATAAAAATTGCTGTCTGGTTTCGTGATGATCATAGAGATGGGATAACATATTGCTGTACGAGGTTGAGATACACATTAGCATTGACAGTTTCTTTAATGGCCACAAACGATCCAATTCCTTCAGATGAAAACATGCCCCACACCATTACGCTACCTCCCCCATGCCTTACAGATGTTTTGACACACTTCGGGTTCAGCCTGTCACCTGTTGCACGTCTAACATACCGTCTGCCATCAGATCCAACCAAATTAAATTTACTTTCGCCGCTGAAATGCACTCTTTCCCTATTTTATCTCTCCAAACGATGTGCCTTTCCGCATATTCAAGTCTTGCTTTCTTATTCTTCTTACTTATAAGTGGTTTAGTGACAGGACTGCGTGCCTTTAACCCCCATGCATTGAGGCAACGAGAAACTATATAGCGAGACACTTCTATGTTGTTATTGACCTTCAGCTTTCTGGAAATTCCCGCTGCGCAGTTTCGAAAGGATCCTTCTGGGCATAGCGTTTCATAATCCTATGAACTAGTACGTTGGTTTTTCGAGGGTGGCCTGCAGATACCGGTGATTCCAGCTGTTTCTTTGCCTCATAGAGCTTCAAAGCACGAGAAACAACGCTCTTGGATCGGTTTACCTATCTTGATATGGCCGAAAGAGTCATTCCTGAGGACCTGAGCTTAACAATTTCTTCCCGTAGCTCAGGAGTAACTTTCACGTGAGGTGCCATGTTTCTAGAATGGTGTAATCGTAAGAGTGGCAGTTCTAGAAGTCATGTACACGAAATTGAATGTTGCCAGATAACCGGGGTAATTGTGAGAATGTTTTAAAGAGGATCATTCTCTTATTTTGCACTGTTCAATTTTTATTATTGTTTGTTAGATTGCTCTAATGTATAAAATATAGTTATGTTTGTTCTGATATTTTGGAGTAATATGTTAAATACATTCCTTTAGGCCCCATCAAAAGATTCATTAACCTACTCTACATAGTTAAACTTTATTTTCAAACAATGAAAATCGTTCTCTTGTTTTGCCCGCTAGTGTATAGATATATATATTCTCTCCCCGTTCGTATAGCTACCACATGATAAGAGCACCCGCAATGCATACAGCGTAGGACAACCTATGGTTAGTGACATATTCAGCCTGCTCATGCTCAGTGGCCTGCCCTTCCTTCATGACTGGCGGCGCACTTTCCAATGAGTGGCGGCGCACCGGCTGAGAACCACAGGTCTGGTCTAGACCCTCACATTGGACGCGCGCTATGGGCAGTGAGCGCTCACGCATCTCTGGGTGCGCCAACGTGCGAAGCAGTTTGGAAAAAAACTGCAGATGGTTGCCCATGACATCTATACCTACTACCTAGGGTGTTAGATGTATGTAAACAAACAATGTATAACTTGAAATTCAGAACGAAAAATTACTAATACTCACTAACTCCAACGCAACTACACATTTTCTCCGAGGATTGCACGCGTAAGGGCATAGAACACGCCTAGCGATTTGGCGTGCAAGCGCGAAGCATACCAGAAAGTCGAACGCGTGCCGGTTTGGCACGTTTTGCCATGTAGTAGGTTCAATGCACGCCTAAGCGTGGCCATGCAGCACGACGACAGCGTGTTCAAGAGCTTTGAGCATGTTTGCAATTTCCAAAATTTCTTGAGTGATATATATGTTACAGTGAATGTGTGAAATCAGTAATTTCATGAAATCCTTGAAAATTTCAGTCAATTCTTGTGATCACTGTTTCACTCAGGAATTTCACGAAATTACTAAAATATTCAGGAATTTCATGAAATCACTGAACACAAGCAACCATTTTGACACAGATTTACTGAACGTGGAAACTATATCAGTATATCTGTGAAATGGCGGCATTACGTGGTATTGGATGTGACGCAGACCATAGAGTAAAGTTAGTTGACTGATGTTTTCTGATATGCACCTTGAGGGTCGCTCATAGGTTACTGTAATCTTTCGAACCTTCTGTTAGGTCATATTCGTACCCACTTTGTTTCTGTTACCTTGGATCTCCCTACCGACAATATTAGTTCTATTTTTTTCACATATGAACGTTTTCTTGTGTGGTGTCCTATGATTCGATTCATTCTTTACAGATATTTACTATGTCTAGTGAAAACATTGAAAGTCTATGTAAGTAGAGGTTAGTAAAGCGCTATGAGGAATATAAAACATACTGTGCGGACATTATCGTAACCTTAACCTTTCATTTCAGCGGACCCATTTGTGCCCTTCCGGCGTATTCACAGTTTGTGCGCTTCCGGCGTGTAAACAGTTTGTGCGCTTCCGGCGTTTTCACAGTTTGTGCGCTTCCGGCGTGTTCACAGTTTGTGCCCTTCCGGCGTGTAAAAAGTTTGTGCGCTTCCGGCGGGTAAAAAGTTTGTGCTCTTTCGGAGTCTAAACAGGTTGTGCCCTTCCGGTGTGTAAACAGTTTGTGCCCGTCCGGCATGTAAACAGTTTGTGCCCTACCGGCATGTAAACAGTTTGTGCCCTTCCAGCGAGTGTATAGTTTGTACCCTTCCAAAGTGTAAACAGTTTGTGCAATTTCGGCGTGGGAACAGTTGATGCCCTTCCGACGTGTAAACAGTGTGTGCCCTTCCGGCGAGTATACACTTTGTGCCTTTCCGGAGTGTAAGCAGTTTGTGCCCTTCCAGCGTGTAAACAGTTTGTGCCCTTCCGGCGTGTAAGTAGTTTATGCCCTCCGGCGTGTAAGCAGTTTGTGCCCTCCAGCGTGAAAACAGTTTGTGCCCTTCCGGCGTATAAGCAGTTTGTGCCCTTCCGGCGTGTAAGCAGTTTATGCCCTGCCGGCGAGTTAGCAGTTTATCCCCTTCCGGCGTGTAAACACATTGCTCCCTTTGCAGGATTGATTCTACATTGCGCTCGTTGCGACATTGATTCTATATTGCGCCCGCAGCTGCATTGATTCTTTATTGCACCCGTTGCGGCAGTGATTCTATATTACGCCCGTTAATTGCGGCAGCAATTCTATATTACGCCCGTTGCGGCATTGATTCTATGTTGCCTCCATTGCAACATTGATTCTATACTGCGCCCGTTGCGGCATTGATTCTATGTTGCGCCCGTTGCGGCATTGATTCTATATTGCGCCCGTTAATTGCGGCAGTGATTCTATATTGCGCCCATTGCGGCATTGATTCCATATTGCGCTCTTTGCAACATTAATTCTATGTTCCGCTCGTAGTGGCAGTAATTCTATGTTGCCCCCTTGGTGGCTTAATTTCTATGTTGCGCCCTTGGTAGCATTAATTCTATATCGCGCCCTCTGCGGCATTAATTCTACATTGCGCTCTTTGTAGCATTAATTCTATATCGC